>PYAF01002171.1:0-57415 GCA_007407185.1 Glycine tomentella | reverse complement strand
GAATATATTTTTTCTTTCTTCAAACTCTTATCGAATCATGATTCATGAAAATCATACTTTTTAGAAACTAGTAAAATCTGTTTGATTGACTATTGGAAATAAAATTTTAGGAATTAAAGAGTTACCTGATATTTTTATTAATTATTTATCACATTAATAAAAGAAATATGATACTTTTATTGTAATAAAAAAAATTAAACTTGAGAAAGTAAAATTTCTATCACTGTCATGAAAATGTTTTTAATGGAAAACTTATTTAAAAAACATCACCGAAAAATATTATTTTTCAAGAATCTTATTTTTTTAAAAATGGATAACAAACACGGGGAATTAAAATTCTCAAATGATCAATAACTTTTGAAATCATCTTATTATATTCCCAACTCAAATGGGAAATTTTTCGCCAACAAAAAAATTAATATTCCCAACTCAAGATTATCAGAAAACTCAAACTTCTCCCCTTATCAAATCTTTCCTTATTTTAGAATTTGTTGGGAGAAAATAAAACGACATGAGAATAACATTCCTCAACTTTGGACCAGGGTTTGAAAGTGTATTTGTTGTCAAGTCAACAACATATTTGTAAAACCACTCAGCTACATTCAAGAGTAAGTCAAAGGTTCATTGATATCTTGATTGCACTGTTATTTTCCCCTTATAGCACTGTTTTTTTTTTTTTTTTTTTTTTTTTAACTGAACTTATAGCACTGTGTTTTTCTTTACTCTCCAATGCTTCGAATTATTTAATAATTTAAAAGAATTAAGAATTGACTATATTTGAAGCTATAGAATATAACTTTTAAACAATATAAAAAAAATGAAGGGGATATTTAATTCTTTTGAAAATGTATTTATTAGTTTCAAAATCTGTTATCCCTTGGTTCAAAGGTCAAATTTACAGTTCAGCACCCAAATTTTGGTGCAGTTCATAGCCCTTATATTTATACGCTTGCTGGATAACATACACAGGTTTTAGATTAGGGTTTAAATTTAGGAGTGCAAGTAGGTGTGATTGTGAATCTAATTAACTCAATTCATATTACTTAATGCACGTTTGGATATCTATTGTAATCCCGTTCAACATGAAAAATATACTTTTCTAGGGACGAACACATAAGCAAGCAACATCCTTGTTACTTAAAAAAAAAAACTAGTTATATTTTTTTAACCATAACCCAAACACACACTTATATTTCTATTTAGTCGGTTGACTTGGATTGTCAGGTTAGTTTAAATTTATTTTCATAGGCAAGACAAGAAAAAGAGTGGGACGAAAAATAATATATCCGTCGTGTCCTATTGACATGCTTAATTACAATCATTCCTCATACATTTTTATTTTATTTTAAACAATTACAAATTTAGATAAGATTAAAAACTTTTTAATATTTTAATTTTTGTTTTTTTTCTAAATTTAAAAAAACAATTTGATTCGTTCTATGTCTTTATTAGATCGATTTAGCATATAATTTTATATTAATATATAAAAAACAATTTATCATGTTTGTAAAAAAAAAATGTGTCTTTTTCCAATTGCTTGTACTAGGCTAAATTTAAACTTCATCTATGACTACTCCCATTTTGCATGATATTATGTTACTTTTTAATATACAAATTCACATCGTATTTGTTCCTACCCAAAGTTTTTCATCTTATTATTATGTTCTTACTAACAAAAAAAAAACTTAATTTATACTTTTATAAACAATATGCTTACCACATAAATATTGATTCCTCTAACAATAGTAATCTTAATAAATTGAATATGCATTCTATTGTTTATTTGCCTATAAAGCGTGCAAAAGTGACTGAATCACCCATGCAAATACACTGGTATTGTGCTAATTATAATTAAATTGAGTGTTAAGTTAACGAGTTATGAATTCAATTAACTCGATGCAATCCAATATACATATAATATTAATAATAAAATAAAAATTATTCTAATTATATTTGAATTTTGTAGATAAAAAATATAATTAAAAAAATAAATTTTGCTTTGAGTTTTCAAAGCTTGACTTTTTTTTAATCAAATAAGCTTTCATTGTTAAAGTTTTGGTCTAGTTTATTTTCAAAACATGTTTAACTTAACTAAGTCTAACGTAAGCTAGATTATAGACACTTATTCTCACCCCTACCTCGAAGCCATCTCCATTGAACAAATAATTATCCTATCCTATCCAATGTGGATGTTTATTTCTATGCGTTCTTAATACATTAAGTGATTAGATTGTTTCAGGTGAATCTAAAAAATAAATTAAGCACCAATAATCAAATTCAGAAGAAAAATAACATTTATATACTAATCTACTATGTAAGTTTATTTTTCTTATCCCTAATATTTATACGCGTGGCAATAATTGTTGTCAAAATCCAGAATGGGGACAATTATCATATACTAAAAACACTGTCCAAGACAGAGTAGCGAGTCAATACAGCTCTGTACAGGAAAAACAAGTAGGCCAAAATCACACATAAAATTCATGTAAATCAGCAATCCACTCTCTAGATTATGACGTCACTGTCTAAATCAACATATTGAACTAACTATGGAAGATAACTTTTCTAGTCAAACACTGGTGATCTAATATCTCTATCCTATCCGCCTCGGGCCCTCATAACCTTCCACTAACTCGAACAAAAACTTATCACCATCTACCAGTGGCAATATCCTAGCATGGTAAAGGATGCTAAGAAAGCACCCGTCATTATCCAATTTTATCCTTTATCTTCGGTAAAAATATTAGTCTCTTGAAATCATTAGTCATTTTAATCTCATAATTCAATTGTTGCAGGTTTTGCCAATCTCACCGATCCATGGTCCTTTTGTCCTTGAGAATTTCACTCAGAGGTTTGGGATCCTGAAAATCAGTTGATGTGCTTTTCCAATGTAAACTTCCTTCAGCATTCTTCTTCATCTTCTCTTCTTTAATTTCTGCAAGAGTCTTAGGTCCTGAAAATATAGAAGACTCGTGAATAAATCCCCTTTGTTTAAAAACTGGTTTCCTGGATATTTTAGATGAAACAAACTGCCGTTTAGGTAGTTTTTCTCTATAATTCTTCCTCGGTCTATGTTGCCGGGCCTGGGAATGCCTGAATAACCCGCGCTTGTTAGCAATTGAAAGAGTTTCAACCTCTCCAGTTGAATCTATAGCACTATATCCCAGTTGTGATGTCAGTCTTCTACTTGGTCGCTGCTCAATGCCATGCCTCAGATGCCTTTCCTGGTTTCGAACAATCAAAGGAGATGATTCTTGTATTCTTAAGAAACCTGTAACAGGAGGACCATTAACTTCTCTACGTCTCCTCAGATGGTCACGAAGATCTAAATTCTTGTCATAAGCAGCGATCTGAGCTGACGTCCGAATCCTTTTCCTGGACAATATAGGATCTAAGAATACATCTGCCGAATAAGCATGAACTGTTCTGCCATTAACATGAATGAGATCTCTATCTAAACATTTGTAACCATCATATGTTTCTTTTTCATAAAGAATATCAGCTTCCGCACAAATAGTATCATACTCAACTGGATCTTTAAATTCATACCTGAAGTACTGGTCATTCAGCTCTTGCTCATCCCTATCAATCACTGGTAAATATTCAGAATCTTCCTCATAACCCAAGTTCTCCACTTCATCATGAACAAGAACGTCAAATCCAGGGGAATGAGGGGATGATTCCCACCACTCCTCAGGCTCTATGTGACTATTTACTTGCTCCTCTGAACTCAGCCCAGTGCGTAAATGAGGTGCATTATGAACAAAGCCATCATCTGGGATTGAAGAGTCTGACCTACTCACAGCAGCTTCTTTATATTCTAAAGCAGATAGCTCTACGTAATCACCTTGCTGCTTAACATTTTTGGGTAATTCCAGCTGATGATCATCCTTAGGCTGATGTTTAAGATCAGACAAATTCTTTGGAGCAGCTACAGATTGATCAGTTGGTGTTGACGTTACACCTGTTCTATTTCCAGATGGTGATTTATTTTCTAGGTTGAGTGCATCAGTGCTTCCATTCTCATTCTTCATCGGTTTTACATTAAAAGTGCTATCATCAGGCCCATGCAAAAATGAGCATCTGTCACCTTTGTTGCAGAATCCATTGAAGAAAAAATAACAGGGAACCATTGTCTTGTTTGCAGGAAATGAAGTTTGGGTAGGTTCAGATGGCACTGGCGCTCCAGCATGACCATCCAATGGCTGAGAAAATGATAAGAATTAGTTGAAAGCGACAAAAGGTAACAACTGAGCAGACACAGATTAGTGTTAAACAAGAGAAAATAAAACAAAATGGATATCAAATACAGAGGGAGGGGGCAGTATGGAGGAGATAACAGTAACAACAGATTTTCACAGTATATTAATAATGCAGTGAATTCAATGTGTCTGTCATACGTTTGATATTTTTAATCATCAAATCTATTCTAGCAAGTAAAATCAATTTTCCTGAGAAAGGAAATCATAAAGTCAACTACCAAGGTAAGAACAGTAGCAAATACATTATTCGGCATATATTTGACTCTGAGAAATAGTCAACAGGTTTCAGCAACCCTAATCTTAAAACAATTTCACTACAGAAACAACCATTCAACCACACGTGACAACACTATCCAAGCAAAAAGAGAATCAGAGAGGCATTCCACTCCACATAAGCAAGTAAAAAAAATAAAAATGAAGAACTCACAGGGTGTCTAAATGCACAGGTTGGATTAAGGCATTGGCCAGATAGCCAGTACCAGCAATCCCTAGGGTTAAGCCTCGCAATCTCATAATGCCGATACTCACATTCAGCCCCCTGGAAAACAAAGCGCGAGATGCATCAAATATAAAACATGAGCAATTACCAAAATAAAAACAATGTAAAGTCCAAAACACCAAGCATTGCTTAATCGAAGCACTGGAAAACACGGAAGCGGAATATAATTGGAAACGTAGACAAAAGCTAGGTTTACGACAACCGGGGAAGTACGAAACGGCATTAGCATTACAAAACGACGAGCGAATGAAGAGAGGGGAAAGGGAAAGGGAGAAAGAGAACCTTCTTGCAAGTGAGGGGAGAGGCCAAGAAATAAACGCAATCGGTGTAGCGCTTGAGCGAATCTTCGTCCATTTTGAGAAGAGAGACTGAAAAGCGATTTTTGGAAGAAGAAGGGATCAAAATTCCATCCACGTTCCAATTTCACGTTAATAAGATGATGAGAATGTGACGATGGATGGCATTGGCATTGCAGAATGAAACACGACGATTTCGTTTATTTCAGAGTCTCTGGACAAAGAAAGAAGCGCTAACAAACCAGCAACTACTTAGTTGGGCATCAAAGCCTTGGGCTCCCATTTGACCCATGATACAAAACAAACACAATAAACGAGCGTGTAAAATTGAATTTTCACTTTTTAAAATATTTTTTTATTGCGTCATTGTTTTCCAACGAAACATATAAAAATTATTTATACCTACAGAAATTATATTATAATTAAATTTATCTTAAATAAATATTTTTTAACATATAAATCTAACTTATTGTTTAGATTTATAATAAATAATTTATCATCTGATATAAATTTTATTTTTAATTATTGATATTTTATTTTTATAAAAATGATTTTTTTTTTCTAGGATGTGTGAATAGCAGTAAACTCCTATTTATTTTAGGTTGTGTTAGAAATAGGAATTATTCGTTAGGGTTTTGAAAGGGAACGAAGATGGCAGTGGTTGTTGTTGGTCTTCCACCCGCTGCTCCAGTACTTCCTGAGGATTTAGCAGTGGAAATTCTGTCATGGCTCCCTGTCAAGGTTCTCATTCGATTCAAGTGCGTTTCCAAGACTTAGAATTCCCTCATCTTTCATCCTACGTTGGTTAAATTGCACCTTGAAAGGTTCTCGAAAAACACCCACACCCTACTAAAGTTCATAGACATCATATCTGAAAACTATCACGCATATCCCTGGGGCGCATTCTGCTCCATACGCTCTTTACTCGAGAACCCTTATCCACTATTGATGACGGTTGCTACTACTTTAAAAAAGACTGTGACTTTTACGTTGGTTCCTGCAATGGCTTGGTCTGCTTGCATGATTATTCTCCCGATGAACACTGGGTCTGATTTTGGAACCCGGCCACAAGGATCATGTCCGAGGATTCGCCGAACTTACGTCTCCATTTCAGCTGTTACAACGCTGGACCCAATTCTGTGGAGTGGTTTTTAGGGTTTGGGTACGATGATTGGAGTGACACGTACAAGGTGGTGGTTATCCTTTCCAATACTAAAACATAAGAAATGGAGGTGAGTGTTCACTTACTTCACTACATGGGTGACACTGACACTTGTTGGAGAAATATTTTAACTTGTCCTTGGTTTCTCATTCTGGAACAAGTTGGACGGTTTGTGAGTGGTAGTGTTAACTGGATCACTTGCGGGTCTACTGTCAATGGATTCTTAGTTTTTTCATGCGATATAAAGAACGAGACATGCAGATATTTGTCCGTGCCTGATGCTCCATTTGAAATCCCTATGGCTGTGCCTTCACTTGGGGTTTTGAAGGGTTGCCTTTGTGCTTCTTTTAATCAAAAGAGCCATTTTGTTGTTTGGATAATGAGGGAGTTTGGAGTTGAGACATCTGGGACTCTGTTGCTGAATGTTAGTTATCAACATCTTCAATTGAATCCAATTCATGGCTTTATAAATGTTATTGACATTTTGTGCGTGTCTGAAGATGAAGATGTCTTTTTGCTGGCAAGCCATAAAGCTGCGGAATTTGTTCTTTATGATCGGAGGGATAACAGAATAAACCGTATTGGAGGTTTCAACAACTGCCACAAATCTTCGGCTTCGTCTTATGATTATGTTCCAAGCTTGGTTTTGCCATATTGAAATTAAGTTACCTGCCTTTGCTCATATCAATTTATGTTAAATTATGTAAGTCTTTCAGAACCTTGCAATTTAATTTTGGACAGGACAGCAGCGTTTATAATTTTGGCAGTTCCTTAGTTTTATTACTTTGTTGGATGATTTTATTGGCTGTTGCTAATTGTGTCTCTGCATTGGTTTTTGCTGCATTTTATCTTTTCTTGATTGATACTTTGTTTACATCTCCTTAACTCTTTCACTTTCTCTAATAGAATCTTATTTTCCATGAAAATATGTTATTCTAAGAAAAATATAGTAAAAAATGGGTTAAGAAGAGTTATTCTAAATCTTCTAAAAAAAGTTATTCTAACAATGATCTATTTATTAACTTTTTTGATGACCACTAATAAAATTTTATTTAATCATATTTTTTTCATCTCCAAGAATTAAATATGAGACCTTATTTAAAAATTTCAAGATGAATACTCCTTCAACCAATGACATATTAATAAGTGATAAATAATTAATGTAAATTGACCTTTTTATAATCAAATTTAATTTAAGGAAAATTGTTTATAATTTTTTTTGTTTACAAATGTTTGTTAGAATGATAATTTTATTAACAGAAGATATCAAAATTTCTTTTTCTTTCTTTCTTAACCATCTAACGATCTTATATCTTCAAAAGTCCCTATTGTAATTTAATATAATTACGAAACGAATGTTTCTAGGTTTTACAAATTTGTCAGGATCAAGATGCAATGAAAATAAAACATAAATTGGGGTTTTCTTTTTAAGTTTTAAAAGAACCCTATGGAAAATGTCATGATTACACTAACGTACCAAATGTTGATTTTTCCTATTAGGTAGTAAAACTCCTCTCGTACAAAGTTGAAAGTTGAATTATCCGTTGGTTCAAAATTATGATATAACTTTATTTTTAGAACCTTTTAAAACATTTCATTTTTAGAACTTTTTCTTAGATAAAACACTACAAAATACAAATAACTATTATTTAGATTTTCACCTTTTTTTTCTTCAAAAAAATGCCCCAAACATTTTAGGGTGTTATAGTTTACTCTTAAAGAAAATGTTACAAAATAGGGTGGGATAAGTAAATTTACCCCCACAGATGCCCATTATTGACATTCATGCTAGACAACCGCATGATTAAATATCCACAAAATTTTGAAAATACCAGACACACAATTAATAATTCTCTATGCTCTGTAATTCTAGATTTATTTCATGTTGGAATTTTCAACCGCACCCAACTGTTATTATCAGAAAACCATTTCAGTACACAAATTCTACAGCGGACAAGTGCTTGAACCTTCAGATGCAAGAAAACTAAATTTCTCAGAATTTGTATACCATTTGTTCAGTGTATCCAGCCTCTTTTAGGATGCCAGAAACCTGCGGCAAATCAACGATAAGGTGCATCAGTACAGGGATCCAGGAGATAAAATCTCACACACCACAAATGAATTCCAGACCTCTCCTTGTGTCCAGTCCTTGGCCTTTTCTCCAGATATTGCTTTCATCATACCCGGGGGTCCACACACCTGAAATGCAGGTGATAATAAAGGTTGGGAGTTAACAATTAACTATAGAACTTTTGTAATAGTAAGGAAACTTTGCAACAACCTCCATCTAAATCCATCTTCCAATAAACCTCATGGCAAAAACTGAAACATCGACAAAAAATAATATGAAAGGCAGAAGAAAGTTTTGGCATAAGCCTTTCGATACAGATAAAGATTATTTGCACTAGCCTTCAGAACTCAGAAGTATTAGTGTCCATCGTTTTAAAATTTAATAGATTTGATTTTGAACTGTTGAAAGTAATTGGGATTTGTGCCCAGATTAATCTCAGGTGCAAATTTTACATTGGAATGTGCACACACTGCATAATATGGGAAATTGATTGTTAGTGTCAAACAAGCATGCCTTACTAGAAGAATAATGGTCCAGTGCAATAATTTGCCATGGAAGGAGCTCTAAATATATTGAGGTTTCAACTACAAAGCACTGACTGAATTCTGAATTCAATAGCTCAGCATCAGGTCCTAACGGGGACTATTTGATCCTGGGTTCAAATCCCCCACTGTTGCTCCCACTTTAGTTTACCATCCTCCTGAACTCAGGACATGAACCTCCTTTGTCCAACCTCTGCTCCCCCCCACAAACTGAAGCCATTCAACTCATATGTAGTAGCACAGTTGCGTCTGATTAAATGCAGCTATCCTGGTTAGTGGTTAGCATTTGCTAGGAGTAACCAAAACATGTTCGAGATGCGCCTTACTAATCTATATGGATGATTTCAGCTATCTGATGTGGATTCTCATTGTTCTCAAAAGAAAAATAAAAAATCATCTTTTAATTTCCCCAAAGGTTCAAATTGCTTAAATACATCAGTTGGACAATATAGAGGAGTTCCGTTAATACTATGTAGTATGTAGGTTTTACTTGACAAAGCAAAACTGACAAGTATTAGAGTATCATCACTAGGACTGGGTAAGCCTTTCACAACCACATCCTTTGATATGTAACCTGCACCTCCTCTCCAATTTTTCGTTGGATTATCTACAGTGTAGAATATCTGCAAATTTGCCACAAAAAAAGTTTCCAATTAATTTATTCATAATATTGGCTAATAATGTTATCTTTGTTAAACAAGAATTTTACCTTTAAGTTTGGGTGGCTTGTCGCTAGAATGTCAAGCTTTTGTTTAAGCAGTATGTCATCCGGGGAGACATTAGCATAAAGTAAAGATATCTGTACATGAAAAAGTCCACTATAAGCAGTGATATTCTTATGTAGTTATCTTTGTCAGAAATAAATTAAAAAAATTCACAATACTTGATATACACAATAAACAAAATGACAGTACATAACCCAAACAGTTTGAATAAATTAAAACAAGAACTGTTCATACCCCACTGTTTGATAACATAGTTAAGAGAAGAGTAGAGAAAGGCAAACTATATATCTTGGGGGAAAGCAAAGCAGAGGTTTATAACCAACCTGAGTTTTGTCATCAGGATTCTTCAATATAGCTTCAATTACCTGAAGCATGGGAGTAATTCCTGTGCCTCCAGCAATCTGAGTGATGCAATAAAAACAGGCTTAAAAAAAAGAGCTCAGGCAAGTGTAGCATGGAAATCAAAATGAGATATTTTTACAAATTAACTTAATGTATTCATACCATTATATTTACATGAAATACAGTGATTAAAAAAACTGAGAGGCAACAACAAGTACATTTTTGGGGAGAGATCTATGTAGGCAACCAAACAAACTTTTGAGGAAAAGGAGTAACTAATTTCTTCCTTTCCCTTTTTCAAAGGCAAGGTGACTCTATTGGTTACAAAGTAGGCTTAATTTATAAGTTGGCAAGTATCGTTTTTTAGGAGCTGCATTCAGTATTATCCATCTTAAGATTATATGTTAATGGAATAATGGACAATTAAAATGATGATACTGAACACCATATCCAAGCATTGTCAATGGCTACTAGTGTGAATATGCTTACCATGCCAATATGCTTCTTCATATTAGGAGTATATCTGAGCTTTTCAATGGGCCTGAAAGAAGTAATGGGTTTCTTATATAAAGTTAAAATATGGAAAGTATTCTTCTGATCTTAAATTGTTATTGCAAACAACATACCCTTTCACTTCAACAACATCACCCGGTTTTAAGCTTGCAAAATGCTGGCTCATTTTCCCTTCAGGATATACCTGCAACAATTTGAAAAGTGGATCACCCAATTGCCTCTTTAAAATGGTAGGCTAGATGATCTACAAGATGTGAAAAGTAATGCATCCATAA
The DNA here is from genome assembly GCA_007407185.1 of Glycine tomentella. NCBI lineage: Eukaryota > Viridiplantae > Streptophyta > Magnoliopsida > Fabales > Fabaceae > Glycine > Glycine tomentella. The sequence continues at coordinate 46,728 of PYAF01002171.1, read as the reverse complement.
TAGTCACACACCTTGATTAGCAAATCAAAATATCCATTCGATTCTGGATCTGAAATAGGAGTGTACCTGAAGATTCAGACACAAACACCATTTTTAAATTAGCATACATGAAATATCAACAGTAAGTGAGAAATTATTAGCATCTCCAAAGTGATGTTGACAATGAGTGGAAAACTTTAGGGTCTTATTCTTATATAACCTTCCCAGGACCACACCTTCTCCCTCCACCAAATGTAAATAGCACTAATGGGTTTTTTGAAGCTAGGGAGAGTAGACGTGTGCAGCCTTACAGCCACATGCAAAGAAGCTGTTCTAAAACTATACAATAATTTTTTAAATTTCGATTATTTAATACTAAAACTAACTTCATTTAACACATTCAAACAAAACACATTGTTACATAAATTTTCTTTAGATACACAAAAACAAAACATAAAATGATTTCTTTTAATTAATTCTCATCTAAAGTAACTCTACACTACTTATCCAAATAAACACAAAGAATCAAAGATGTCATCAGAAAATTTTAGAAGTTGAGATTTAATGAACTAGTCTCCTAAAGAAATCTAATACTACAGAGGGCTGGGCTAGCAGCATTTAAGTTATAGAATCTCTTCTACTCTTGCAACCTACGAATGTAATTATCTTGAATAGTAAAATATTGTCTCAAAAGCATAAACTAAATCCTTCACCTGGTACTAATATATACAGTGCTTACATGTTGCAATTCTATTATCTATACCACTATACTGCATCATCTAGTAAAAAAAAATTGTTTTGTCATGCTTTGTAAAGGTTAATGGAACCAAAACATAACATGATAAGCATTACAGTATTCAAAGACAAAAAGTGTTCAAACTTCCAATGAAGGGTTCCTGTGAGGTCAGAAGTGCTACGCATTTCAAAGGGAACCAAAAAAAGAAAAAGAAAGAGTAACATGATAAAGAAAAAGAGAAAAGGAAAATATAATCAAGAAACAGAAGAAGTAATTGTCTATTATGGTGGAAAATAAAGTAGATGGTGTCCTCTAATCTTAATTTATTCATAGCTAAATAAATTTCTGAGGTCAACAAAATAAGTGGAAAAGAATGCACACCATATGAATGATTTTTAGACATTCACAACTAACAATGTAGGGTCGAGAGGGACCTTAACAAGCATTCTGAAAAGCTGTACTAATTAATCATACTAAGGCTATCAGTGGCAAACAGAAAAATAAGTGCAGTGAAAAAACAAATGAAGCCTACAATTTAAGAAACTGATATTTAATATAGAACAATCATGAAGGTTTTAGACTGAAGAGTGAAGATTACATGATCAGGAGCCATAATGAAGAAAGATCTGGAGATAAAGTACATCGATTGTCTGAACAGGAAAACTTACGGGCGTGTGACAAATTTTGGTTTTCCTTCAGCATCTTGTCCCAATGGAGCCCTGCAGTTATACAGATGATTTGACTCCACATTGTAGTGAAACTACGTACCCCATTGCCCAGAGGCTCCTCGCTATGCGAAGGTAAGGGGAAGGGATATTGTACGCAGCCTTACCCTTGCATATGCAAAGAGGCAGTTTCCACATTGTAGTGAAGCAAAAAAGAAATATATTATACCAATAGCAAAACCATATTAATTATTGACAATCTATCACACCTTGTAAGGATGCAAGAAGCAATATCCAGACCCAATTTTTGAGTGGGATCAAATGAAAACCTGGCATCAATCGCAGGGGAAGAGACACATAGTTACACAAATAGAAGATAAAAGCCGTTATTGCATTTTCACACATGATATTAAAATAGTAATGAGAGTATTGAGTACATTTTGCTATTTATCATGAATATGTGCAACAATGATGAATCCGTGTCTTCTATGATTTGGCTTGAATTTGTGCAAACAGTTGAATTAAATTAAGCTCTTTTCATTTTTCAAAAGAGCCTTATCACATGAGAACTTGGGAACTTACAGCTTATTCTGGCAAGCTTCACCATGAAACTTAAAGAAAGGTCACAAGGCACTTTCATAAACTTAACCAAACACTTGCTTAAATGTTTATACGATAAGCTCAAATAAAATAAATTCCAAAGAACCTCTTTCAAATGCCCTACTCAATCTCTAAATTTCCAGCTTTTGCTTCAGTTGCAGTCCATATTATGATAAGCACTTCAATTCTCTTGACTAGCAAATTTTTATAAATAATTGGATGTGATAAGAAACAAGGCTTCATTATTGATAGATAAAATATGAACACCATTAATATTATTCATTTACTAACTGTTAGTCAAATAAGATGATTTAGACTCTAAAATGAAACAGTCTGCACAAAATTTAAGAATAGTTTAATTTATTGTCTCATGAACACTCACACCAGACTTTTCTCCTAGAAAGCAAGAACGTGGATTTAAGGATAATGCAGCTTGAGATGCGAACTGCAAAGATTTGCTTTACTAGAGCATCACTTTAGCTCTAACATGCACCGACACTTTGTTAGAAACAGCATATAGTGGGTTCAAGTCCACAGAAGAAGTAAAAGGCACACCTCTTAGCTAGGTTTGTATGCAGGGTTAGAATGAAAGAAATACAAACGAACAAATAATTAAAAAAACGTAAACAAAAATTAAAGGAGAAAACAAAAGAAATTTAATCGTATGCAAATTGACGATTGTCGTACCTGAATAGCTGGGTATTGTGACTAACCCTAGCAGTGTCCTGCAACTTAAACTCGACCCATTTATCCGGAACGAGTGCTGAAAAAGGAAAGTTCAGAATCTTCTTCATTATTACGCAATTGGAAGTGAAAGGAAATCACAAATCAAACGCGCAACCATACACACCGATGTTTTTACTTTCCACTTGTTCTGCTTCTTGTGAATGAGCCTGCAAACAGTCACCATGTACCAATTGATTTAAAACATTCTGCTACTAATGTTGATGCTCATATAATAACAAAACAATCGATTTAAAAATCTAGAATTATCTTTTTTTAATAGAAAAAAAGAAATTAAAAAAAAAGGAGTGTGAAAAAGTGAATAAGTACGAAGTTGGGAGCGGAATGGTAGTAAAGGAAGGAGACTCCGCCGGAAATGGCGGCTATGGTGGTGAACGGAAGGCGGAGATTGGTGTGAGAGGAATTGGATTGGGCGGCGAATGGGATCGAAGTGGCCCTCGCAAACCTTCTCAAGAGAGCAGCCATTGTTCAAGCACTGCACAGATTCCACAAGCAGGGTTAAAGTTGTGTTCAGGTGTTCAACCCCAACACTCTCAGTCACATTCACGCCTCCTACAAGATGCTTTGTTCAAGTAATAAACCACCAGTCGTTGCCGTTGCTTCATAAACCATTTTTTAAAAGATTTTAATCCCTTTCGTTTTTTTTTTTTTTTTTGGCTTTTTGTTGTTAATTTGACTTGACTTTTTCTGGTATACCCAATTAAAAAGGAAAAAAAGAATTAGTGCCTAGTTCAACAAAGAAAAATACTCCCAGTTCAAATATACTTATAAATAATTATATCTGCGTCATAAAAAAAAATTCAAACCTATGATATGTTAAAGTATTTGTCTTATCTTATTTCATTCTATTAATCCTTTTCAGTTTGTGGATTTTACTTTTGATACATATACAACATTAAGAATTGGACTCTTGCTTTTCACATTTAAATTATTGGATATATATCGAAATCAGTTCAGGATTTATATATTTTTATTAATTAAGACATTAATCTCTATAAAATTAAGGTTTATTTTTAGTTTTGTTTTTGTATTTCAAGTTTAATTTTTTTTTATTCTTTTTGCTTTCAAAAATTTTGTTTTGATAAAAAAAATATTTTCCGAAATGTTTAATTCTATCAGTATTTTAAATTTTAAAATAATTAATATAACATAGTGGCGGTGGTTTATGACTTGCAGTATATTTTTCTAAAACTTAAAAACACCCTCGTCAACCTTCAGCGAGTATTACCGCTCCGACCACAAACCTCTGGTCACCGCCGCCCTCATGGCAGCCAACACCTTCATCAACCTCCGCCCCTCATTCCCCCATCAAGTCTGGTTCAACCCTCACCTCATCCTCAAGGTCACTTCTCTGTTCCATTAGTTTTCAATTCCATTTGAATTTTCTAAATTCCTAATATCTATATTGTTAATGTTACATAACAAGGACTTGAAACGCTTCTTGTTGTCGTCGTTTTACCACCTGGGAGAACCGCACCTGGTGTACAACATGCTATCCCTTCTCTGGAAGGGGTTTCAGTTGGAGACTTCAATGGGAAGCTTCGATTTCTCTTCCATGGAAGCTGAGGAGTACTTATTCGAGGTCTAACCCTATAATAATTCTCATTAGAGGGCTGAAGTGACTTTTTATGTTCTTGACGCGGCGGGGACATATCACCGGAAGGAGAAACAGTTCGAGTGGCTGTTGTTTGGGGAAGGAGAAATATTAGGGATTATTCTTAATTTTAAAGATAATGGAGGTTTAAAAATCATCACTATTTATATTAATTATTTTAAAATTTAAAACATGTAACATGCAAAGTAAGACGGGAGAGATTTTCAGTGTAACGAAGCACGATAAGTAGCACGATAAGTAGCAGCTCCTGACAAACTACTTTTAGCGTGAGGGTACATGAATGAATCAAATACACATTCAAATGAGAGGGATCCAGATTATACAGTTGATGATAACTTAAAGAAAATAATAGATATTATATATACCAATAAGATGCATTTACTTTTTCAATAACCCATAACTTAAAACTCCACATTTAGGGAAGTGTGTGAGCTGAAAAAGTTTTGGTCGAGCATTACATTAACAAAGTAAAAAAAAAAAATCTCAAATGAAAAATAAAATAAAATATTTGAAAATATATCAATTTTTTCAAAAATTTAATATACCAAAATTAAAGTAAAAAAAATTAATGAATAAAAAGTGATATCAACTCTAAAATTGATTTATATATTTTTACTAATCAAAGTATATTTGTGAAATCGAACATGTATGTGTCAAACGAATCCTCACTCATTCTTACTCCTATTATAAAAATCAATTTGAGTTGTTATTTTTAGTAACTCTCATTTTATCTCTCCACCTATATAAAACCACTCATTTTGACTAAAAAAATATTTTTATACAGTTGTTTTATATAAATAGCTTATTTAGTAACTTTATAAAAACTTATTTTTCTAATAGTATTATTAGTTTGCTTAACTTTAGGGAATACGAAAGAATGAAAAAGCAAGATAAGAACATGTTAGGATAATAGTTTTAGTAGTGCATACCAAATATCATTATTATGTTATCATATCTTTTATTTGGTATAAAAGTGGTAATGAAATGATAATAATGATGATGATGATAATAATAATAGAGACAACAAAATTAATTATGCAATTAATAATGACAATAACAGTCATAAAAAGTGAGATGATAATAATGGTGATAAAAGAAGGGGAGAAAACTATCCTATGACACTCTCTATCTCAATTCTTCCTTCACATACTACTAGGTTAGGATTAAAAAGAAACAAGATGTACAAAATCATGTTATTAATACACGACACAACTTATTAGAATAAAAAAATATTTATCTTATCTATTTTCACCATGAAATGAATCTTAAATATCAATGTAAGTAACTAAATTAATAATATATGTTTGGTTCTGCGTTTATTGCTTTAATTGATAGGTAACCAAAATGCTATAAAATTACTCTAAAGGATCTGGTTGGACTCGAGCAGTGTCAGATTGACGGGTTTGGTTCATAATTATTACCTTGTTTATTATTGCATATACATACTTTTCTAAGTTGATTAATTAGCTGGGAAATAATGACCCATTAGACAGTGTTTCGGCAATGATGACTTGGATATCTTCTCACCCTTGAGAAGAGTGGTAGATCTTCATCCTAGCTCCTAGAAGCTTCAAATAGATTTCTGATTATTCAAAACAATAATCATATAAACAAGCTCAAATCAGTTGGCATGGCAAGTCTTAGGTGAGGTAATTTCTCTCTGACGCCCACACACCCAACACAAAAGTGAAAATCGCATGCCATTAATTAGTTGGAAGGAAGCTAAAATTATTTCAACATGTAAAATCTGTTAATTTGTCATATATAAGATTAAAAAAACCATTCAAAATAAAACAATATACAGCTGTAAAATTTGTCATGTATGGTAAATTAAGTTAATGGTAATATTTAATTACAACTATAAAAAATTAACAATCCAGATTACACATTCAATTATAAGCATACTTTATTTTCTTCTTTTGTAATTAAAGATCACGCGAGATTTATAACTTAATATGCAATTTGAAATTTCGACCTTTATTTAATGGTTATTATGAAAAATTAGAATATTTAATTATAATTATTATATTAAAATTAATAGTTGGGATTGCGCAATTAATTCTGATTCATATATATTTCTCTTTGCTTTTCACCAAACATCAAGTGAGGTTTATAATACGTTTGGAGTGTCTATATTTATGTAACGTAGATCTGTAAGGTTAGTTTATGTTGACTTGAAACCGATAAAAATATGATTTAATTTTTTTTTTAAGGACTCAATTTAAAAGATTACATATTGAAAGACCCAATTATTATTTTTCTTTTAATTTAACAATTTATTTGAAAATTCACAAATAATTCGATACCAACGATTAGTTTAACCTGTATACATAGTCATTCGTTAAACAAAATTTTATTCCTTTGGGGTAGAGGAGATTTATCTGGTGTTATTTGTTCTACTACTTCAATCTTTTTAATAAGAAATAAATTTTAGTGTAAAGATTGGGTATCCCTTGTACCTAATATTCTCTATCTTAATAAAATCTTTTTGCTGAAAAAAAGAAAAGAAAAATAAATAAAATTGTAAGCTAATAATTGGTAATGGGTAGCGAGGACAACCATTGAGCACAAGACAAATGACTTTTCTCTTTTTAAAGTTGAAAAGAACGATAAGCTGTTTCATAGGCTAGTGCCAACGGAACTAACTAGGAGGATTGGATCATGAAATTGATGTGCCTCAGATTTCATCAAACACTGGACATCAAACACGCGCGTCAAGTATTCATTGCTTTCGCTCCATTGTAGAAATAAAAATAATATCTAATAATTTAGTACGACAAATAAGTTGCAATGACACATCACACGTAGTAGAAGATTACAAGTTCGAGTAGTTTTCATGGGTAGACCATTATATATTTATATCGCATTTACTAATCTTCTGAACAGTTTACAATGGATTACCCTTGGAATTCGGTGAAAATTAATAATTAATACTTAATACTATAAGACAAATGATAAAGGTAGACAATTATGCAACCACCAAAGATAGATAAAACTATCTTGATTTCTCCAAACACTCTCATAGAGAACCTTAAATTTAAGTATAAGCTACACAAGGCTGTTTGGAGGGTCTTCTTGTTACTTGTTAGTTACCTACCTTTCTGGATTTTACATGCCATTTATTAATTACTACCATATAAAAATAAAACCTTACAACATTCACTAATTATATAAGATCCATTGTGGTAATTTGAATTTTGTCCTCTAGTCAGAGATTCTGTTCTGTGGAATCTGGCACTGAAAATGATGTTTGAGCTTCTGCTCTCGTTAATTTGCCTTTAAAATTTGTTCAAGGTTCGCCAAAACACAGAAACCATATTTAGTGATGTGACTGTGACAAAACTTTCATTGGCACTTGTCAACTTTTTACTGATGATGATGATGATGATAAATACATGTTTGTAATTGAGAGGAGAGAAAAAAAATCCTATAGAAACTGAGTTGTTGTTGTTATGTTAGAGATGCTAGAAAGGGGCATATTGATGTCTGTGCAGACACTGAATCACCCTCCATTTCTTACTGGTGATGCCTTTAGAAAGAGGACTCAGACTCGGTGTAGAGGGAGAGCAAATACAAGCACCGCTTTGCAGTTATCTTCTGATGAGAGTGGAAACTATGCAGAACCATGTACTTCCCTTCTAAGCCAACCAAACACTGTTGGTGTTATAGGAGGGGTATCACTTCTATCAACTCTGATTTTCTTGGAGAAACTTGCTTGTTGGGGTTCAAGAAATGGTAAAGAGTGTCCACCTTTTGTTGTTTCCAGTGATCCTGCGTTGAGCAAAATGCTTTCGTTACGAGGTCCCCTCCCTTTGGCAAGGACCAGATTTGATCGTATCAAATTGAATCAGGACCTTGTGATTGAGAATTTGCGGTGCAAAATGAACTTTCTTCAGCAGTCTGGAGCTCGGGGTTTGGCCATGCCTTGCCATCTCTCACATGCGTGGCACAGTGAAATTTCTGAGGATAGTTCACTACCCTTTCTTCATGTTGGTGATTGTGTGGCCATGGAACTCAAGAACGCCAAGTTGAAGCCAATTCATGCTGCTGGTATTGTGAGGATTGGACTGCTGACAACCTATTCAAGTTTTGTAACTAGTTATTACCAGGAGAAGCTTCAAAGTCAGGTATTCTTTCATGTTATTAAATACAAGTAATTCAAATACTATTGGTTGCTTTCAGTATTTTTGTTGGTGTACCAGATTGAGTTTTGTTTTGTTTTTTGTGTGTATATGGTGGTAAAATCATCTGCAGGGATTTGAAGTAGTGTTGCTAGACAAAGCGACGGAAGAACATGTATTGGTTCCTGCAATGGAGGCATTGTACAGAAAGGACATAGAAGGGGCAAGGAATTTATTGAGGATTGCAATCCATGTTCTTTTGGTTAGGGCAGTGAACTTGGTGCTTCTGGCATCTGATGATTTGCTAGGGGTTCTCCCTCACAATGATCCTCTTCTAAGGAAATGTATAGACCCCATGGATGCTTTGGCCAGGTCAACTATACATTGGGCAGAAACAATGGTAAAGGTACACGAGAAGCTTTAGTATTCCTTTTCTTGCAAAAGCCTGGCATAATGGCTGGAGTATTTCTGTAAAAAAATAGAGAAGTATGGCTTCGTGTAGATAGAATTTCTCCTTTGCCACAGCACCTTTCCTTGATAGATAGAAGAATAAAAAGAGAAACTGCCGTGTAGTTTGGTTTGGAAATTGGTTTTACATTATTTGTGAGAATAACTTTGATAACTTGATAGTTGTAGCTTATCTGCAGTGCCTATGTTTGAATATGTAGCAGATTTTGGCGTGCCTTTGGATGCACTATTTGAGTTTTCATTTGTCATGAAATCACTCCATGTGACGGATGATGCCTTATATGTTTCTTAGATATATAGCAGGATAACACATTCTGAAATAATTTGTCATTTTCCAATCACGAGAAAGCTAGAAAATGTTGGAATATAGTGCTTGATTCTCCACCTTCCTCCACAACATATGAAGCGTTGAATTTTGGCGTTCAACCACCTCTACAAGATGGAACATCCAACAAAGATTCGACACGGTCCTTGCATAAAGGAATCCTACCGAACGAGCAAAGAAATCACATGGCCTACAATAGGCCAAGTAAGTTAGGTACTAGAAGAGTGCATTTACTAAATACTAACCTCAAGCACTCTGGTAATTCTAGATTAAGATCAATTGCAAGGTTATCAAAGAAACAGCATGAAACCATAACAGAAAGCAGATGGTCTTGCATAATATTTATGTTTGTTGTTAATAAAGAATTTGAGTTGTACATGAATGAATAATGCAAAATCAAAAGTTGATGGGAAAATTCCATCACTGGCACAGAACCCCTTTACCTTATTGGGGATGAAAGAGATATATAACACTAATAACATAATTTTTATCTCCAGAGATTCCTTGGAAAAGAATATCAGACCTCCTACGAATTTGTCATAGAACCGATGGGTTATTTGAATTGCATTCAACACCATTTATTACATTTTGATCTGAGAAGGCCCAAGAAGAAATAAGGTGATATGCTATCGCAAAGGGTCCAGGAACAACTATTGGAGCGTGTTGTTCATCAGCACTCTCCACATTGAGATCTGAAGCCAAGCTTCGATTCTTTTCTAGTCCCTTACACATTTGCTCGACCTTTTCTGCTGCAGTTCTTTGGGCTTGCTTGTATTTAGCAAACGTCAATGCTTTTCTTACATCTTCTCTACTGAACCACTGAGCATCTAGATAAGCAAAGTTGCAGAATCAGTTGTTGCAGATTCAATATGCAAAAGCAAAAGAAATGGAGATAAATAAAAATCATCTGCATAAGTTCATTATTTTGAGTCATGCATATATAAATAAAGGGGGAATTGCAAAAGAAAAAAGCATCAGGGCTAAATTCAAATAAGTACGAGGGAGGTCAATGTTGTACCTTCTAACTCTGTCTTGTCCACAGTTATTTGACTTATTTCAAGGGATTTTGCATATGCAAAGAACCCAACCATCAGCTGACATGGAATGCTATTTGGTGCAACTAGAAACAAAAACAATAGAAATTGTTTAATTAATAGACAATAAAGGGAGGAATATAATTATAAATTTTATAAGAAAAATAGTAAAATACACATACAATTATGTAAATTCATCATGAAATTAGATTATGTTCACCTATACTTAACTTCTGAAAGCTGCCTACTACATAAAAAAAAAAAAAAAAAAAACTACGTACCCCATTGCCCAGAGGCTTCACGCTATGCGCAGGTAAGGGGGAGGGATATTGTACGCAGTCTTACCCTTGCATATGCAAAGAGGCTGTTTCCGGATTCGTACCCATGACCAACAAGTCACCAAGGCACAACTTTACCACTGTGTCAGGGCTTGCCCTCTACATGTGTGAGAAAAATTAAAAACATATTTAAGATATCAACTCTGATTTAATTTACTTTGAAAATGTTCAAACAACCACAGAACTACCAGCTATTAATTTGGAGAAAAGAATTCATTCACATTCTCCATTAGCCACATGCAACTATGCAAATTAAAGTAAGTTGAAAAACATTGAGAGAATCAAGTTCTATTGTTAACCCTATCATTCCTATCAGTGTAAATGAGTTAAGTGTGAATTATTTGAGCATTTCGATGTTTGACCAAGCTAATTTGTTTAACTATATTGTTAGAGATGATAATATTAAACCATTCATAAATCATAAGCCTTTACCTAACAGCTTAGCGCATGTTTGGATGTCAGTTGGAAGAGTTCAAAAGTACCTTTTCTCCTAAAGCAACAAATTCTTCCTTCTTCATTTCAAGTTTTGGAATTAGGTAATGTGTATTGGAATTCCCAAAAACATATTTCCAACTTTTATCCAAACATAGCCTTAAACTTTTGAGATAGTTGGTTTTTGACAAGCGAAACTTGAGCTTCAAATTCTTGACTTAAATTTGTTTACAAGTAAAAACAGATTCAAATAGCACAAATTGCCAATAAGATTTTAAATCACGCAGTTATAAACTCAAAATCCTAAATGTTTCTTATGCTAATAACAGAGAAATAATAAAATTATAAAAGCATAGAATTAAATACCATTAGGTAATGTAGCATAAGTTATACCAGGCCATGGCTGAGAACTGTGGTATACAACTCCCACTTCAATACCAGTCTCTTCCCATGTTTCTCTTCTTACAGCTTCCTTCAAGCTTTCTCCTGGCTAAAATGCAACAAGAGGATACAAACTAATTAAATTTTTACATAGATGGAGAAAGGGTCAAACCTAAAACAACAACTACAAAATAATCCCAGCCAAAAAATGAATTCTTAAGCTCTAATGAAACCTGGCCTTATAGGCATCACTTTTCCTTCGAAGGAGAAGGTTGAACTTTTCACATATCAAAAGCTAGATAATTCAAGATTTCTTTCATCGGGGTATTATGCTTTTGCCCAATTTCGAGTCTCTAACTCCAATTCAAGAGATTCATTTTTTTTTTCTTTCTAGTAATGTTATTTTTATTTTCACTAAAATTTTTATTAACATTAGAAGATAAAAAAAAGTAATTTGATTGGTGTAACCAACAGAACTAAAGGAAGTTCAAGAATTCCAGACCACATAAATGGAAGGATTTTAGGAACACAAACAGAAAAATGTCATTTTATGAAAACATCTTATGGCCATTGCTATTATTGTATATAAATTCAAAATTGTTTCTTCTCTATTCAGTCAGTTTATAGTAGCTAACAGGAATAAGCTATGCTGTTTCATGCTATACTAGAAAACCTTTTGTCTCCAAGCTACAAAATTAAAAGGTGTTAAAATTATCAAGACAAGTACCTCTGTGAAACCTGATAAGCAGGTATACAATCGAGCTATACGCATCTTGTCGCTTAGCCAATAGAACACGGTCATTCTTCTATCAATAACGAGCATAATGACCACTTACAAAAGATGATGTAAGCAAACACTTGATCATCCATTTATCAAATCAAAACTTAGAACAGAGGACAACTAACAGGGTCAACACGTGGATATATCCTCTTCTTGCATGAATCTTTTGAACATTTCTTCCGTCTCCCAGCTTCCATTGGGACTGTTTTCTCTCCACAATGGCCACAAAATCGTGAAAAAGTATGCCATTCCAGCAGTGCCTTAGCCTGGCCACCATTATCACGCACTAATTCACTATTTACAATAATATGATAAAAGGCAAACAAACGGTGATAATCATAAATTTGACTCCTTAATGATAATTATGCATTTTACAGTGTAAAATGGGGAGTGAAGTCACTGAATAAGATCATTATGCATTTTACAGAGTGATAGTCACTGATCAAAGTGAAAATCTTGATCCTTCAATTATAAGCTAACTAATAGTCTACATTTATAGTTTTTTATTTCAATTATTCACGAGCAACACAAGCACACATACATGTTAGAAAATGAACTTACATGACCAGCAATAGCCAAGTTTCCCATTAGTTGCAAATCCGACCAGTCTGTAGCCACCATGAGCGTTCAAAGCTCCACAAAACACAATACCACCGCGTTGTTGCTACCCAATTCAGGTACTTTATCAGAAACATCGATTGCCCAGTAAACGGCGTCGTCCTCTGCACTCGAATTCAGACACACCAAAATGTCCAAGCTCAACTGGGCACCTGAATTCTCGAAAATAACCCTGAGATCGTCCAAGCCGAGCCAACCCAGATCCCAAATCGGCGGCGATTCGCCGGTACCGGCCGCTGAAGAAGCCAAGGGCCTCCCATTTCTGAAAGGCAGCACCTTGAAGCTCGGGGAGGGAGAAGAGTGAGTCTTGTTTCGGCTAATTCGCGCGTTGAGAGCTTCAAGAGCTGCAGAGGGGGAAAGGGGGTTGCCGGAGAGTGGGAATTTGGAGAGCAGAGGGTTGCCGGAGAAGGCGTGAGAGTGAAGGTTTATGGACATGGTGGTGCTTTGTGAGAAAGCTCTTGTTAGAGACGACGCCGTTTGGGGGAAGGGGAATTTTGAAAAACAATGGAGAGTAGGAGGAAGGAGGAGGAGAAACTGAAAGCTGAACATCTGCTTCCTTCCATGGAGGGTGGGGGGGATTGGTCATTCAGGAGTGTCAGTGGTGATGACACGTGTCACTTGTTCAATTTCCGGTCCCACTTATGACTTGGCTACACTACAATAAATCGTTATCTCTTATCTAAAATAAAGGTAAATTATACTCTCCCCTATACAAATATTCTTTGATCTAATAAAATTTCTTTTTAAATTTCTCTCTTTTTTTCGATGAAACTAAAATTTCTATTTTTCCTCACTTATTTCCTCATTTACATTCCTTCATCTCTTCCCTATGTCATCTTTTTTCCTAAGTAAATTAATTTATCTCTCCCGTCTTCAATTTCATTATATTTTTTCCGATTTCTAGGGAATAAATTATCCTTTTATCTTTTAATTATTCTTGTTTTTTTAGCTTGCACAGTTATTTAAGTTCCTTTATCTCTTATTTAATTTAGTTTTAATGTATTTCATAATCTTAAAATTGATGATAAAACAATTGAATTTATTTATTATCTTAACAATTATCTATATGTAGATATATACTTACTTTAGGTTTAAATATATTTTATGTTAAATGAGTGTATTTTAATTTTGGTCCATATTTTTTTTTATTCTCATTTATTTTTATTCCCTATAAAGTGAGCCAATTATGATATCACTATTTTTACTCTCTCCCTAGAGTGCATTTGAAGTTTTGGGATTTTTTTTTTTGAGACATCACATATTTACACTGTACCATAAATATTGGGTGTTACTTAAGATGATCACTGGATCTTCTCCTAAACACATTAGTTAATGAGTATTACATGATAGTATCATAAAATTTAAACTTTTTCAAGGATGAAAACTAAAAATAAATTGTAAAGGATTAAAATTAAAATTCACTAAATTTACAGGATTAAAAACATATTGAACATTTACTTAAACTAATATGAATATATTTTTAATGATAAATAGTTATATTCATAAAATTTATATATTGAAATTGATCCATGAAATGCATATAGCCTAAATAACTTGTATAGTTAAGTAACATTTAAAAAAAATTCTATTTAATATGCACGTTAAATCAAAACTAATTATATAATCAGAGAATATATATAAAATAGTTATTAAAAATATTTACTTTATCTCTTCCATTATTTCCTCTTTTTAATTATCTCTCCGTTTTCTCTTCTTTTTTTTTATAAAAAAATAAAAATATATCCTTTATCTCTTTTATTATTATTTTTCTCTCCTAAATATGTCCTTCAAAACTACTTCCACAACTCTACTCATTATTTTGCAATGGCACCTGCAACCAACGATTGTCATTACCGCTAACATTCTAAGATAAACTAACAACTAATTAATAAAAAAATATCAAACATCTCCTCGTCGTTAATGACATCTTGCCCCCTCCAACTAGGGTCTTTGCTAGGATCTATCGTGACTAAAAGGTTGAGTTTCTTCAAAAATAGGAGATATGGGATAGAGATAATTGGAGGAGAAAAGATAACAAAAGAAATAAAGTTTTTATTTTTTAAGGAATTTTAAAAAAAATAAAGTTAATTTTCATGAATACGACAAAAAATAATAAAATAATAAAAAATTATTAGTATAATAACATTCTTAACACATTTCAGAAAAATCCTTAAATTAAATATCTTACCACCCATTTTGTACCACTTTGTTCTTGTTTTCTACACACTTGCGTTCTAGTTCTATTGTCATATATATATATATATATATATATATATATATATATATATATATAGTGTAAGAAAATGTTTACTTGCAAAAAATAATACTGATAACATATTTTGACACACTTTCATTATTTTTCATTTAGAAAAATAAAATAAAAAATGTATTAAAGTTTCTTCTCAACATTTTTTTCGATGCATTAATATTGATCATGCAAGAAGCTTTATCCAACGTTAAAACCTAAAAGGACAAGGTATGGAGATATGGAACTGCATAAGAAAATATAACAAATACCAGATAATCATATTCCATGTATGAGTAGAAATAGAATAATATAGTTTAACCTATTTAAGGCCTGGATTTGGGTCCAGAAATTTTGACGATTGTTGAACCCGAATCAGGATCCCACACAATTCAGAATTTGGTTCTTTGTCACCAATGTGGCTTAATTCTTAAATCCATCAAAATCCCGATGTACAATGAGAATTGCACATCTCTCATAAGAAAAAGAAAACTATAACAATTAACAGAAAAAATAAGAACAAATAAACCTATGAACTGATCATCATCAATCAGTGACCACATTTTTCAAAATTTTGTCTGCAGGGAAGAATGAAATTTCCTAATCCAATTTATGAGACTTTTCAAGACCAAAGACTTCAAGTCAGGTCACCACTCTACCTGGCAAGTTGTGAACGAGCGGCAAATCGTCAAGCCAATCACCATAAATTCGGTTGATTTTCCTGTGTCCTTTCCACTTCAGTAAATACTTCTTATCTCGTTCCTCTTCGTTTGCTGGAGGTACACTTGCTCTGTGGCTAGGAGGTGCATCACTAGAAGAAACTGATGTAGCTCTTGGTAAGGTTGGAATGGTAGCTTTAGTAGAGATTGGAATGACACCTGCAGTTTCTGCCTCAGTGCGTCCACCAGGAACTTGTAACTCTGATTTGCAAGACAAAAATAATTAGGAGTCTGAGTAGAAAGACGGGAACCAAACAATTTTAATTGTTGAAATCACCCTACTTCTCTAGTGTACTTTTGTTCACAATAAGTAGATACAAGTTGTTACATGTTAATGAAAGTACATCCAATTTTTTTATGAGCCGGGCATCAAATTTCTAAGCCATTAGCAGAAATGTAGGAAGGATGCTCGCAAATTGATCATTCAGAATATTGCATAGAGGCAATGTCCACATCATTTTATATATTTGAAAGACAGAAGCAATCTAGTAGGCCATGATGCCACGTTAAATTGTCCAATCACTTGGGTGAGGGGATTGCTGGTAACAGTCGGTATTTTTTTCACAAATTACACCAAACTACTATAAACTTCAGTCAAGCAACAAACGTGTACTTTGCAAAGAGAAAGTTGTTTTAACATCACACTTTAGTCATAGTATTGTAGTCCTACAAAAGGGAGATGTCTTGGAAAATCTAAGACATCTCTATCAGAGAAAAATTCCTAGCAACGGGGTTTATAAGAAATTCAAGACATATTCCTTAGACAAAGAGACATAGTAATCACTAATTAAGTGATTAAATACCTTTAAACTGAAGTAACATCTGTTGCACAAAAAAGTACCAAATGGTCATACACAACAACAAAAATGACACACATTCAAGTACATAATTTGGATCTTATTAGGGAAATTAATCTCTTTGCAGATCAGATCACTAACCAGTACAACAACATTACAGAAATTGGCATTCTAGTTCTACCTAGATAAATCACAAAACTGAATTCATATGACTGAACAGAACAAATCAAAACAACGTAGTACCAAAACCAATAATCAATCAAAGGGGGAGTTTCTATTACCTGCTTGCCCATGAGCAAAGTGACAGTCATCCCCAAAAGGACAGTGGCCTGTTGTCTCAAACTTGATGCACAGTTTAGTCTTCCAATAGGTAGATTTAACATTTCCCCGGAAAACATTTAAGCCAGTATTCACAGCCCTATTACTTTCTAAATTATTAGAGGCATCACCATAGGACTTGGGGGATCCATTAGTTCCAATGCTTATAGCTGTGCTCTCCCTGTACCTCACGGAATCATCCCTGAACCTGGCAGTGTCTTCATGAAGAAAACTACACTTATCACCATAGGGGCATTCCTCCCCATTGTAATACTTCTTGCACAGCTTCATCTTGTGTATGATTTTCTGGTCATCATCCCAAACCCCCGTCATCGGTGGCCGCTCCTCACCGCGCAACCCGACAAGCTCTTGCCAATTTGGTGGCGGCTGCCTCATGTCCTCAAGCCCATGTGCAAAATTGCAGTTCTCGCCGTTCCTACAAGCACCAACTCTGAACTTTGCACAAATGCGGGTCTTGAAGAAAATGTGGCTCGTTCCTTTGTTAGCTGCAGGGTGCTGAATCATCCTTGGAGGGCATGCCATTGCATTGGAGAGGCTGTTATCACAGGTCCTTGCCCTCTTGAACGAAGGGGGTTGATCCTGTGGTGAATGTGGCTCTAACGATTCGTTGTTCATTGGAAATTGAAGCCTCACTTCAATGGCATCCGTGTCTGTGGAAAATGACGGCGGTGACATCATGAAGGATGGAATATGGTCAGAGAAACTCATGGCGAAATTTTGATCCAATTATATCAAATTTAGATTCTTTTTCTTGATTTGATTCTTGGCGAATGATGGACTTAAAGAATCAATGAATCAATATCTTTTATCAAATTGAAAACACTGATATTCAATTGAATGCAATGTGTAATCAAATGATCAATGCTGAAAAGGGAAAAGGAGAAACTCTCTGGGCTGAGGCCAGTTTGTAGGAGGAAGAAAGAGAATGTTGGGAGAGAAACCAGATGGGTAATCAGAGTTTGAATCTTTTCTGTGGTTGATCACCAGTATTATATATATATATATATATATATATATATATATATATATATATATATATATATATAAAGGAAGGAATGTAGTGTAGGAGAGGCAAGTGGTTTAAGCCTTTTGTTGGCATAAGAAAGTCAAAACCCTAGCCGCCTATCACACCCTGGTTGATCGATCAAACCAAAAACAATTACCTAAAAAGTAAAAACTTAAACAGACCGTCATCAAATTAAAAATCAATTATTACCTTTTAATTAATGATTAAAAATCAATACTTTTATTCAATTTAAATAAAATTATATAAAACAAAGTAAATTATCTAACATATGTTGACTATAGAAATTAGTAAAATGTAATTCAAATATATATTTATATAACTATGTAATAATGTGTGTCCTACATGTATCGTATCATAGGTTTATAACTTATAATTTTTTATATTATTATAATTTTTTAATATATTTATATTTTTTTATTTTAAATCTATAATTATATATATGTCTCTATGTCTATGCATGGATGTATGCATGCATGTGCATATACTTGTAAGTATATTCACATTTATCCGGTAAAAAAAATAAAAAATAAAAAATAAAAAATATTATTATACTAAAACAAATATTTTTTAAATATTTATTTATACAAAAATAAATAACTTTGATTTTTATATTTATACTAAAATTACATTAGAGTGACTTAACTTATATATAATTAAAGTTATTTAAGAAATTTCAAATTATGCGCAGTCGTATAGTGTAAGAATTGATTTATTTTATCCTTAGATGTAAATACCTATTAAACTATCTATTTTTAATCCATAATAAATTTGAATAAATATTTTTTTCATATCTAATAGTTGTACTTATGACCCAAATTAAATTAAAAGATGCATCAAGAAAAAGTTGAATATTCATAAACGAAATAGATTTTATTTAATTTTATATAATAGATAAATATATATATATATATATATATATTTATATTATATATATATTAGTCATTCAAAACCATAATCACAAGTTTTGTTCCATACCGGCAAAGTCATCACATTATCTATCATCTTTGAAAAAAATAACAACTGAAGAGATCAATTTTAACATAGAGGAGGATATATAAAACATTTTTCTTTTAAATAACATATGACAAATTGAAAGGGAGAGAAATCGTACCCTTTTGTCACACATGTAAAATTGACAAAAAAAATATTAGAAAATAATGCAAAAAAAACAACAACAAATGAAACAGACATAATAAAATGAAGGATAAAAAAAGATAAAAAGGACAGGAAGCAAAACACATAAAGGAATGGATAAAAAAAATTTGGAATTTAAAATGAAAACTAAATTCAATTCAAATAATTAATAAATAATCAAACCAAAAAGATGAACAATCTTAATTATATATAATTGATTTGAAATATTTAGAATTGAATATTTAATTGTTGAATTATTTATAATTGACTAATAACAAACAAATTATATAATACTAATCTATTTTCAATTAATTAATTATAATATATTTTCAAATAAATAATTTTCATATTAATAAATATATTCAAAACTTGTTATAAGAAAAGTAGTTATTAAAAAATTATATAAGAAAAATATATTAAAAAATTTCTTATTGTAAATATAATCGTAATAAAATTAATATCTAAAAAATATACTAAAAATATTTTAATTTCAAAATTTTAGAATAAATTAAATTTATAAACATAATCATAATAAACAGTTTAAAGTATAAGAAAACTATAAAAGCTTGAGTTATTAAAATCTTGAATGTTTGATTTGAATAATCACACAGTCTAATGGAATTATAATTTTTTAATAACCAATAAATATATGAATATTTAAATTTTATTTGTAATCAAACCAAATTATAACGAATCACCAAACTATAACATGTGTCAAACTTAGAGAAGTTGTCTGATTTTGACACTTGTCATCCAAATCTATTTTTGGATTCTCAAATTTAATATTATAAATTAAAAATCCATTACCTTTAATAAATTTCAATAAAAAAAACTAAATATAAAAATTATTATTTTATAAAGTAATAAATTAAGTACATATAAATCTTATGAGATTTTGTTCCAGCAAAAATAAGTTTGCAAGACCGATTGATAATAACATGTTATTTTTCAGTTATGTATAGATAATTGATTGATTAACCCTTAATTTAGCATCGTGCTTTAAGATCTTATTATGTTTATATGTGAAGAACAAATTATATATAATGGGAGAATTTGTGTTTTATTATCTATTTGTTCAAAATTTTATTGGACTAACATAGTCACTGTAAGTGAAATTAGTTTTTGATTCATGAAAAAAATAGATAATTGCTGGATTCAATTGTATTCATTTATTGTAATAAATTCTAATGGCTATTATTTCCTTTTCTTGTAGACTTTTTTTACCATGTTGTAAGTGCAAAGCAACTAATGATCTTGTCGATGGCTAATCTATATTAAAAAAATTGGTTCTTAACTTTTTATACCATGTTATAAGATAGAATGTGAGATTTTGCTTAAAAGATTTAAACTCATTTTCACTCACAAAAATTGCACACACAACAAAAAACTCTATTTCACTTTAATCAATGTAAATGTTGGTATTTTCCAATAGACTATATATCATTTAATAATTTATTTATTTTTAAAAATGACACTACGTACTGTTTACATTGTCATTCAATTATAAATCATCATGTATGATAATTTTTTTAAATATTTTATAATAACTACCTTAAAAGTCATATCAACTCAAAGGATTGACAATTTATTTAGTGAAATAATTCTCATTCGATTCCCTTGATGTGTACAATTTCCTTGGATCAGCAACAATCACACAATGCAAACAAGATTGGTTTTTGTCCCTTTGGATTTGGGGACACCCATGAGTCTCTAAACAGAATCGAAGTAATCTTCTAATTCATATCAACATTGATTTGTGATCAGATGACTATATAATTTTCTTCTATTATAATTGAGCATTAAATCTTATATTATTTAATAATTTAGTAATCACATTACTAAAAATTATAAATTATATAATAATTATAACTTATTACCTTAATTCATTAAATTAATAATTACATTAATTAAATTTAATTAATTTAAATATATATTTTTAAATGACATATTTATCATAATTTAAATTAATATTGCTTTTATTTTTAAAAAATACTCCAAAAACATATTCCAAAAGTACCTTACATGCATTATATGCAAAAACATTTATATATAATTAAGATAAATGTCTTAATTATATATAATTAGTAGTTACATTAATTACCTTAATTAGTCATAAATAACATAATTGTATGGTTTTGTCAATAAAAAAATAAATGAAATTCAATAAAAATAAATTATATATAATAATTACATGCATTATATAGAAGACTATGCATTGTTTCTTTTCCAATTTCTGTACATCTTGTGTAAAGTTGGAATTTAATAAAAAAAATATTTAATAAAATTATGTAATACTTATAATAATTACTTTACTTATATATTTTAAAAAATTATGATTCTCGAAATTTATGATTTTCAAGAATCATGATTTTGAACATAAGAAAGCTTCTCCTCTATCAAACCTTCTCATATATGTATATATATATATATATATATATATATATATATATATTATAATTAAAAAAAGCAAGAATAAAAAATATTTTTATATAATATCTTGATGTTATTTAATTTATTATCTAATATATACTAAATATTTGATAGTGTATAAAAAATATTAATTATTTTATAGAATTAAAATATACCCTTTAATATAATTTATTATCCTTTTTAATAATCTTACAATTTTCAAGATAGAAAAAATCAAATAGAAATGCAGGATTACTTAATCCCACACATTACCATTCAACCAGTACTTGATTTGTTCTAAATGTTTTGTCCGTTGATCATTTCCCTCTTGAAATTATTATCTGATTATTTACGGAGACGTATTGTTGATTCCTATAAACTTTTCTATTGGTCTCTACAAATTTTAAAAACACATTGAAAAGACTTTTTTAACCCTGAGTTCAAACCCCACCACCCATCCCTCTTCCCTCTTCCCGTCCTCTATTTTTGGATGCAATTGAATTATGATTAAATTGTGTTGGAGACACACAAAATTGTGATTTCGTTATAATATAAGGGGTGCCTACAAAATCTGTAACGGAAACATATGCATGTTTTAGATTTTGTACGTGAAAATACATTTCTGTTCACAACAAAAATGTATTTCCATTGTAATATAGGGCTGCGTACAAAATCAACAATAAAAACTTATTTTTACGTATAAAATCTATAACAGCATTTCTGTTGTACGTGATTATACAACGAAAACATGTTTCCATGGAAAAGACGTTTTCGAAATAAAGAAAGTTTCAGCCACTTGATAACGACCATTAGCAATGGTAATGAGGCTAATAACAACTCTCTTATGTACGTTGTTTGTACCAGAAAATAAAACTGAGTGAGTAGCCAGAACAGGCCCACAGGCCACTTTCTCAATATATAATTATAATGTACATGCAATTATAAACTATATATATAAAACTAGCATATTCAGTAAAAAAGAAGCTAGCATATCCAATAACTTGATCGGAAAGTCGTTCAGGAACAAGGTGAGTTTCCTCTTCTTTGCTTTTCTTCTGTTTCCCTTTCCAATTTCCAAGAGGTACATAACCCATATATATTGTGTAAATATGAGCAATATCATGTGCCCAAGCTTGCTTTCAGAGTGTTCTCTAAAGCTGTTGTTAAGTTTACAAATTAAGGAATCAGGGAATTGTTATTGTACTACTATGTTTCTAAAGGTGGACAAAACAGATTGAAGATTGATGCTTGCCTTTTGCATGAGCCACGAGGTATGTTCTTTTGATGTTTAATTTCCAAGATAACTCAACGTCTTGTAAGCATTTTTATGCATGCCAGGATGAATTGTCTGAAGAGCATGCCGTTTCTGGGTGATCTAGAATTCATTACAACTAGAAAAGCCAGAGAAACTAGCCTGCATGTCTATATAATTAAGCATTTACTGCACATGTCCATGTATTTTTCAGTAATTACTGACTGCAAAATAGTAGTTGTTCTAGTCTCATACTTTCATGACAAACGGAGTTTTATGGCTATTAAGGGTGTGTTTAAGTAAACAGTAGTAATTTAATAAGTTCCTATTACGTATATGAAAACTTAAGTCATAAATTTGAGTATAAAACTTATAGAAATGAGTTAAAAATAACTTATTTATGATATCTTAACCAAAAAATAAGTTAAAAAGAACTTTTGATAAATTTCACCATTTTTTTTAAATAAGTTAATGAGTGTCTAAATTAAAAATTTATAAGTTATTTCAAACCAATAAATGGAAAATACTGTTCTTTTCCCTTAAATTGATTGTTGTGTTGTTTCGTGTTACCGTGTGTAAATATGATGGATGAAAAATCATTCATGAACCAAATAGAAAAGAAAATTCAATGAAGCTACAGGAGGAAGAAAGATAGAAATGAGACAATGGTCATTGTGCCACGGTTTAAAATTTAAATTTCCTGAATGCCATGTCCAGGAAACTTATTTGCCAGAATGCCACATGGCATATTTCGTCACCAAAGGAAATGAATTACGTAAGTTGACGTGGCGTCCTCGTGTTGGGCGGGCTGACTGGACAGGACACGTGACGCTCAATACATATTTCGCTTAGGGGGGCAGTGAATTACGTTGATCATTGGGACACGTGCACGCTATAGGAATTTGTGGTGTGGTGTGATGATATTAAACTTCAAACGGTCATAACTTTTGATAGGAATGTCCGATTGAGGCGCGGTCTGTGTCAAAACGCTCGAAATTGAGAGAGGAAGACCTGGTGCCGAAGGGGAATTGGTCAACTATTTTTTCCAAAAAATGCTTCTAAATGCCTCAAAATTAGGATTTAAGATTCAATTATCCAAAAATTTCCTTTTTGTCTACTTTTTTAATTATTTAATTAGTGGATGGCAGGCAGGCTTATATTTCTTAGTTTCAATAGGACTCCTTACAAGCGTTTAATTTAATGTTATTTTTTATTTTTTTAGTTAGTTCTCTGAATTTCGAGCGTTTTGACATATCGTATATCTGCATCGGACATTTCTATCAAAAGTTATGACTGTTTGAAGTTTAATATCACCACTAATTCCTGTAGTGTGACACGTGTCCTGCCTGTTATTGACCACGTGTCATGGATGCACCTAATTCGCTAGCTACCTCAGCAAAATACCACAGGCTGACACGTGTCCTGCCTCATTTCTGCCTGGGCACTGACATTGGGACCACGTAATTCACTGGTCCCTGTAACGAATTATGTGGCCAACATGACGACGCCACCTAAACAAGCCTATTTCGCCTGGAAGCCCAACAAATTTCTCCACGTGGCAGTTGGGGAATTAACAATGTGGACATGGCATTTGGGTTTTTTTTTTTTTTTTTTGCCAACAATGCCACTTTGGTTAGTGTCTCGATAAAAATTGTAAAGTAAATAAGAAAAAAGAGAGCCTTTATCAGTTTTTTGACACGCATTATCATTAGGTTGAAGCAAATCGTGACAACTTTAAAATGAACAAACAAACGAATATGAATTACCAATGAATAATTTGTTATAAAGAAAATACAAACAACAAAATAGAATCACTAGTTACCTTTTTTTTTTACACATAATCAGTAGTTACTTTTTTTACACATAGTCAGTAGTTACGTGATCACTTCATTGTGGGAGATTAACCAGGGTAGATGTGTAGTTTGAATATTTTGGTTTGACCTCACCACAAAGATAACCAAACTAAGTGACTGAGGAAATGAAAAGGTTTAATTGTTAGTAGAATAATATTCATTTTTTATTATTATCAGAAACTAAGGTATTAACTTAGTTTTCCTTTTCTATTGTATCCAACCCCTCCCTCTATTTTCATTTTAGCCGCAAAGGAAATATTTATTCTTGATTAACATGTTTAATATAAATGGCATGTCAAATATGAAATATGTAATATGTTAATTGTCAAATTCTTACTCTGTTCGATCTTTTTCATTTTCCCACCTTTATGTTAACTTTTTTGCAAAGTATGAAACATAGTTAAGGAATGTAAATTTGCAGATTTTAGATGCCTCTTGAAAGTGATTCTTCAATTTATTTTTTGAAGTTAAAAAAAATCTTTTAATCCCTTCATTATTTTGCATTATCTAATGTTCTCTAACAAGATAGAGAAACCTTGAGAAGGTCATTGTTTATAAATCCTGTGATGCAAATAGTATTACTTCCTTAATATGGTGCGTCTTTTTCCTAGATGTGGATACCAGAAAGGAAAAGCATTCACTGTGTTCAGATAGATGGTCCAACACTTTGGATACTTGCAATATGCTGGGGGAAGTAGTTGGTCCTTTCTTAACATCTTCAAAGCATATAAACGAAAAGCTAGCTTAAAGAAACCCAAGAATATTTTATAATAGGGCCCAAGTGAGAAAGAAAGAACATATATATGCTTTTTAAGTCAACATCCACGTTCTAAAGTTGCTATTAAGTAAGTGACGATTACAAAAAGATAATGAAGCACCAAACATAATTTGAAATTTAGAATTCCTTCCCAATTTTAGAGGTCAATAAGTAACCAAGACACTACTAGTCATGCCCCAGCATCAAATTAATTAGTAAAAAATAATATGTTTGATTAATTGTTTGAAATTCAGTTGTAACATACCAACATCTATGCTTTTATATGGGGCAGATTCTTGCATGTTTAATTATTTCCTTGCTCAGAGCTTATATGCTTAATCGTGATTGGAGATTAGGCTGGATTTTGAAGTAAACTTCCCACATTAGTGTTGATGAGTCTATTGCTCAAGGTGATCCTTGACTTTGGTCTGAATTCTCTGCCTGATCTATGAATTATGAAAAACATTCTTTGGACCACACCAACAGTTGCAACTCAATAAAATAGATGTTCCCCACCAGCACACAATGTCTCCCTCTCGCCTTTTAACTTTCTTTCACACAGCATGTGACAAATGCAGAAGCAAGTAGTCATGAACATTTGCGTTTGAATTGGAGAACTGGTGAAGCTAACAAGAGAGTTTTGGGGGGAAAGGGTTACATAGGGTCTTAAAGCTTAATTATCTCAGTAACGAATATGGAAAATAAAATATATGGATTTCATAACCTTCTTGTCAGTACATCTAGCAAGAAACAATTACAGCCGGATATCCATATTACTTCCTAATGAAAAAAACATTGCTATGATTCTAACAGAGGCCTTCATCCATGATTTATCTAGATCTTGACATAGGAAAAGCAAGATAGAAAATGTTGTTAGGAAAAGAAAGACGCCAAGGGAGAAATCAGTGATATTGCGGGTCTTGTGAAATTTCTTGTTTCAGTCTGCACCACCTGAAACAGTAGTAATAAACGTGTAATTGGAACTTATATTAAATAGCATGTTTTAGAAACATCTTGACCATATTTTTCAAAAAGAACAAATGAAACAACACTAAACTTTTCTCACCATAATCCCTTGGCATTTTGCATTTATAGCATTCTGTCCTGCTAGCATAATTATGCACTCCACATCCATGTCTGTTACATTAGAAAAAGGAAAATAAAGGTGAAATACTTTGTATTAGGAAGAAATTAATTTGGATACAAGTATTTGTATCTTAGTTCATTTTTTTGGGTTGAGTGTCATAAAATTTCAACCTCCACGTATCTATTATTGGGTTTATTTAACATCAACCCTAATTAGCTTGGATTAAAAGTGTTGTTGATGTTGGGTGTCTTACAATAAACTGAACTCTTTTATATTGGCCACCATCCATACTGTAATTATTGACATGGTCCTAATTCTCCATCTCAACCTTTTCTATTGACTTTGTCCTAAAAAAATTCTGCACCTTTTTTTCTTATCGTGTCACTATACATGCCTATGTGCAAAACTGAGTATAATCCTCTTTCTCTGGAGGAAGTAAAAGAGTTAGTACCATCAATATATGAAAATGCAGGTTGTGTGGACAACAGTTACATGTTATTAAATTACTTTGTTCAGATTTTATGATAGTTGGATGGTTTGTCTAACTTAACTCGAGTAAAAATGGGGTGAAACAATCTCATCCTAGATGATTGGTGCAATTAAGAAATTGTACCAACCATCTTCAAATACATAAAGACAATTGCACCAATCATCTACTGTGGGGTTAACCTGGTTTTTACTTGGACTGGTTGGACATGTAGATGACATGTAGTTGGTGTTTGTAGACACAATTAATTTAGGCTCTTTATTGAACTGAAGCAGCTGAAAATGTGATGATAATGTAGGATAAAATAGAGATACTATTTTGAGTACTGAAAATATGATGATAATGTGAAAAAGACCTTGGGCAAAGCCAGTCTCCAGTCTTCCATCCTGGGGGGAAAGTGTCAGATCCATATCCTTCAGAGTTGTTGCCATATCCTGAAGAGTAATCATCTTTCATTGAGCCACATCTGTAGCAGTTTGATCGACTCGCGTAGTTGTGAGCTCCACAGTTGCAAAACCAGTCCCCTGCCAAAGCTTCAGTCCTGTTGTATCTGTAGGTTGAAGGGTCAGGACCCCCGTACTTGGGGTATCCACAACTCTGGCATGCTTCCCTCTTCTTGAAATTTATGTGCTCGCAAACACCACACATCCAATCTCCTCCAGACCAGCT
This sequence comes from Glycine tomentella, assembly GCA_007407185.1. Lineage (NCBI taxonomy): Eukaryota > Viridiplantae > Streptophyta > Magnoliopsida > Fabales > Fabaceae > Glycine > Glycine tomentella. Next base: position 19,116 of record PYAF01002171.1, on the reverse strand, counting down.
CATTTTCCTGATCAATATCCACACTTGAATTTTTAAATTATAAGAATTTTTGCTTCCATCAATTCTTGGTGCAACCAGATAAGGACTACATGTGCATGTAGCCTAGTTACACCGTAATGAGAAATATTATTAGTCCTTGTTTTATGCATTATGAATTATGACTTATGACCCTAACTTCTATTAAAGGCCTGCAATTTTTTTTATCCATGTATAGGTTATTTGCACAAAGAACTACTGTCTTGGGTGATAGAATACTCTGTCAAGATGGCATAGCAATCTTGTCAAGTTTTCTACTCTACTCGATATTAATCTATTCATAGGAGTTGAACCATGAGGTTCCACTGCACTGCATTAACAAAGAAAGATTGCACATAACATCCGCCTATAAGAAATCATTTAAGACGCGAATGAAAAGCACGGAAACAAGGGAACTTACCTTTCAAGAAGAATTACGAATACTAGAAGTGTCACACGAGTAATGATTTGCTGTAAAAGTATGTAGTTTGAGAATAGCTTGAGTCAAGATGGTGAGTGTGTTGATGCTTGTGTTGTGAGGCTATATATACTGGTTGTAAGTCCTATTGTGGGGGACATGACATGAATGCCTGTTTTCTTCAATTCCCTGGTAATCTGGAAATGGTTTTCCTCATACGGGAATCTAAAAGAAGAATTTACTGGAAGACGTGGATTAAAATTTGTACTGCCTTCTCTTGTCATTCTTAGAAAATGGTGGATAATTATAGTGCATGCATTATGCATACACCGTTTTTTTTTTCTTTTTTCTATCTAGTCTTTTGGCCCATCTTTACGTGATTCCTATGCATTATTGAGAAGAACATATCCAAGGTAAGCAAAGGCTATATGAGGGGAAGGTTGGTAGGCTGCAAATCTACTATAGAATCCTATATCCCCTTAACCCCACCTACAATATGAGCTCATCCAACCCAAGTCGCATTTATATGATGCATGCATAATAAGACTCTACACATACATCCAACTTGTAATTTGTGAATAAGCCTTCACGGGGGGGGGAAGTAGTGTGAGTGAAAATATTATGGGGAATTGATTCCAACCTCATGCACATCCATTTCCATGTTCTTTCCTTTGTTTCAATTCCTTTAGGACAATAATTGAAATGCCATTCGAAGATTCATATCCAATGCCAATTAATACTTTGTTTTCCTTCTTTACATACAACGATACAAAACACATGTATTAATTTCACGGAGACATGAACTGATGATTTTTTATAAACTTTGAGTGATTTTTTTCACTGGTGGTGCACTCAACACTATTATTGTTTTTATCAGTATAAATTAAAGATAAAATCATGAGATTTACAATAACTCCTCTTAAATTGAACTAGACTCCCTTAACTCTCATCCTATTAGTTAAGAATAAGCAATTACATCTAAATTCTCTTTCTTCCTCTATTTTTTTTTTTTTTATCTGGCTGTATTTCTTTCTGTTTCTATATTACTATTAATTTTTTTAATCGTAAAAGAAAGTCCTAAGAAATACTTGGGGAAAAGTATGCGGCGGCTCGAGGCTGGAAAAAATCGACAGGTGAGGTGAACCTACTTATCTAGGTTTCAAAAAAGTGCTACAGCGGAATCAAAGTCTTTTGGACCTCTAAACTAAAATTTACATTCAAGTGGTAGGAAATGGATCCATGATTATATTTTATAACCATAAATTTTAAATATATAATTAATAATTTTTTTCTCTATCTCTTTTTTTCAATCACACTACATCATAATCAAATAAATTATTCATCTCTTTTCTCTTCATTTCTTTCTCAAGTAGTAAATAATTCAAAATTGTCCAAAAAATATTCTATATATATTTATTCATTTATTTTCTTTTCTTTCTTATTTTCATCACATTTTCTTTTTATATATCTCTTTAATTAATTTTAATCATATTCCTTTCATATCTATCACTTTCTCAAGATGAAGAGAGCTTACGTAGAAGAGGAAAGCAAATCTATACCACTTTCTCTTTTTATTTTTTATTTTTCTTTCTATTTCTCTCTTCTCTTTGTCCCAAAATGAGATAAACCATCATATTTTTTTTCAAGTAGCATAAACCTTAATAATAAAAAAAGGCTTAGAAGATCAAATATTACAAGTTCCTTCATTTTTCATGACGTTAAATCGTGAATCATGTATATTAGTTGGTATACTTTCGCTTATCTCTACACTTAATAATTTGAGATTAAAAAATATATATTTGATGGTGCACGCAGTATCTTTCTGCATTTTCTTACACACATCTCTTTGGTTACGTCACTCTATGTCGCTATGTCTCTATCTTTATTCCTCCAAAATATCTGAAAAATACTATTTCAAAAAGAATAAATGAATACTTATTAAACTCATATGTAAGATTTGTAAATCACACAGATTCTTTTTTTTTTTAATTTCATTTCCTCATTTTTTTTCACTTTCTCTCAACCCTTTGTTCAACGAGTCATGTATTTCCCACTCGGAGAAATGATATTTGCATATCATATAGCTAAGGGTGTGAAATAAAAGATATAAACACTTTTTTTCTATTACCAAGACGTGGGTGTGAAATATTTATTAATTTTGGTGATAATTAATCTTTTTTGAGAAATCTAGTTAATCATTTTTAGTAACTTCTCTTCTTAATTATATTTTTTCATTTATAAAAATTGAATTCGATACATTAGGTTAAATGAATCAAATTTAATATCAAACATGATTTTTTAACAGTTCATATCACCACTCCACTCTCAACGTGTGAAAACTTTTCTCAAAAGGGGGCCATGGCCATGCCATGCATGCCATGCTCTCTCTGTCTCTCTCTCTCTCTATTCAATAATACTTGGAGAATCCAAAATATAGCCGTTGCTTTTTAGATTTTGAACAATATCAGCATCGCCACATATTTAGCATAATCAGCGTGTTTACGCCAATCTAAACCTTAAAATAGTCATCTTTATGTTTATGGAAACGGAGATAATAGGCTACTTGGCGCAACTGAAAGAAATTTTAACAATTCACATCTAAGACTATTAAAAATGATGTGTGTCATACCAGGATGAATATATCTTTTCCATGAAATCCTACAAAATATTGCGGTCAGAGATAAATATACCAAATCATACAAATAATAAAGTAAGAATATGAATATTGTCTTTAAACGAGGAAGTTAAACTAATGGGGTGGGGGTTGATTAACGTCCACCCAAAATGAAATAGATTGGGATGGACATTGGACACAAGAAAGAAGAAGAAGAAGAAAATAGACAAGATAAAATTAAAGAAAAATATAAAATATGGATTGAAAATAAGATAGAAGAGAAAGTGGGTGAATATTCATAATTTTTGCTTTAAATACGAAGATACAAAAATCATAAAAGCTAGTACATGAACAGCTAAACTTTCGTAAGTTTAAATCAAGAAAATGATGCGGAAAATTGATGATTTCATTCATTTTTTTTTTTATCAGGCAGAAAGCTATAGAAAAAGGAAAAAAGAGACTAACTTCTCTCAAAGACTACCGCTAGGGCATCAGCTAACAGAGTAGAATTTAAAGCAGGAGAACTGGTATCTAAAACAACTTAAGATGCATTGCTAGAGGCACCTAACTTAGCTAAAAAAATCTGCATTTTGGTTTTCCTCCCGCAAGGAGAGTTTCCATTGCCTGTCCCTAAACTCCTGAATGCGGTTGATGATTGAAGCAAAAGGATGCCACGCTGAACCACCCTCAGAAATTAACTTGATTTCCTTCAATTTAAAAATAAACTTTGAATCTCTACTTAATTAAATCCATTTTCATTCAAATTAAGATTGATCGAATCTTCAACAAGTAATCAAGAGTTATTTATTTAATACCTTGATTTGATTTGAGCTCTTCAAAAGTAATTAATTAATCCCTTAGTTTTCAAAGAGAGATCAAGGAATTAAAATAGAAGTTAAACTCAAAGAGCGACCACCCTTTTGATTACATCCGTTACTACATGTAATATCAATATGGATCATCTTATACAAAATTAAAATACGATCATATGTTTAAATATGTTATATCTCTTTATTGGACGTCAGACCCATTCCGAATTGAATCAAGGACCTTATCTTTAGATGGAATGCCAAGCAATAATATTTTTTTAATTGATACATTAACCTAAAGTTAGTCAAAAGGAGGCCCAAGTCATTAAAGAAAGTTTCAAGAGTATTTTTTTAAACCGTGAAATTCATTTTTTCAAAATTTCTTGAAAGCTCTTGCAACTAGTTATGAGATGAGTCGTTATCATGGACTACAAAGGGCTTTTGACGATAAAATATTAGGTAGTTTGTGACCACTAAGTAACTATAGTTCCAATAAATTTTTAGAGAATATATACTTATGTTTTTTAATTTATAAAAAAAATAATACTTAATTAATTATATGCATCATGAATAATTAGTAAGGATGATCATAAATTACTTAATAATTTCTTCTATTATTATGAGCGAATTGAACTAATACTATAGAAATTAAGGCTTTTTTATGAGACAACATTATGTAGTCTGAGTCCATTACGTGGCTATGGTCTCCCAACTAATTTTTATGAGGTATACTAATGTCTTCAATTATGTATCATCTACAAATAAGTAGGAATTATAGTGATTCTAAACCACATAACAATTTTTCTATTAACGCATTGGTCTAATAAAAATCTAATTTGTACCACTGATAGAGTATCATAGTAATTTTAGTTCCTTCACCCAAACGTCGTTAGAGATTCCCCTTATGTGACTAACAAATCACAGGTCACATGATAACTCACTTTATTATGCATTTTTAATTTCTTATTATCATACACACAATTATCACATGTGTGATCTTCTTTGGAAATAAGGACCAAAACAACACTTTTTTTCTTCAAATTACATGGACCAGTTGTAAAAAAAATAATTACATGGACTAGTTAAAATGCTAAAACTGTTGTGTACCCGAGTGATGAAAGTAGTGCATACGTAAAATGAGGTGATATATACAATATAATTGATATTCAAAAAGTAACGCGAAGGCCAAGGTTAACTTAATCCCAGGCTTTTCAGCATGTAACCAACACAAACGAAACCCAACTCTCCATTGTTCCCTCATTTTTATCTCTCTGTGTTATACTCTGATCTTGAGTACCAAATAGGAACCAGCACCCCTCTTCTGCATTTTTTCCACCCTTCTCCATGCCTGTTTCAATGTTTCGTCTTTCTCCATGCTGTTTCATTCAACAGCAAGGCTCTACCTTTCTAGTGCTAATTTTTTTGTCCCTTCTTCCTTGTTTTCACGTGATTAATGCTTCCTTATGATTAATTCATGCTTCCCCAGCATGCCCCTGCACTTAGCATAGAAGATGCCATATTTGACCAAGGGAGCAGCAATTCATGACCTGTTTTTTTGTCTTTTTGTCCCTTATTTCATTTTTCTTTTAATTTGGCAAAAATAAATAAACGAGAAAAAGGATTTAACATGAACTCGAGAATAGAATAAAGGTGAATGTGGATAAAAAAAAATGTTGAACAAATATCTACCACATAACAACTACCCCTCACAGCGTTGCCTCGCTTGGATATGTTCCTCTCAATAATGCATAGGAATCACGTAAAGATAGGCAAAAGACTAGATAGACAAAACGTGTATGCATGCACAATTATTACCCTTTTTCTCCACTTTCCACTAATGACAATAGTCTTAAGATTGATTACACATACACGATACAATGTTATTGGATTTGGCAACCAATATTTCATAAATGTTGTTTATCATGAGAATTTTTTAATATTCTTTTAGTGTTTTCTATCTTACTCTTTTTACAAGGTTAAAAACTATATATTTTATTCTCCTCATCAATGCCTCTAGTTATCTTCTCTATACTAGTTCAAATCACTTTAACTGATTTTTTTAATCATATTTTCTTTGATAGATGTCATAACAATATCTTTTTATGTATAATCATAGTGTATTATATTTTTGGTCAGCATGGTGTAATTACTAATTACAAATGACCATTGATGTGTTTCTTTTACTTCAATCATTCAACTTGTATCTTGTGTTCATTAAATATTTCTCCATATTTTTTTATTAATCCTAAATACTTAAACATAGAAATATATGGTATGACATTTTCTTTCATTTTTACCATTGAGTTTTTTTTTTCTTTTTTCTTGCTAAAATTGCAATGCACTTATTTTATCTTACTACAATTCAAGTGAAAATCCTTTGATTCCAATGTTTGTCTCCAAGTTTAGAGATAACCTATTTCCTTGATTCCTCAACTAGAATTGTATCATTTGATGATTATCTTTTGTACTTTTTCCATCAACTCGATCCAATAAAAGATAATTAAATAACTTTAGCTGTAAACCTTCCTAACATAATTCAAATTGATTCTCCATAATCCTAATCTATTATCTTATACTTAATTACATTTTTTCAATAATTTATAATGTGGGTCATAAATTTTATCTCTGTGCAGTTTATACAACTTTGAATATTTCCTTTGTTGTTATACAAAGGAAGTAAAAGTGCCCTCTCTCTACTCATGCCATTGAAAAAGGTTACTTATCTTTCCAACCATTTGTAAAAATATATTACAATAGAAACAGTACATACTTTTATATACCCCTTCCATTAATTTCTACTTTTAGAGATCACCGGAGAATGAAGAGACATTCGTGCCCCCACAATGGCCCTTACAAATAGTATATAAAGTCTCAACACAAGCAACCGACTCACCATCTTGATTCGCGCGCAAGCTAGCTATTCTAAAACTACTATTATTATAGCAACAACAAATCATTACTAGCGTGATACTTATACTGTTTCATAATTCTTAAAAGGTAAATTTTCTGTTTTATGCTTGTCATTCGCATCTTAAATAATTTCTTATGAATGTTATGTGAGCACGAGTCCTAACACAATATTAAAGTTGTATTTTGATTATTTGTTAGTCATGAATTCAAATTTAAAAACAATTTTTTTGTATATACAAAGATAAAACTACATACAATATCTTTTACTTTTATTTTCGCATAGCGAAGAGTCTCTGGAACAATGAAATACATAATTATAATATATTATTATAATTACGTGGATGTTATGTGTAATCTTTGTTAATAAAGTGTTGAAACCTCGTGATAGTAGCAAGTATAGTGGAAAAATTGACAAGATAGCTAATTTGCTATGCTATCATAACAGAGTATTCAATCACCTAAGACACTAGTTCCTTATGCAAATAACCTACTATGGATAAACAATTGCATGCCTTTAGTAGGGTCATAACTCATGATGCATAAAACAAGGATTAATGATAGGCTACATGCACTGGTGCACATATAGTCCTTATTTGGTTGCACTGAGAATTGATAGAACCAAAAATTCCTATAACTTATAACTCCAAGTGTGGATATTGATCAGGAAAATGAGCTGGTCTGGAGGAGATTGGATGTGTGGTGTTTGCAAACACATAAATTTCAAGAAGAGGGAAGCATGCCAGAGTTGTGGATACCCCAAGTATGGTGGCCCTGACCCTTCAACCTACAGATACAACAAGGCTGAAGCATTAGCAGGGGACTGGTTCTGCAACTGTGGAGCTCACAACTATGCCAGTAGATCAAGCTGCTATAGATGTGGTGCAATCAAAGATTATTACTCTTCTGGAGAATATGGATCTGACACTTTCCCTCCGGGATGGAAGAATGGAGACTGGCTTTGCCCAAGGTCTTTTTCACATTATCATCACATTTTCAGTACTCAAAATAGTATCTCTTTCTAACCCTAAATTATTTATCATTGGAAAAAGTTTAATGTACACCCCAAGTCCCTATGTAACACCTAGAAAAAAAGGGAAAAAATATAAGTATGATAGGGTTTATGATGTGATAGAAAGAAAGAAATATAGATAAATGAGAGATATTGATGATGTGTTTAAAATAATGAGGTGATTATATATCATTACTCTTTATCATCACATTATCAGCTGCCTCACTTCAATGAAGTGAGCCTGCATTTAATTTGAGACTAGAAACACTGACTGCTTGTCACCTACATACATGTCAAACTATCATAAAATGGGAGCAACGTAATTTAATAACATGAGAGAATTAGGACCATGCCAGTAAATACAGTACCGATGTTGGCCAACATGAAAGAATTCAGTTAATTTTATTGCACACAAGAAAAAAATATGAAATATGATACAAATGCTTGTATCCTAATTAATTTCTTCCTAATTCAAGTATTTCACCTTATTTTTCCTTTTACTTATGTACAGAATCGGCTGTGGAGTACATAATTATGCTAGCAGGACAGAATGCTTCAAATGCAAAGTGCCAAGGGATTTTGGTGAGAAAGTTTAACTTCTGACGTTTCAACTGTTCTTTATTAAAGTATTGTCTAGATGTTCATTTTTTTTTTTATAAAAAAGAATACTACTACTATTTAACCTCAATTCCAATGATATTTGTTCTGTTTCTGGTGGTGCAGACTGAGAAGAAATTTCAGAAGGCCTGGAATGTCAATCATTTCCCCCAACATTTTTCTTCTATAAACAGCATTCCATCTTGCTTTCTCTACGTCAAGCTCTAGATAAATCATGGATCAAGGCCCTCTGTAATATAGTCATACCATTGCTTTTGAAGGAATAAGGATATTATTGCTTCTAATAGCTAGATGTAGTGACAAGAAGCTTATGAAACCCGTAGATCTTGCTTTTCATATTCATTACTGAGATAATTAAGCTTTAGAACCTACTTTACTTTAACCCTATCCCCAAACATTCCCTTGTTAGCTTTCACTACCACTATTTTCTTTTTATAGATGTTAGCTTCCACTATTTATTACACACACACAAATGAAATGATATAAGTCTTTTGGCTTAAGAAAGTATAATTTAAATCAAATCAATCTTTTTTGAAAAAAATAAATAATTTATATCAGTATTAAGTGAATAAGAGTTCTAAAATCTTAGTGATAAGAATGGATCCACAAAAAATGAAATAAGAACTTAAAATGGATTCTACAACTGAAGATGTTGATATGTTTTATCAAAACTGAAATGTGAAATCACATACTATATTTGTTCTGATGTAATCTATCAATCAAAGGGTAAGACTTAAGAGTGATGGCAGACATTGCCTTCGTTGAAGCTTCTAGCCGTGGCGTCATGGCGCTGATTTTAAAAGTTAAAAAGTGGAATTGTCACTTGTTTCTGGGTATCTAGCTACTATAGTCAACTACTAACAAAGGTACTGATATACAATGCTATTATGGTACAGTTAATTAGAGAATCGACGAGCATCGCATAAGCATAATGAAAACAACTTTGAAAAGAACCAATGAAGGTTGGTCACTATATTAGAATAGGAAAAAGTTTGAGAGCTAAAAATTCGTTTTTTTTAAGCCCACTTAAAACTTAATTAATCTTTAAAAAATTATTCAAAAAGTACAATTCTATTATTTCTTTCTATCTTAGTGTATTTATTTCTAAAAATGATTTTTAAAAATAGTTTATGACATTCATATTCTAAAAATCTAAAGTGATATGATACTAGTAGATATTTAAGAAAAAAGTATTCCAAAAATAAATAAAATCTTATCGGTGGCAAGCAGCAATTAGCAACAAAGAAAACCATGGCGGTGTGGTGTCTTTCCCATCTCATTCTCCACTTTCTTCCTTCCTCCGACCCTCCATACAAGCTTCTCGAAAACCACCCTCATCTGAATCTCCTAGCGAAATGCCCCGACATCCCCATCCTGAAACAAAATCCACTCCCTCATCATCAAAACCGGCCTCCACAACACCTTCTTCGCCCAGAGCAACCTCATCGAATTCTGCGCCCTTTCTTCCCCTTCCCCTTCCCCGGACCTCTCCTACGCCCTCTCTCTCTTCCACTCCATCCAACACCAACACCCACACCCCAACATCTTCATCTGGAACACCCTCATTCGCGCCCACTCCCACCTCCTCCTTACACCTCTTCTCCCAAATGCTGCACTCCAGCCTCTACCCCAATTCCCACACCTTCCGTTCCCTCTTCAAGTCCTGCGCCAAATCCAAAGCCACCCATGAAGCCAAACAGCTTCACGCACATGCCCTCAAGCTCGCCATTCACTGTCATCCACACGTCCACACTTCGATCATTCACATGTATTCCCAAGTTGGGGAGTTACGCGATGCCCGCTTGGTGTTTGATAAAAGTACTCTGAAAGACGCCGTGTCTTTCACTGCTCTCTTTACTGGGTATGTCTCCGAGGGCCACGTGGATGACGCTCGACGCCTTTTCGATGAAATTCCCGCCAAGGATGTGGTTTCATGGAATGCCATGATTGCTGGGTATGTCCAAAGTGGTCGCTTTGAGGAAGCCCTGGCTTGCTTTACACGCATGCGGGTGGCTGACGTGTCGCCGAATCAGAGCGCGAAGCTGAGTGTTCTTTCCGCTTGTGGCCATTTGGGGTCGCTTGAGATGGGGAAATGGATCGGTTCTTGGGTTAGAGGTCGCGGGCTTGGTAAGAATCTTCAGCTTGTTAATGCACTCGTTGATATGTATTCCAAGTGTGGTGTAATTGACACCGCGCGTGAGTTGTTTGATGGGATTGAGGAAAAAGACGTGATTTTGTGGAATACTATGATCGGTGGTTATTGTTACTTGAGTTTGTACGAGGAAGCCTTAGTGCTGTTTGAGCTCATGCTTAGAGAAAAAAAACGTAAAGCCTAATGATGTAACGTTCTTGGGCGTTCTTCCGGCTTGTGCTTCCCTTGGTGCTCTTGACCTTGGCAAGTGCGTTCATGCTCATATAGATAAAAACTTGAAAGGCACGGATAATGTGAATAATGTTTCTCTTTAGACTAGTATCATCAACATGTATGCAAAGTGTGACTGTGTTGAGGTCGCGGAACAAGTGTTTAGAAGCATGGGTTCTAAAATTTTGGCTTCTTGGAATCCCATGATATCAGGGTTAGCCATGAATGGACATGCTACAACGGCCGAATGCTTCTCTTGATCGAGTGAGGGAGAGGTAATTGTGATCCATTGGACATAGATCCAATTTTTCATTTGCCTTAAAGAGGGGACAGAGTGAGGTTCGACGTAGTTGACTGCACACCAACCGCTGTTTCGCTAGCTTCTCTTTTCAACGAGAGACCTGCGGAAAGTCGTCACGCAAAAGCATGAAGGCAGGATAAATACCTTTACTAATGTGCAATCAGCTAGGTAATACAGTGAGTTAAATTTCCTGTGCTAGCCATAAGTAGCAATGCGGAAGAGAAAGACTAATTGAATTCGGGCTCTTGGCCTTTCCGAAGAATGATCAATGAGGGGTTCCAGCCCGATGATATCACGTTTGTGGAGTATTGTCTGCTTGTACTCAAGCTGGTTTGGTAGATCTTGGACACAGATTCAGTTCAATGAACAAGGATTACGGGATATAACCAAAATTGCAACACTATGGTTGCATGATAGATCTTCTGGCTAGAAGTGGAAAGTTTGATGAAGCAAAGGTTTTGATGGGAAATATAGAAATGGAGCCGGATGGAGCTGTTTGCGATTCTCTGCTTAATGCTTGTAGGGTTCATGGACAGGTTGAATTCGGTGAATATGTTGCAGAACGCCTCTTTGAATTGGAGCCAGAAAATTCCGGGGCTTTCGTGCTTTTGTCAAACATATATGCAGGAGCTGGCAGATGGGATGATGTAGCAAGGATAAGAACTATGTTAAATGACAAAGGAATGAAGAAAGTTCCAGGTTGCACCTCTATAGAGATTGATGGTATTGTGCATGAGTTCCTTATTGGTGATAAGTTCCACCCGCAGAGTGAAAATATTTTTAAAATGCTGGATGAGGTAGATAGGCTTTTGGAGGAAACTGGGTTTGTGCCTGATACTTCTGAGGTAATCTATGATATGGATGAGGAGTGGAAGGAAGGGGCTTTGAGTCAACACCGTGAGAAGTTGACTATTGCTTTCGGTTTGATAAGCACAAATCCGGGGACTACAATTAGGATCGTGAAGAATCTTCGTGTTTGTCCAAATTGCCATTCGGATACTAAGTTAATATCCAAGATCTTCAATAGGGAAATAATTGCAAGAGATAGAAACCGTTTTCACCATTTCATAGACGGGTTTTGCGCATGCAATGACTGCTGGTGAAACTTTATGTATATGTTCAATGGTATATAACACATGCACTTGTGTAGAAAGAAAGGTGAATGACTTGCATTCATGTAATTAACTGATAAATTGGTACATATGTGCTCTCTCACTTTTGAAACCCAAACCCTTCTACTATATTATTATAAATACATTTACATATATGATAACTTCCAATATTGGGTTATAATGCTAAGATAGCCCAATGTAGTGCAGCCGAATGCAACATTCAAATTACCCATTTGGAATTCATGCATTGGAGGGTGGGTTGAAGGAGTTCTTTCTTGCAGTTGCCAAAACGGTCTTGTCAGCTACTATGAAATATGCAGCTCCTGCCACTGTTAGCATAATATCGTAGTTAGATGACTAATTCGAACAATGATTGTAATGATTATATATGAGGAGATAATGGCAGCACTATGTATGAGTAATTACCAGTGGAAATTATGAGAGCTTGAGCAGTGTGATTGAGATTGGCTTTTGCCCAAGGTAGCATCCTTACACTAGCCAGCTGCATATGATCAAGTATTATTCCAGTTAGTTTTTTCTACAGAAAATCTTTATTGGAATATTAATAAGTGGTTTTTAAATGTAAACCGATCCTGATTCTTCAGAACTTTATGTCCAAAATAATTGAATGAACCAAAGAAAATTGAACAGGTGGAAAGAGTACTTACAGTTGGAATGGCAGTTGCAATTGTAGCAATAACTGCTGCCTTGGCTCCTGCCATCACACCCTCTGTTTACACACAGATGAAAAATGTAAATTAAAACCAAACGAAATTGAGATATCGTGAAATTTGCAAATCTCATAATGAACATAATTCTGAACCACATATACGGTCCAAAACTTATCAGTCCAGCCATGAAATAAGAAGGAAAGGAAAACATAATGCTTTTACACTCGGAGAAAAGCATACATTACCATGAGAACAGCGCTTGGCCATGGCCAACTTTTCATCCAGAGAAGCCAAGGTACTCCTCTCAAAAGAAGAATTAGCAGCGACATTTCTCTTGGCCATCTTAAAAAAAATGATTGAGCAAAAAAGAAAAGGCTAAGAATTGAAGAAATGTTAGTAAACAGATGAACAACTGAAGTAGCTTTGGATGGAGCTGCTGAAGTTGCTGGCATATATATATATACTGAGATTGCATGAAGAAACTAAATCATTAATTTAGGTGGCCCTGTCTGTGGCAGGGGAGGAGTTTGATGGTTTGAACTGAAATCCACCGTCTGAGACAGTTGTTTTCACTTGGGTTTCTGTTTCTGTCGGTTGATGTTTTTACTGTTCCCTAAATACTACTACTTTATTTTTCATAAGATAAGATTGTTAATGAAAATAGTTTTATCCAAATTCGTGCATGTGAAGGATTCTGGTACCTGAAAATGCTAATGTGGCCTATCCTATCATGATGCAGGAAGTAAACATTGTACTTAGTCAACTACTTAGGTTATCCACTGATTCCAGTCGAGTGACAAAAAAATCCATAAAATAAATTGATATTCTGTCTTTTTACCCCTGATCCTGTATATCTGTTTACTTTGCCACATTTTAGTACGATAAAGAAAAAGTTCCTTTTTTTTTTTTTTTCGCAACGGCAACTGTAGAAGCCGGTTGTTTAGACCGAAGATGACCAAAAACCACACAGGCATTGCATTGATCCCAACAACCAGATATTTAAACCAAACATAAAAGAGTAGAAAGGAAACATTAGTTTTCATAAATTTGGTCTAAATTATTACAATATAGAATTTTTTATAATTTAGATCAATTTTCATTTAATTCATTAGCAAGTTTTATTTAATTTTTCATAAATTAAAAAAGTAAACTACATGCTATATAGAAATTAAACATAGTAATAATTTTTCGGTTGGGTTAGCACTTAGGCCCTTGCAACACATGTCCAACTCAACACGTGCTATAGTGCTGTCAATCGCACTCACAGAAAGAGTGTCTGTAGGACATTGTTGGTATACTTATTATTTTTGGTAAAGGGAGGACATGGTTTTTGGCCATAGTGGGTAACCTCTCTAGACTCTAGCCAATCGCAGAGTTGATCGTCCACATCTTGGCTAATCTTGAGAGTTGATACTTTAGTTGCTCTCTCTTCTGCTATTTCCGCATTTAAGTTTGACACTTTGACTAAATGTTGACTAGATATTGATATGTCCTTCTGCAATATATATGATGTATTTTAAAGATACTAAAAGAAAAATATGACTACATACGGACACCATAAAATCATTTAATTAGTATAAAATTATTATTTTTCATGTTAAGTATAAAATTACTATTAATATAACTTTATATATAATGGTCTATAATTGAATGATAATGTGAAAATTTTATTCAAATAGTATTTGTAATTCTTTTACCAAAACATATGTTAGGATTATATATTATTTAATAAGTCATCTCTAAATGCCTGAAAATGCACGAGTAATGAAAGTAATATTAATTTTGTGTTGTGAAATCCAATTAGCGAGGAGATAAATATTGGAAAATATATTTCATATTTATATTTTAACAATAATTCTCAAATACTAATCTTTTTCGCATAATAGTTTTTCTTAAGTGGAAGTCATTTTTAATTAATATTTTATCCAATGGTGATCCTTGGATTATTACTCTCTTTCTTAATTAATATTTAAAGTTATGAAATTGTTTAAATAATTTTTAAAATATTAAATATTTATCACTTTAGTCTCTTGATGTATTCAAATTGAAATAGTTTTTTTTAACATTTGGAGGATTACATGCCATCATTCCTACTGCTTTCAAGTTTACTTAGTTTATTTTTTACTATAGGAACTGATTAAGAGTGAGAGTAACACTTCAAAGATGAATTTGTTGGTTACAATAATCTTGCCATCTTTTTTTTTTTACATAGAAATCACCACGTGTTTGATTTTCATTTCTTTTGCCAAAATTTCAATTTTTTTATAAATTATTTTATGTCTAAAATAAATTAAACTGAAAATATATATTTTAACATATAAAGAAAATATGTACTATGAGAAATATGAAAAAGAAGCTATTTGGGGTATTATTTATAAATATAATCTATAATTTCTGTTTAAAACAATCACATCAATGTTATGGACATGATCTTATTTTTAAAATTCATGAGTTTCACATAAATATACATTTGTCATGATTGTGGAAGATTTTTTATGATAAAATGATTTTTCAAAGTCTTGATCTTTTCAATTTTTGTATCTTCTTTTGATAGTGATATGATATAACTCTCATAGACAAACAGATGGTATTCAATATTCTATATCCCTATGTATTAGAAAATGAACCACTCTTAAAGATAAATGCACTTATCAATAATTATTTTTTTAATATTTTTTTTCTTTATAACCAATTAGCTTATGTCCTTTATTCATTAAATCAAATAACATTTATTTAAATGAGTCACAATTATAAATCATACATTCTGGGCTTAATGCTTGTAGGATTCATGGACATTTTGAGTTGCGTGAATATGTTGCAGAACGCCTCTTTTTATTAGAGGAGAAAATGCAGGAGCTGGCAGATTGATGATGCCGTGCATGAGTTCCTTGTTGGTGATAATTTCCACCCAGAATGAAAATATTCATAGAATGCTGGATGAGCTAATATCCAAGAACTTCAATACGGAGATAATCGCAAGAGATAGAAATCTTTTACACCATTTCTCAAAGGTGGGTTTTGTTCATGCAATGACTGCTGGTGAAACTTTATCTGTCTGTTCAGTGGTATACATCATATATACGTACTTTGTGTAGAAGAAAGGTGAACGATTTGCATTCATGTAATTAGCTGATAATTGGTACACATATATGTGCTCTCTCTCAGTATAGATATGCATGAGTTCCATGGTTGGGTTAATGCTAACATAGCCCAACGTAGTGCAGCCGAACCCAGCATCCAAGTTATCCATTTGGAATTCATGCATTGAAGGGTGGGTTGAAGGAGTTCTTTCTTGCAGTTGCCAAAACGGTCTTGTCAGCTACTATAAAATATGCTGCTCCCGCCACTGTTTACACAATATGGTAGTTAGATGACTAATTAGAAAAATGATAGTAATATGGTTAATTATGAGAAGATCATGCATGGCAGCACTATATATGGATGAGTAATATTTACCTGTGGAAATTATGAGAGCTTGAGCATTGTGATTGAGATTGGCTCTTGCCCAAGGTAACATCCTTACACTAGCCAGCTGCATATGAAGCACAATTAATTCAAGGTAGTTATTTTCAAAAAAAAAACTCCGTTTTAATATTAAAAAGTGGTTATTTTAAATGTAAATTGGTCACGATTCATGAGAACTTTATGTCCAAAGTAATTGAATGAAACAAAGAAAATTGAATAAGTGGAAGGAGTACTTACAGTTGGTACGGCATTGGCAATAGTAACAACAGCAGCTGTCTTGGCTCCTGCCATCACACCCTCTCTCTTTACATACAAAGAGAGCAAAACATATCAGTTTACAAACTCATCAATGCCCATATAATTCTGAACCATATATATATATACGGTCCAAAACATATCAGTCCAGGCATAAAATAAGGGAAAGAAAACAGAATATTGCATTAACACTCTCAAAGTATACTACATTACCATGAGAGCAGCGCTTGGCCATGGCCAACTTTTGATCCAAGGAAGCCAAGCTAGTCCTTTTAAAAGAAGAATTAGCATCAACATTTCTCTTGGTCATCTTAAAAAAAGTTGATTGAACAAAAGCTAAGAATGGAAGAAATGTTAGTAATAAACAGATGAATAACTGAAGTAGCTTTGGATGAAGAGTTGCTGCTGAAGTTGCTGGCATATTTATACTGAGATTTGGTGAAGAAAATAAATCATTGATTTAAAATCATATTGCCAAAAAAGAGAAGGGTGGTGTAACACCCCGTAGGCCTCCGGTGTGTTATCATTAATAATATCAGTTTATCGCTTAACTCATCAATTCAAAACTCAGCGAAAGCACAGAATCGCTTTTCTTGATTCATTATGTATGGAATAAAACATAAAACAACAGCACAAGCACAAGGCCAATACATATCCCTGCTGATCCATTTCTCATCTCATACACAATTTAGACAGATAAAAGGATACATAGGCAGATAATCATAAATACAACAATTGAACTCAGGAGGAATCTCATAAACATATCATAAATAGTTCTGTACATAGTCATATACATTAGTATCTTCACCACATCGTGGTGATACAAATCATATCGGCCCTCACCGAGGGTTTACAGAACTATACAACCCTTATCAAAGTTACAAAACATAAACAAAATCAAAACTGAGCCTTCAAGCTCTATCTGCTGCTTTCAGCCAAGCAGAAATGTCTCTACTCGGGCCTCCTGCCCTGAGACTGCTCTCTTCTGCCTAAAGAGTCACATGAAATCACAAATCCCCACACGGGGTGAGATACATATCTCAGTAAGCTCAGGGTCCTTGGGAAATCATCCCCACCCTGGCCCACAATTCACAATACAAACATCAGACAAGCAGACATATCAAATCTGGCCCAATGGCCTGGCCCTCTGACCCTCATATGCATGAGCAGTTATCTGTTCCACACCCATGGCAGAGAACCCTCAATGCCGTTCCACATGACAGAGAATCCTTCAATGCTGTTCCACATGGCAGAGAATCCCTCAATGTCGTTCCTCATGGCAGAGAATCCTCAATGCCTTTCACATGGCAGAGAACCCTCAATGCCCTCAATACATGGCAGAGAACCCTCAATGCCTTTCACAGTTCATAGCACAACCAGGCACAAATGCACACATAGTAATATAAGTATGCGACAATCAATGCATGCATTATGAATATGACCACCACTCCCCCGGCGTGTGGTGTGCAACCAAGTGGGAAATCATTTCCCAGGGACTCAGAACTTACCTGGCAAAGTATCACTCTGCAGTTCTTTCCCTAGTCTGTGGCTCCCGCCACCAACAGTTTCAATATCACGCCCTAATCAAGGCATATACTAATATCAAAACCAATCCACAGGCATTCAAACACAGATCATATCATATACAGAATTCCCCTATCCTAGGGTTCAACCATTTCAGCCCAACGCATACTAGGCCATCATAATCCTTTACAAGGTCTCTCAAGGCTGCATACCAAGCATCTGAGTCATCCCAGACTCAATGCACAGCCTATACATATAAGCTCTGGCCAACATTAGCCCATAAGTCAAATATCATTGGAACGATCCGAGTCTCACTCAAAGCACCGTTCATCTAGCCTTTCAGGCTCATAACAAACATAATCAAGGCTCTAGCATGTCAGAAAACAATCGACAAGTGACTCTACAACAGTCACACATGCATCCACAGAGCCAATATTCAAAGTTCACCAAAACAAGAACTGAAAGTTAATCCTTTATCACTACAAAGCTCTGAACCATTTTCTCTACAGGATCCTGGGCTAATTCTAGCCCCAGCTCAAACGGGTCACTATTCACAGAAAAACCCCAATTCACAAATTAACCGGAGAAACTCGAGTTTCTTACCTCAAACCTGATAAGGAATGCCTCTGGACCTCGCCCCTCAGCCTGGGTGTCCTTAAAACGCCGCAATTCCTCGTCTAGTGTCATACCCTAATTTTGTCCGGGTAAATTAAAAAATAAAAAAAAATGAATAAAGAAAATAAAAAAAGGGAAATAAAAATAATGATAACAAATAGTAAAAAAAAAAAAAAAAAAAAAAAAAAAAAAAAAAAAAAAATTTAAAAAAAAAAAAAAAATAATATGTAAAAAAAAAAAAGAAGAAAAGAAATAAAATGGTAAAAAAATAAAAGAAGAAGGTAACAAAAGAAAAAACAGGGCAGCAAATAGCAAAAAGAAAGGAAAATGGGCCATAAGGCCCATTAGGTTAAGGAAAGCACAAATAAAAGCAAAATGCAACGTAGGAGAAAAAAAATTTGGCTGAAAAAGGGAGGCA
>PYAF01002169.1:102343-117004 GCA_007407185.1 Glycine tomentella | reverse complement strand
TCGGAAAATCTGCTATCCTGTATTACAACACCCTTCAATGTCTCTAAATCCACAACAGGAACACTACTAGACAAGCCATATGCACAAAATCACAGAAAATCTAAAAGCAAACATGGATTATGATGAGGGTCTCTTATGATTTCGGGTGGATTTAATGGATATGTAGGCTATCTAGGGGGAAAGAGAGCAGGAGAGCCAGGCAAATGCATTTGTTACAAAAATGTATCAACACAAACAGAAGTTTACCTGGTTTTGCAGGAACTGCAAGTGCCAAAAGAATCCAAGCATCAATTTCAGAAGTCCAATGCCACTTACCTCCAAGTATTTGCAAGGCAATTGCTTAGGAGAATTCAATAATCCCTAAATAAACAGTGAGGCTGGTTATGAAAATCACAAATTACTATCTAACTGGATAACAACTAGCAAGGCACGTGTTAACAATTGCTACAAACCTTCAATAATAAAACAACTACCAAGGTAAATGAGCAACCATGAGTAAACAAGCAGTAAGACACAAACCCATGAACGATACACAAACTACACACGCTGCACCTGCTATGCCAAAAGAGGGTGGGAAGGTAAAACAGAAAATACAATACCTGTCTATGCATATTATTCAGCTCAACCACGTCATGATCAATAACACCCAAGCGCCCTAAGTATAGTTTTTAAAATGTAAAGCTTCAAGAAGCAAATAGACTAAGGTCCTATTTGGCATGAGAAGAAAATACAAAAGTAAAATAAATTAAGTATCTTCCCAAAGTTAAAATCAACTTAGCACTTATGAGAGAAAGTGAATACATTTACTTCTAAATTAGAATTTCTAATTTACAATTTATAGTATAAAAAAAGTGAAGTTTAAACAAGGCTCGAGGCCTACTACATACGTCATAACATAAGTTCTAGTTATCAATGTCATGTAGAAAGAAAAAAAAATACTGTCTCATTTCATTTTATTTGTATTTAAAGAAATGCAGAAATCTTAAAAACAACAATTAAACATACTAATTCCTATGATGAAATATTTATATTTCACTAAAATATCCTTGCATAAATTAACTACAGTATACAGTTGTTTAGTGATGTAAATTTGGTGAAGAAAACAATAATCCCTTGCTTAGTGCTTACAAAGCCACACAAAACCAGTGATGCAGAATGACAGTAACAACAGAATGGCAGGAGCCTGACAGTTTATTGTTGGACAAGTACCTGGACGCATAAATTAAACCCAAAAAAATACCAAAAACATGAAGGAAACAAAATAACATGAAGGAAAAATAACAGATTTGGAATAGAATATGTTTCTGACATTAATCACAAAAACAGATGATGATAGTAATGCTACCCCTGCTCCCCCTCCCCCACATTGTTTTCTCTCCCTACCAATATCACTTGAAAAGTGTAAAAATTATTAGAAGATTATATATATATATATATATATAAAAGCTGAAGGATTTGAAAGCAAAGAAAACTAAAACCTGATCACCAATAGTTGACCACCGCATCCCTCGCAGAACCAAGCTAGGGGGGCATGATCCTATCGAAAACTCCTGCTGTTGTCCTACAAAAGAATTGCTCTAGTTCAGAACACATCTACCAAATATTCATAGTCTATAGAGTGTTCAAGTTGTTTTGGTAAACTAATTAAAATTATTTCATAGAATAAAATGTGGGTTACTAGAAATCTTGGTTTTCGGAGCTTTAAACGTTTCTGGAGACACAAAAGAGAGAAATTAAATTAGTCCATATATCAAAGTATAAAATGCATGTCTGAAGAGAGTATAACAAGTTTGTATATGTGTGTGGGTAGTGAAACCATAAGTAGAAGCTCTTTAACAACAGAGATAAGTATAATTGCAACAAAGATCAATTCAAAAAGAATATCCATAGAAATTTTCTTATGCAGGATTCAATTATTCAACAATTTCTTTGAATTTATGTTTCCCCTTTTGAGTCCTAAATATTGTCAAAGCTGTCATATTTCAAACATAGTGATTAGTTAGATTTATATTCAGAAAACAAAAGTTGAATTAAGACATGAAACTAGTATTAGGACAGAAAACAAAAGATAAATTGCTCCCATGTAAGGAAGTTTCTTAGGATGCAGGGAAGTTTCAAAGCTGTCACATCACACTTTCTCATGAAAAGGTACACATAAAAGACAACTTCTATCCCATATTTTTAGGCACGAAACAGTATATATATGAATTTCTTTGAATCATAATTGTTGTAAGATTATTTAAACATAGAATTACCTGATAACCTTGAGCCTGGTCAACTGGTGCAAAACGGTGAATATCAGTAAAGTTGGGCCATGTCACAGGCATCATTTCAGTTGTTGCATTCAGCTTCATTGTACAAGATCCAAGTGGAATCATACTGTGGCATAGTGAGGGACCTAAGCAACTCATGCTCAGTTTGGTACCTATGAAGAGACAAATAAAATTGAAGTAAGTTTCCATAACATAATCACATGAATTCAAAGTTTGTGAAAAGGGACATACATGTTAAAGATAGAGTGTGTAAGATAAGGGCTCTTCCTAACTAATTCAGAAGGAATCACACTCTGAACTTCTGGTGCAAGAGATGCAGCAGTGAATGGGACATGTACATAGATTAACATCGAAATCATGAGCAACGACATAATTGATAATTGTGAAATGGATATATAATATGTAATCATACTTACCAGCTTTCCACCAGCAAAAACTTTGAAAAGATTACCTTGTGTCCTGTATAAAACTGCAGGGTTAAGACTAGTCTTGTTGCCAAGTCCTGCATGCATAATTTGATGACAAGTTAGTAAGTACAGAAAAATACTAGTCTTGTTTTCTCCTCCTTGTCTCAGAAGAGTAACTTATAAGTGCTACAATATTTAAAAAAATAAAAAAGAAAAAAATGCTTGTGATTAGTAAGATAAAATAAAATCAGTACTACCTAGAGCTAGCAACTAGAAAAAAATGATTGTGATTAGTAGGATAAAATACTAGTGATGTGGATGCATGGTCAAATGTTAATGCGTGTATGCCTATTCATATTACAAATCTAGAGCTAGAAACTAGAAAATTGAATTTAAAAGATTTTAACTTCTTAACTGCTTGGTCAGACTTCCCAGAGCTAGCAACTCTAGAGCGCATCATCTTTTCATTGTTAGAAGGAATTGCACCATCCTAGGGGAACATGATTCACAAATTAGATGATGAAAATAAGCTGGATACTAGCATTAAATTACAAATCGAGTGTCAATATACCTTAGCACCACACACTGACACTGGTACATTTGATCTGATGTTTGCTTGTATACCAAGTTCAATTTGCACTGAGATGCTAGCCTGTGACAAGTCCACCCCTGAACTTTGCAATGCTTGTGTAAGCGTATGTAACAACCTATCCAATAATACATTTATCTTAATATATTGTTACCAAAATGTTCCTAGAAATCAATGTTGCTATTCTAATTACAACATTTATCACTTGCAAGCATTCAAAGAGAAGAATGTTAGCTAGTTCTCTACGATCACAAAATGGCACTATAGATAGGAAGTGCAAAGTTTTACATACTTAATTCAAATGTTATGCAAAGATTGACCTAGTTCATATAAATGATGTGCAAGTATTTGGACTAATTTCTAATATTGCATAATTAATTGTTTTACTGGAACAAAGCAGCACTAAAAAGCATCTTAACATAAGACAATTGATCTAATATAAAGAGATAACACAACACGTGCCCCTTCAACAAGTTACACAGGGTGGCATGTAGATTTGATGATACTTAAATAAATCAGACCATATAGATGGTGTAGCTATAAGGGTATTTAACAAATTTGAAGATGGAATAAATCAACAAGGTGAATCTCAGCAATGTATCTTTGGACCATCATAACATTAAATTGTAAACCAGTGATAGTTTAAAGTGCAGTTAGCTAGCTGGTTTACTAAAATGATTTCCCTTTATCTAAGGTATTCTATCAGAACATGATGAGCTCCACTAACCCAACATAGGCACGATTCAAGGATCTGCAATATTGGACCAGATTCAATTGCAATATATGTGTGTACCAATTGAAGAACTAAAAGGTGTCACTAAAATATCCAATTGAACGCAAACCATAGAAGAAACCTTGTACAGTTCTATTCAATAACAGCCCATGCAAATTAATTGGAATTAAGAAAACGCAGAGAAAAAAAGAAGCAAGTTAAAAAGAGCGATTTAGAGCAGTTGGTAGCTTACGCGAGAATCCATTTTCCATTGAGGAGAGTCAACATGTCAGTGGGAGCAGGGTTAGGGTTCTTGGCCTCGAGTTGAGTGATGAGTTCAACGATCTCTGCTCTCGTTTCACTCGTTGCTTTCAGTCCACGATTCGTGCCATAAAACGAATCCACCAAAGCCTTCTTCAGCTTTTCTGTTTCCATCTCTGTCGATTTCTCCTCAACCGCCACTCCTGCGTCGTACGCCTCCTCCTTTTCCGAGCCCCACTCGTCATCACTCATCACCGCTCGGATATGCCCCACCGGCCTCACGAAATCGGCAACCATCCTCGGCTTTACGACAGGTTTGGTCCAACCTCTGACGCTGCTGCGTGGTGGGGAAGTAGAGGGTGAAGAGTTAATTAAGCGGCAACATGCAGAGGAGTTTGTTGAGGTGAGAGAGAGACGCCATTGTTCAGAGAACAGGAACCCAACGCAACAGAGAAGGGAAGTGGTGGACTTTACGCCGCACCGTTGAGGTCTAGGGAGGAGGTCACTTAGAGGGAAGGGATTTAGGGTTTGGGTTGAGGAATGTGAGGATGAGAGGAGAGGAAAGGGTGAGAGCAGCGTATATCACGAGAAAAATAAACACGGATTAAAGACAGATTCGACCTTCAGTGTTTAAATTTTAGGACGATTTTAACAAAAACCGTTTTTGAAAAGAGGTTGCAAATTTAAAAAGTTCCAATTTATTACCAAAATGCCACCGCAACATATTTTGAAAACGGTTTGGTGAGAACCGACTTTAACCCAGCGTCTTAGAAGATGTTTTATGTAGTAGTGATCTTTGCTTGAAAAATGTATGATGCCTGTGATTACATCTTTTGGCCAGTAAGATAGATATGGACCTCCCTAGGAGATGGGACATTCCTCCTAGTTGGTTTGCTCATGGTTGATGTTTATCCCAGGGGTCGGTGATCCCTCAAGACCAAGAGATAGGTGTGTCCCGTTACGATTGATTGCCTATTCTCAGAGGTACCATATATGTGCGTCCATGCATAAGAGGTAACTCCCAATGGGATGGCACGGGTATGAGTTTCGGTCTCACACTGAGGTTGGCGTTGATGTTTATCCGCCATACATAGAGCAAGATGACTTGCTCATATTGTTATGAGGGCTGGGAGGCCGGGCCAGGTGGCCAATATGATTGTGATTGCCCTTGTGTGTGTCATGGAGAGTGGGCCAGGGTGGAGGAGATACCTCCAAGGACCCTGAGCTTACTGAGATGTGTATCTCACCCCTTGTGGGGTTTATATGTTTACAGGTGACTCTTCTGGCAGAAGAGAGCAGTCTTAGGGCAGGAGACCCTTGTAGAGACATTGTGTGCTTAGCCGGGTGGCAGCAGGGAGAGCTAGGAGGCTCAGTCTTGTTTTGATTTGGTTGTGTATCCCCTAAGAAGGGAAGGTGTGTGTGTACACACATGATATGTATAGTTTTATACCCTCGTGTGAAGGAAGCTATTCTTTTGTATGACCACTGGAGTGGTTCAGATCCTGATGTATATATATGTACAGAACAATTTATGTTATGATATGAGATTTCCTCCTGATTGTATCTGTGAAATAGTTTGGTTATCTGCCTATGAGAATGTATGATAAACTAGATCAGCAGGGGTGTGTATTATATTGTTGTGTGCTGTGTTTTTATATTCTATACATAATGTAATCAAGAAATTCGGTTCGATCGCTTTCGCATTGTTTAAATGAAATTTTTTGGCGTGATTCTGATATTATGAATGTTAATACACCGGGTGCACACGGGGTGTTACAGAGGGTCTCCTGGATGAATGTTTGGTGTTGATCTAGTCTCTTAGTGCTTGCAAGATGAGCTAAAGCATCTGCTTGATCATTCTTTTCTCTGTCAACTTGTATAAGTTCCTTTTGCTCGAAACGCTCCAAAATTTTCTTCACTGGGTGATAGTACTTTTGCAACTACGATTCTCTAGCTTGAAAGACTTCATTTCTTGCTCAGTGACGATTTTGGAGTTGCTTCAACATTTCAATTTCTTCACGCCAAATTCAATTGGTAACTTTAAGCCTATGATGAGAGCTTTGTACTCGGCTTTCTTGTTTGAATCTTTCCAGTTGAACTTCATTGATTGCTTGATGGAGATGTTGTCTAGTCCTTCAAAGGTAACACGTGCATCGCTGCCCTTACTGTTAGAGGCTCCATCCACATATAAAGTCCACCAACCTTCTCTATTGTCTTCAGTAGGAGGGAGTTCAACTCGGAAGTCGGTAGACACTGCCCTTTGATGGTGCCTTGTGGCTTGAACCATAGACCAAACTCCAAGAGCTCAACTGACCAAGCTACCATTCTCCCGACGAGTTCTGGCTTCCTAAGTACTTGCTTTGGGGGTGGTCAATTTTTATTGTGTTCCTTGACTTTAAAAATACTGCCTTAACCGTAGTAAATTGGCATCTACTTTCTATGTTCTTCTTTTTCTTGTAGTAGAGCCAAGCTTATCATAGATTCGAAGATGGATAGGTCTAACAACAACTCGGCCACTAGTGTAGGCCGAGTAAGGATAGGCTGAGTTTGCGAGGAAACTCTTGAACTTGAAAAACATTGCTTCGCATTGTTGGTTCCATTGGAAATCTGTTGGTTGCTTCAACAATTTGAAAAAAGGTTTTGCCTTCTCGACCATCTTAGGTAAAAAGCGAGACAAAAATACTGATATGCTTGTCAGTTTTTGAACTTCTTTCAGGTTCTACGTGCTTCGCAAGGCAATAACTGTTTCACAATTTCTGGGTTAGCTTCGATACCCCTGCAGGTGATCATGAAGCCCCAAAACTTACCTCCTCCAATTCCAAAGATGCATTTTTCTAGGTTTAACCACATGTTGTTCTTTCTAAGTTCGGCAAATATTTTCACCAAGTTGTTCGGATATGGTCTTCTGGGTTTGATGACTTCACCACCATATCATCAACATACACTTCGATATTCTTCCCCACTAGATCTTTGAAGACCTTGTCCATTAATCTCTGCTATGTGGCACCAGTGTTCTTTAAATCGAAAGACATAACTTTGTAGCAGAAATTCGCATCTTCGATCATGAATGCAGTCTTACTTTCGTCCGGTGGGTACATCTTGATCTGATTGTAACCTAAGTATCTGTCAAGGAAACTCCTAATTTTGTATTCATAGGCTCCATCGACAAGCTAGTCGATGTTAGGGAGCGAGTATGCATCCTTCAAGCAAGCTTTGTTGAGGTCGATGTAATTGACGCACATTCTCCACTTTTCGTTGGATTTCTAGATCATCACAATGTTTGACAGCCATGTTGAATACACGACTTCTCTAATGAAACCAACTCTAATTATTTTCCCGAATTCTTCCTTCACAACTCGTCGAGCTTATGTAGTCTTTATGCTACTCCTTTTGCTTCAGAGAGAACAAAAATTTTGTGGCATACGAAATTGGGATCTATGTTAGGCATGTCAGTGGCACTCCAAGCAAACAAGTCAGCATTCTGTTTTAACACCTCTTCGATCTTCTTCTAAAGGTGTTTGTCAAGTTTCTCGCCCATCTTGGTGTATTGGTGAGGTTCTTTTCCAAGTTGGAATGATCGTAGTTCCTCGATTGGTGTAGGCCTTCCATCCTCTTCATTTGGCCTCGGGTTGAAGTCAACCCAACTTAGCATAACTCCTCTGTCTTCTTCATTTCTTCTTGAGTCGGCTCCTTCGATGTGGGTGATGTCTACTGCTCTGGTGTGTTCCTCAAAGGTAAGGGTGTATGGTTAGACTACTAGTAAGCTTTTGTCATAACATTTGCGAGCTTCCATCTGATCTGCTTTGATAGTGTTGATGTTGCCTTTTAGATTGGGGAACTTTATCACGAGATGCGGTGTTGAGAAAATGTCACCTAGAGCATTCAATGACACTCTTTCAGTCATGTCATTGTAGGAAGTGTTGGCATCAATGAGGACGTATTGGATGAGTAGTGCTCTTGACAACTCTCTCATTCCAAATGTGGTTTCAAGCTCTACACTGCCATGGGTGTGGACTTGTTCCCCTGCAAAAACCAATAAAGGTTATGGATGAGGTTTTATTACCTTTGGAGAGATCTCTAACCTTTCAAAAGTGGATAGGAAAAGTATATCGATCGAGTTGCCTCCGTCTATCAAGACTTTTCTAACATCCCAATTGGCGATTCCAACTATAATCACCATTGGGTCGTCTTGCTTGGGATCAACTCCCGTGAAGTCGACATCTGTAAACATTATTGGGGGGAATGATCTCTTAGCACACGTAATATGGTATACGCTTTTGATGGTGCGCAAGTGTCTTTTCCGAGCTAACTTGGTGCTTCCTCTGCTAGCGAAACCGTTGGCGATAGTGTTAATAACTCTATGTCTCCCTACTTCCCCAACCACTAAGGTGCCAACCTGGTCTGATTTGGCTTCTATTTGTTCTCGCTTTTCATTGGGGAATTTTTATCCTCGGCCATCATGATAACCTCCTCGTCCCTTTCCCCAACCTCGGTAACTACCCATGTTGTTACTAGGGGTGTATATGTAGTTGGCAAGGGTGCCTTCTTATATTAGCTTTTCTATTCTGCACTTCAGGGCCACACATTCCTTTGTGGTATGGCCAAAGTTCTAATGACATTCACATGTATTTCATCTGTCTGTTGAGTTGACCGACCTAGTTGGAGGTGGTAGAAACAAAAATTTTGTGTTGAATGCTTCCTCTAGTAAGTGTGCTCGATTGATGTTTAACGGTGTGTAGTGGTTGTACTTTGGTAGCCAACCAAATTTATTGAAGGATTTGTCTTGAATGGGCTTGATCCTGTCTTTGTTTTGGTCCTCTTTTTTCTTCTCCCTAAAACGTATTTGGTTTCGGAAAGCGGTAATTCCTTTATTTGGATGTATCCTGCCGCTCTTGCTCAAAGTTTTTCCAAATGCTTGGCTTGCTTCTGGTAGAGGTTGTTGGTGAACAGCCCCGGCTTCAGTGTTGTGATCATGGAATGCAATGCGACACCGGGGTCAAGCTCTCTAATATTTTACGAAAACGACCGTATATCGCTCCATGAATGATCTCAATGGCTCTTCATTAGCCTGGCGTAGATTGACCAAAGCTACATATGTTGTGTGATAAGGACGGATGGTTGCATATTATGCTCTGAAACATTGGGCTAAGGCTGTGAATGAATCGAGGGATTACGGGGGAACGTGCTTATACCATGTTAGCGTCGATCCCTTGAGGGAGGTTGGGAAAACTTTGCACAACACAGCGTCGCCATTGGAATACAAGTTTACCTGAGTGGTACATGTATCTAGGTGCTCATCCAGATTTGATGTTCCATCTTATCTTTCAATGTTCAACGGCTTCCAATTTATAGGGAGAGGTGCGTCCATGATGCCATCGATAAAGGGGTGCATCTAAATGGCATCATTATGGATGCGCATGGACCTGAGTCTAGAGTGGATTGGGGTTTCCTCCCAATTACTGTAGGAGGATAGTTGAGTATGGCTTTCCTAGGTACGTGTTTCGACATGGATAGGTGGTAAAGAGGACAGAGAGTGTGGTGAAGTCGATGGTCGTATGGGTGGGTGATGAATGTCAAGCCTTGCTCTGAGGCTTGTGCTTTCCTCCCTTAATCGTCAAATATCCGCCTCGTGTCTTTGCCTTGAGGCCTCCAAATCGGTCTCAGTTTTGTTGCATAATAGTTCCATCTATTCTAGAGTTCTCCTGCATTGTTGATGTCTATCCTTGTGGATCTCATAGATGAACTGGGGTCACCTCTTCTTATTGCTTCCATTTTATGGCTAAAGGAAAAAATTTCCTCGGCCCCAAAGTGGGAGCCAAATGTTTCGGCTGAGTTCCAAGCAAGTTCTAGACGAGTTGTTGGGCTATCCTCCTTTGCCTCTCGTCCTAGTGGAATCTTCAATCTTCTATCTTGGTGTGGGATGAGGTACCTACAAAAGGGACTCCGACGATCCAGTCAACTGAGTTGAGGTGTTTAAGTCTTTGTGTATAGAATGATGTTGGTTTCAGAGGAGCTATTTGAAGAATGGAATAGGAATCAAGCTTTGGTTTTGAGCTTTCAACATGCATTGGATGCCTTGAAGAATGATTTGTGTTAAATGTGTAAGAAAGAAGCAATTCTGGTGATCCAAGTGCATTACATTCATATCATTCAATAATTCAATTAACTTGAGTAATAAAATTCACAAGGCTTTGGTAAAATGATCTATTTAAATCAAAGGTTTTTGAAAAAATGATTTTGTACTGATTTAATCGATTACATTGAGGAGATAATCGATTGTTTTGTTCTTAGTTCATTCTGAAAAACATTCCAAGAACAATGTAATCGATTACCTATCAGAATAATCGATTATTTGACCTTTGTTTTCACATACACTGCCTTGATGAACACTTTAAACGATTACTAACAGGTAGTAATCGATTACTTTGCTATACATTATTTCAAGCCATGCTGGAAGAATCTATTACCAAAGAGTAGTAATCGATTACACAGGCTAAACTAAAAAAACCATCTTCTTGTCTTAATCGATTACCAAACTCGGTAATCGATTACATCATACACATGCACATTAGTTTTTGATGCATTAATCGATTACATAGTTCAATATGATTTCTAAAGCTTCCTGGTTTAATCGATTACCAGAATCTGTAATCGATTACACAGTGTATTTCAAGTTTATGAAGCTTCCTGTCTTAATCGATTATAAGACGAAATAATCGATTATTTTGTTCGTTGCTCATGTCCAGATTCTTGTAGAACACTTTAATCGATTACCAGATTGATTTAATCGATTACATGAGTAAAATAATTGATTATTAGGCACGTTTAATCGATTACTGATAGTTACAAAAGTTTGTTATAAATAGAACATTGGCTCAACTTGTTTTGTAACTTGATCAATTCATATTCTGAGCACACATAAGCTTTCTAAACACGTTCTGAGTGATTTCTCTGGGTTCTATGAGTTCTTGCTTTCACTAAAACATTCATGGGTTATTGAGTGATTTTTCAAAGCAAGAAGATACTTTCAAAGGTTAAGGAAGGAGATGTTCTGAGATTGTTTTTCATCTTTCAACCTGATTTGTTCATTCATGTGCATGTCATTCACTGGATCATGAGGTGCTTTATTTCCTTAACTGATTGGTTGTAATTTTGTTTACAAATTTGTGTTGTATTGGCTATTGTAATTTTGATTCTTAAAGCTTGGGACTGGAGAAGGGTTCTCTAGCTTAAAGATTTCTAATAGGGTTTTAGATTTTTGTTCTTTGTCTAGGGTTGATAAAGGGGAGATTCTTGTAAAAGCTTGTAAGA
Organism: Glycine tomentella; assembly: GCA_007407185.1. Classification (NCBI taxonomy): domain Eukaryota; kingdom Viridiplantae; phylum Streptophyta; class Magnoliopsida; order Fabales; family Fabaceae; genus Glycine; species Glycine tomentella. The sequence goes on along the minus strand of PYAF01002169.1, from coordinate 105,451 downwards.
ATATTTTTATAATAGTAGAACTCTAACCTAGTGTTGGTTGGAAGAAACTGGATGTATCTTCATGATTTGAAGTGAACCAGTATAAATTATGTGTGTTCTTATTTCTCTTCTCATCTTATTATTTGTCTTTTATTCTTTGAATCATATTCATTGCTCAACATGTTTGGTTTTGATCTATTGGATTCTTGGACTGAGCTATTTGATTAAGTAAAAGGTTTCTTGGTTTTAAAAGTGATAAAGATCCTGAAAAATCTGATTTGAATTTCATTTTTAAAATACCAAGGTTCAACCAATTCATCCCCCCTCTTGGTTGTTGTGAAGTATTCCTATTATTCTCAATTGGCATCAAGAGCTGGTTCTTAAGAGCTATTCAAGATCACTTGTTTTCTTCAAAAAGAAAAATGAATACCTCACAAATAACCTTCAAGAAATATGATTCTTTAAACAGACCTCCTATGTTTGAAGGGGAACATTTCAGTTTTTGGAAAAATAGAATGAAAATCTTTATTCAATCAAATGACCTAGGAGCTTGGAATACTATAGAAAAGGGTTCTTTCATTCCAAAGAAAATTGTTGCCAATGAATTGATTCCCAAAGAATGGGATGAGATGACTGAAGCTGAACAAAAGGCTGCACAATATAATTTCAAAGCCAAAAATATGATCACCTCTGCATTTTCCTCTGATGAATTTTTCAGGACAGTAAGATGTAAGAGTGCAAAAGAAATGTGGGAGATGCTGGAAATTACTCATGAAGGAACTGAAGAAGTTAGGAGATCAAGGAAGCATGCTTTGATCCATGAGTATGAGATGTTCAAGATGAACACCAATGAAAGCATTTATCAATTGCAGACCAGATTTACTCATATTGTTAACCATCTATTGGGTCTTGGGAAGATCTTTGGTACAGAAGAATTAAACATAAAGATCTTGAAGTGTCTAATAAGGCCTTGGCAACCAAAGGTGACAGCAATCAAGGAATCTAAGGATCTATCAAAGATGTCCATGGCTGTATTGTTTGGTAAGCTACTTGAGTATGAGCTTGAAATGTCTCAACTAACAAGTATTGAAGATGCAGAAAAGATAAACAAAAGTATTGCTTTGAAAGCTGCAACTTCAAAAGCTAAAAAAAAAGGAAACAAGTGATGAGGATGAAGAAGACAACATGAACTTAGCTGTCAGAAAGTTCAGCAAGTTTCTAAGGAAAAATAAGAACAAGAGGTTCACTAAAGCCAGCAAGAACAACAATAGCAACAACAACAACATCAACAAGAAGATTGACAACAACTTTACATGCTTTGAATGTGGTAAACCTGGCCACATCAAATCTGAGTGCTCAATCTACTTGAAGAAACAACAAGGAGAGAACAAGATAAGAAAGGAAGGGAAAGCTAAAACAGCCTACATAGCTTGGGAAGATAATGAGTCAACTACCTCAGAATCTTCTACTGAAAATGAAGAAGCCAACATGTGTCTCACCTCCACTATCAATGAAGATGATGATGATCTACCAAGTGATGGAGATGAGGTAAATTCTGAACTTGAACAAGCTATTAGTGCTTTCCAAGAAATGCATGAGAAAGCCCAAAAGCTTGCAAAATCCAATAACAAGCTCAGAGGAAATCTTAGATGGCATGTTGCAAAAATAATTGAATTGCAAACTAAGATTTGCAACTTGAAAGAAGAAAATGAAAAACTTGTTTCAAGTTACAATTTGAATGGTTGTGTGTGTGCCTCTTCCTCTACAAATGTTGATAAGTATAACTTGCTTCAAAAGGATTTTGATGATTATAAATAGAGTCAAGGAGAAAAGTACATGTTACTTTTATCCAAAAATAGTGATTTAATTGATCTCTTAAGGAAGCTGTACAAAGGAAAATGCAACTTGGTTGAAATGTTGAGTGTGCAAAAGTATGCTGGAGATACTTCTGGTTTGGGGTACAAACATGGCTCAAAATCATTTGGAAAAACAATATTTGTGCCTCCAAAACAAAAGAATCAAAAGTGGCATAAAAACTCAAAGATCAATCAAAGTGCTGCATTTAGAAAACCATCAAAATCTATCATTTGCAACTATTGTATGGGAAAAGGACACACATCATACAAATGCTATGCTAGGAGATTCTATGTGCCAAATGGAGATTGCATTTGGATTCCAAAAAGAAAGAAAAATGCTAACCCCTATGGACCCAACCTTAATTGGGTACCTTCCCTTGCATATTGACTTGATTTTTGCAGGTATGTCTAAGAGCTATGTAATAACCAAAGTTTAAAAAAAAAATTAAAAATAATAAAATAATAGCGTGGGATCTGGCGCTGATAGCGTGGCACTGTAGCAGAAGGCTAATTTTCACGATTTTTGGCGCCATCAGCGCCACAGATGCACCCAGTTGGCGCGATTAGCGCCATTTATGGCGCGGTTAGCGCAAGTATGGTCTGGAGACCCTTTTTATTCGAATAACTGGCGCGATTAGCACCAGATATGGCGCTATTAGTGCTGGAATGTCGGCAGACCCAGTATTTTAGGCTTTTTCACGTTTTGAAGGGGAAAAAACCCCTGTTCTTCTTCTTCCTCTGACCCAGGCAGCCATGGATGAGCTTGGGAGCTTCATACCTTCATTATACCTCACCTAAACACCTTCCAATTATCATTAAACATGATTAGGACCTTACATGAGCTAAATTCCAGCCTAAAGAGTGAGAGAAACCCCAATTTCTGAGATTCTCCAGAGAGAGCTAAGTTGAGCGGAGAAGAAGGCACTTCTTGGATACTAAAGCTGGGAGAAAGGATTATCCAACCTTCTTCAACAGACTTGAGGTAAGAAGCTCAAGTTTTCTCTGGTTATTTGTGATTTGGGTAATGGGGTGAATAGTAACCATTTTGTGATAGGACTGGAATTAGGCTCAGGCTCTTTAGAAAAGTATGATCAGGAGAGTGTTCTGAGGAATATGAGATATAGAAACTGAATTTCTGATAAAGTTGGCTTAAACCTGAGATTGGTATGAGTAGGAAGAAGAGTGAGTGGATGAGGGGTTCTGAGATAGAAAAGAACCCAAGTGCCTTTATAAGAAATGTTCATGAGGCCAAATAAACGGTGAATATGCATCG
>PYAF01002169.1:84767-102243 GCA_007407185.1 Glycine tomentella | reverse complement strand
CACATATAGACCATTGGATTGACTGATACAGAGTCTTACCAAGACTCTAGGGCCATGGTCAAGCGGAGAATGATCCTGTTAAGGATCTGTGAGGGAGCCTATGCAGTGATTAGGCCAATAACCATAAGTTAGTTGTTGAGAGATGGTGGAAAGGAATTATGTTTCCTTTCATTTCAACGGTTGAGTACCGTTGTTAGATACCTGGTATAGTGTTTCTGATGTGACTGTGCTGTATGATTTTGCCAAAGGACAAGACATGAGGATGGCAGCAGGGTGGACACCATCTGAGGATTGGTGATAAAGCACAGTCTAACCAGGTAAGTTCAGAGTTTCTTGGAGTGATTTCCCTGCTTGGGGGTCACTATCTATTTAATTATATTGAATGAGATGAATATAAACACTAGGTTAGTGTTTTGATTGTGATATTAATGTGGAATGGTTGATGATAATCCTATCACCGTGATGGTGTTAGGTATGATATTAGCTGGTCTTATAGATGTATAAGACATATATATATATATATGTATATGATAACTAGTGCAGCCAAACACTAGGATAGAGGATTGGATTGTATTGGGTATTAGAGATATACCCTGATGGTTTAGTAGTGAGATGAACACTGTGTTAGTGTTCTATGCCTGATGATAGTCTGTATGGCATGCTAGGCACTTTGATATTATTTGATGATGATTGTGATAGTGAAACACCGTGATGGTGTTGTGATATGTATTATGAGAAATGCCATTTGGCATGATTTTCGATAATGTTAGATAGGCACTATGATAGTGTCATGTTTAGTATGGATTATGTGGTTAGATGTGCATTCTCTGGCCAGAGAATAGTGGACTATGGACTCCTTGGAAATGTACCCACGCGTAGGTGGATGATCTTCCTTGGGATAATCCATAGGCATCCATGTAAATCCTGATTAGATGTACCCACGAGTAGGTGGATGGTCCTATTCAGGTATTGGGCGGCAAGTCCTGAGTAGATGTACCCACGAGTAGGTGGATGATCCTATTCAGGCATAGATAGAGCGAGTCCTGAGTAGATGTACCTGCATTGGCAGATGATCCTATTCAGGTTCTCAGTGTGGAAGTCTTGAGTTGAGAGATTCCTCAGGCAATGTGTGTTGAATGTCTGTATTTGTCTTAGGCTGCTATGTGCTTGCAGCTTGTTTATGTAAGCCGTGAAGGCTGATTGTAGGATGAAATCCTTAGATATGAGATAGAGAACAGTGGGTTCCAGGGGATTTATGCTTGTCAGATGATTATCCCCAGACTTTGGATTAGATTACAGAAAGTCTATTCTCGGAGTAGACTTTATTTTAGTAGTTATGATATGAAATAAGGATTATGATCTGAGAGTCTATAACTAGACATATGACCTCTCAGTATAAATGTTGAGTGTATAGGCCTCGTTAGGCATGCATAATACGTAATATGAGAGAGAGAGGTGACAAGAGAAATAAGAAATGTTATGGATAAACCCAATTATGATGGTTGAGGGTTGATAGTGAACCAGGGGGAGGAAAGACCTCCAAGAACCCTGGCTTACTGAGATTGATATCTCACCCCATGTAGGGTTATGTTGCAGGTATGGATCCTAGTAGCTGGGATAGATTCCTTGATCAGAAGGCCAGTAGGGTCGAGTGCTTTGGGGCTCCATATGGCGTGTGCCATGCTGAGCAAGGTAGTTTCTGTCTCCTGTCATATCTTATTAGATATGGTTGATATCTGCCTGATTTAATTTTTTTTTTATCTGGATCAATAAGGGCTAGTCGTACTTGATTCTGAGTTTGATTTATATTTATGTATTACACCATACATAATGTATCAAGAAATGCAATCTATGCATGCTTCCGCAGTGTTATTAGCTTTACTATTTTATTTTATGCTATTCTGATATTATAGTAATGTTAACACACTGGGTGCACACGGGGTGTTACAAGCTAGATCATCAAAATGGTACCTTGACAGTGGATGCTCTAGACATATGACGGGAGACATGTCCATGCTTACAAACTTAACACTTAAAGATGGAGGATATGTCACTTATAGGGATAATACTAAAGGCGAGATCATTGGAGAAGGAAACATTGGAGATAGCTTCAAAACAAAGATCAAGAATGTTCTTTATGTAGAAGCATAATCTCTTGAGCATAAGTCATCTGTGTGACAAAGGATTTAAAGTCACCTTCAATAAAAACTGCTGCATGATTTGTGATGGAAAAAGTAATGAAGTTCTGCATATAGGTAAAAGGAAAGGTAACATATACATACTTTCAATTGATCATGCATTCTTCCATAACACTTCTTGTCTTGTAAGCAAGATTGATGAATCTTGGCTATGGCATAGAAGGGCTAGTCACATAAACATGCACCACATAAACAAGCTTATTAGAAAAGATTTAGTAATTGGGTTGCTCAAACTCAAGTTTGAGAAGGACAAACGTTGTGATGCTTGTCAAAAGGGGAAATAAACTAAGAAATCTTTTCAAAGTAAAAACATTGTTTCCACCTCTAGACCACTTGAATTACTGCACATTGACTTGTTTGGTCCTTCTAAAACAATGAGTTTAGGTGGCAATTATTATGAGCTTGTAATTGTGGATGATTACTCTAGATTCACTTGGACTATTTTTGAAATTCAAAAGTGATGTTTTCCTTGCATTTAGAAAAATGGCTAAGCTTGCACAAAATGAAAAAGGTAGCAAAATTATCTCAATAAGAAGTGATCATGTTCCAAAATGAACATTTTGAAAAATTCTGTGAAGAGAATGGAATTAACCACAACTTTTCAGCTCCAAGAACACCCCAACAAAATGGTGTTGTGAGGAGGAAAAACAGATCTCTTGAAGAAGGAGCAAGAACACTTCTTAATGAGACAAATTTGCCTAAATATTTTTGGGCTGATGCACAGTATGCTACACTTTGAATAGATTACTTATAAGGCCTATTTTAAAGAAAAATTCTCATGAGCTATACAAAGGTAGAAAATCCAACATTTCTCACTTGAGAGTTTTTGGCTGCAAGTGTTTTGTATTAAACAATGGGAAAGAATCACTTGGAAAATTTGATGCTAAGGCTGATGAAGCAATTTTCCTTGGATATTCATTACATAGTAAGGCTTATAGAGTATTCAATAAGAGAACAATGTGCATGGAAGAATCTGTATATGTAATTTGTGATGAGTCTAATCCCTCTAAAGAGGAAAAGAAGTGTGATGTAGATGCAAGCCCAATGGAAGAATTTATTCAGCTAGATGATTCCTTAATTAAAGAGAAAGAAGAACCAAGTGCTGAAGCAAAACCATCAACCCCTGTTCAAGTGCCTAAAGATTGGAGAACAACAAGAGACCTATCACTTGACAACATCATAGGTGAAGTTTCAAAGGGAGTATCTACTAGATCTTCATTAAGAAACCTATGTTGTAATATGGCTTTTGTTTCTCAAATTGAACCTAAGAATATTGATCAAGCCTTGAATGATGAACATTGGATGCATGTCATGCATGATGAGTTAAATCGGTTTAAGAGAAATGAAGTTTGGGAACTTGTTCCTAGACCATTCTCTCTTAAACTCATTGGTACAAAATGGGTTTTAGAAATAAACTTGATGAAAGTGGAATCATAGTCAGAAATAAAGCTAGATTGGTTGCTAAAGGTTACAACCAAGAAGAAGGCATAGACTATGAAGAACCTTATGCTCCAGTTGCAAGATTGGAAGCAATCAGGTTATTGTTTGCATATGCATGTGTCATGAATTTCAAACTTTTTCAAATGGATGTTAAAAGTGCCTTTTTGAATGGATACATTGAGGAGGATATATATGTTGAACAACCTCTAGGTTTTACTGATTTCAAACATCCTAACTATGTTTTTAAACTGAAAAAGGCACTCTATGGTTTGAAACAAGCTCCTAGATCATGGTATGAAAGATTAAGCAAATTTCTGCTTGAACAATATTTCACAAGGGGCAATATTGACAAAACCTTATTCATCAAAAGGCATGACAATGATATCTTATTGGTTCAAGTTTATGTGGATGACATAAATTTTTTGTTCTACTAATCATTTGTTATGTAAGGAATTTTCCTCAGCTATGCAGAAGGAATTTGAAATGTCAATGATGGGTGAATTAACATTCTTTCTTGGACTTCAAGTGAAGCAAATGAAGAATGGAACATTTCTGAATCAATCCAAATATTGCCTTGAAGTTATTAAGAAGTTTGATATGGAGAAAAGCAAGGATTTTGCAACTCCAATGGCTATATCAACATATCTTGATTCAGATGAAAGTGGAAAGAAGGTTGATGAGTCTAAGTTCAAAGGAATGATTGGATCTTTGCTATACTTGACAGCTAATAGACCTGATATAATGCTGAGTGTTTGCTTGTGTGAAAGATATCAAGCAAATCCCAAAGAGTCTCATCTTACAACAGTCAAGAGGATCCTCAAATATCTCAAAACTACACCAAAAGTTGGTCTTTGGTATCCCAAAGGTGCTTCAATTAATATTGTTGGATATTCTGATTCGGACTTTGCAGGTTGCAAGCTAGATAGAAAAAGTACAAGTGGCACTTGCCATCTTCTAGGAAATTCATTGATCTCATGGCATTGCAAGAAACAATCTTGTGTTGCTTTGTCAACTACTGAAGCTAAATATATCTCATCTGGAAGTTGTTGTGCACAAAGCCTATGGTTGAAGCAACAAATGCAAGATTTTGGAGTTGAACTGAATGAAATACCTCTGCTATGTGATAATACAAGTGCTATTAACATATCAAAGAATCCAATAATACATTCAAGGACCAAGCATATTGAGATAAGGCATCATTTCCTCAGAGATCATGTTCTGAAAGGTAATATTAAAGTTGAGTTCATTGATACCCATAACCAACTTGTTGATATATTCACCAAACCATTGGCTAGGGATAGATTTTATGCACTTAGAAACATGCTAGGTATTCTTGATGAATCCAACATATGCTAGCCTGTTTAAAGTGTGTCTTTCCATGCAAAATTATGCATTCATAACAAAAATGACTGAAAATTCATGTTGACCTGCTACATGCTCTGTTTTCTAGTAAACTTGCTGTAATAATCGATTACACCACGAGTTAATCGATTATTTTCATTAAAAATCACCTTATTTGTGCTAAACAAGCTTAATTAATCGATTACTGCAATCCTGTAATCGATTATTCTGTGTTTCAAAGAAATGATTCTTCCTGGAATAATCGATTACGTATCGGAATAATCGATTACTATGAACCAAATGCATTTTCCAGTTTAAAGGTTTCACTGGAGTAATCGATTACGACAAATTGGTAATCGATTACATAAGTGGTTATGATTTTTTATTCTCCTGGAGTAATCGATTACCACTCGAGATAATCGATTACATGAGTTCTAATACTTGACTAAAATCCTAAAATCATGATATAATCGATTACAGGTCATCTTCTACCCCTAATTGGTTGGAAAATAATCGATTACCATACGGGGTAATCGATTACCACGTGTTATTTCAGTGCTCAAAATAAGCAAAATAATCGATTACCATAAGTAAATAATCGATTAATTTTCCTGTTGTGCATTTTCTGACAGTTTTTCTCTGAAGTGCCTTAACTGTCACCAATAACTATATTTTCAAAAATATGGACATTAGGAGCATCAATTCTTCCTATAAATAGTGCATTGCATCAATTGCAAGTCTTGCACCTTTGTCTCCTCTCTCTCTGAAATTTCTAAATTTTTATGAGTTTTTCCTGTGTCTAAACCTATCCAAAACCAAGTCAAACCCAACACCCAAATGTGCTAGGTCCTCAAAGAGGAAAGTAGGGGAGTCATCATTCAATCCTCCTCTTCCTCCACCCCCAAATAGGTCGTACTTGTGGTTCTCCACAAGTCTGATAAAATGAACTATTTACAGTTCAATGCCACCAAGCCTGTAGCCTCACCCAAATATTTTGACCTGAATTGGTTTATTAGGGAGGGATTCCAATTCCCTGCATTCCTAGAAGCCCAAGGGCTTAGGAGATTTCTGGAGATGAAGGGTACTTTCTACCCTGACTTGGTGAAGGTATTTTATACCTATGCCAAAGGTTCCATGAATGGGACTATGATTACCAAGGTGAACAGTGTTACAATGGAAATCACCCATGAAGTTTGGGAGACTGTTGCTGGAGTGATCTGTGAAGGGGCTAGGAAGTTTGATGAAGCACCTAATGTGTGATAACCTGGAGTCTGGCGCGGCCAGCACCAGTGTGGCACGGATAGCGCCAGGCATTTGAGGGAATGGCGCGAGTAGCACCACAGTGGTGAGCAGTGCCAATGAGGTCCAGAAGGTCATTCCTCTGGGTGTCTGGCACGATTAGCGCCATGGGTGGCGCGATCAGTGCCACAAGTGCCCTAGAAAACCTGTTCTCTCAGGATTCTGGCGCGGATAGCGCCATGGGTGGCGCGGTTGGCGCCGAAAGTGCTCTGGAAAACCTATTCTCTCTGGTTTCCAGCGCGGTCAGCGCCAGATGTGGCGCGGTTAGCGCTACAAGTGCAGGGAAGTTTGGCGCGGCTAGCGCCATAGTGGGGCGAGTAGCGCCATAGTGGCGCGAGTAGCGTCATAGTGGCGCGACCAGCACGAGACCTCTGACGGGGCAAGTATAAATGTTCATTTACGCAATTTTTGGCCCCAAACCTTGCTTCTTCTTCCTCTGTCGTGCACCTCCATTGTTGAAGCTTCCAAGCTTCATACCTCTTCATCCTTTGACCAAAACACCTTTCTTTAAACACCAAATTTGTTGGAAACCACATTGTGAGCTTGAATCCTTCATCCTTTTCCCCTAAAACTTACTTAACGGAGAAACCCCTTTCTCTAGGGAACTTCGAAGAACTTGAGTTCAGCGAGGAACGGAGGCGATTCACAGACACCCAAGCTAGTGGAAGTGGTCCACGGGTCTTCCTTGTCGCCTTTGAGGTAAGAGACTCGAGTTTCACCGTTTAATTTTGTGAGTTGGGGTTTAGGATGAATAGTGACCCATTGGTGCTAGAGCTAGAATTAGCCTTGGGTCCTTTAGAAAAGTATGTTTAGATCATTGTTGCGATGAAGGATTAGCTCTTGAATGTTAGTTTCTTGAACCTTAGTTTTTGGCTCTGTGACATGCATGTGTGGCTAGTATATTGAGTCACTTGATAATGCCATGACATGCATGAGCCATGGTAATTGCTTTAATATGTTTGGGGGGCTTTAGAAACGGTGTCTTGTGTGAGGGGAACCGTTCAAGCCATATGTGAATTCTTGAGTTTGGCCTGTATAGAGCTGGAGCTCTTTGTTTTGGCTTGTACTGAGTCTTGTGGAGACTCTAGTGCCGTGGCTAGGCCGAGATGGACCTCTGAGGGTCCAGGTATTGTCCAGTGATTGGATTAACTTTGATAACCTTAAGATAGAGGACTTAAGGGTGTATATGGAAAGGAATGACGCTTCCTTTCATTGTGACGGTTGAGAACCGTGTTATATGCTTAAGCCTTGTGAGGTTGCTTTGGTTTTTATTGAGCTTGTATGCCTTGTATAGGGCGTGACACCGAGGGTGTCAGTGGTGTAGACCACCGTTCAGGGACCGAACCGCAGAGCACGGTTTTTCCAGGTAAGTTCTTGGTTCCTTGGGGATGTTTCCCACTGCTGTGTTCCACCATACTCCGAGGGAGTGATGGTTGCATTCATGATGCATGCATTGAAATGGTTGTTACTTGCTCATAATGATATGTATGCATGATTCTATGCCATTTATGTATGGATACCTATGATTAGATCTTCTGGCCAGTTAGATAGATATGGACCTCCCTAGGAGAAGAGCGCACCTCCTAGTTTGGTTTGCTCTTGGGTGATAATGATCCCTTAAAACCAAGAGATAGGTGGTCCCGTCGCGGTTGAAGCCTATTCTTGGAGGTGCCATATACGTGCATCCATGCGTAAGGGGTAGCTCCCGATGGGATGACACGAGTGTAAGTTCTGGTCTTACACTGAGGTTTGATGCTGATGATGATGCATCATGGCGACGTAGTTCCGCAGCATACATTAGAGCTAGATGACTTGGCTATGTATTGTTATGAGGGCCGGGAGGCCAGATTGTTTGTGATGCCTTGATGACGTGTGTCATGGAAAGTGAGCCAGGGTGGAGGAGATGCCTCCAAGGGCCCTGAGCTTACTGAGATGTGTATCTCACCCCGTGTGGGAATTATGTTGTTTCAGGTGACTCTTCTGGCAGAGATGATAGGTCTCAGAGCGGGAGGCCCCAGTAGAGACAGTGTCTGCACGACTGTGGGTCAGCTTGAGGAGAGCTTGGTAGCTCAGTTTTGCTGATGATGTTTGGTACCTCTGTAGAGGAAAGATGTGTTGTGTGCACACATGCTATGTTTTGTGTGTGTGTGTGTGTGTATATATATATATATATATATATATCTTGTATGCCCTCGTGTGAGCAAGGATCTTTGAGATCAAAGCATTCGGATGCTTATTCTTTTGTATAGACACTGCGAGTGTCAGATGATGCTTATGTATATAACCTGTTTAAGTTATGTAATTGTGATTCCTCGTGTTTCAGTTCATTGTGATACTTGTGGTTATCTGCCTATGTTTATGTTATTCTGGATCAGTAGGGGCTTGTGTTGTGATGTAATTTTACATACTATACATAATGTATCAAGAAATATGGTTTCGAAAATGCTTCCATGGGGTTTTTAATTAAAGTAATTATGTGCTTCTCTGATTAAATAATATGTTAATACACCGGATGCATACAGGGTGTTACATAATGGGTATAGTAAGATGGATACCTATAGGGAGATGTTGCATGACCCCCATATGCAACTTAGGAACAGATTGGGTACTGGACCCATGACCCCAGAAGATAGGCTTCTCCATTACATTATCACTTATGTGATAACTCCTAGGGCAAGTAACCATGCCCAAGCCACAGATGAAGACCTACAATTGGTGTACGGTCTGAAGAACAACATACCCATGAATTAGGTTCTTATTTTTGAAGAAATACTGCTCAAATCCAAAAGGTTGGTCAACTATCCTTTCCCATATCCTGTGCTTGTATCTAGGTTCATTGACCACTTCAACATTGATGTGGAAAATGAAGTTGTTGATCATACCAACTCAAGCAACAGCCTAATAAAGGAGAAGCATCTCACAAAGATGGGGATGAGGAAGACTCTTGATGGCTGAATCATGGCTGGCCAACCACAGCCTGCTGCTGCTGATGATGATAGGGATCAAGTTGCAGATTCGGAAGAAGAAGCAAGGGATCCTCAACATCCCTTGTACTCACAATTTGAAGCCCTCGTGTTGCAGAAAATGGACAATCTAATCCAGATGCAACAGGACTTTAAGGCTGAAACAAATGAAGCCTTAGGAGAAATTAGAGATAGGCTAGACACTATAGAAGCAAATATCATAGACAATGTCTCTGCAGAATTCTAGGCCTATGTTTTCTTTTTGTTTTTATGCTTTGTTTTTATTTGTGTTTTAATTCCACACTGTAATGGCTTCCCAAATGAATATTAAAACTTCCATTATGCTTCCAATTCAATTATCCGTTGTGCTCTTTATGTTTTTGTCTTTAACAAGCCAAATAAGGGGAGAAATGATTGATTGATGTATGCTCTGCATAATGCTCTGTTTGCCCCTATTTTTTGTCTCACTTTTTGCCCAAAATTTGAATTGAATGGATGTTGGGATTTAGGGGGAGCTGTGTGTTTAAAATGAATCTATTTAATAAATAATACTTGTAATTGAATGCCACATGAATCACAGATGCTTTTAACACTTGTTTTTGGCAAAGGAATTGAAAATTTTCAGGTTTGCAAAGCTCAAGCTTTTTCAAATTGATTCAACAATTTACTTCAAGTCTTACTGTTAGTCAACTAAAGATTTGGCATGTTTAAAGCCAAAAAGGGGGAGATTGTTGGTTTTAGAGGAGCTATTTGAAGAATGGAATAGGAATCAAGCTTTGGTTTTGAGCTTTCAACATGCATTGGATGCCTTGAAGAATGATTTGTGTTAAATGTGTAAGAAAGAAGCAATTCTGGTAATCCAAGTGCATTACATTCATATCATTCAATAATTCAATTAACTTGAGTAATAAAATTCAAAAGGCTTTGGTAAAATGATCTATTTAAATCAAAGGTTTTTGGAAAAATGAATTTGTACTGATTTAATCGATTACATGGAGGAGATAATCGATTGTTTTTTTCGTAGTTCATTCTAGAAAACTTTTCAAGAACAATGTAATCGATTACCTATCGAAATAATCGATTATTTGACCTTTGTTTTCACATACACTGCATTGATTAACACTTTAATCGATTACCAACAGGTAGTAATCGATTACTTTGCTATACATTATTTCAAGTCGTGCTGGAAGAATCGATTACCAAAGAGCAGTAATCGATTACACAGGCTAAACTGAAAAAACCATCTTCCTGTCTTAATCGATTACCAAATTCAGTAATCGATTACACCATACACATATGCACATTAGTTTTTGATGCATTATTCGATTACCAAATATAGTAATTGATTACATAGTTCAATATAATTTCTAAAGCTTCCTGGTTTAATCGATTACCAGAATCCGTAATCGATTACACAGTGTATTTCAAGTTTATGAAGCTTCCTGTCTTAATCAATTACAAGACAGAATAATCGATTATTTTGTTCGTTGCTCATGTCCAGATTCTTGTAGAACACTTTAATCGATTACATGAGTGAACTAATCGATTATTAGGCGCATTTAATCGATTATTGATAGTTACAAAAGTTTGTTATAAATAGAACCTTGGCTCAACTTGTTTTGTAACTTGATCAATTCGTATTCTGAGCACACATAAGCTTTCTAAACACGTTCTAAGTGATTTCTCTGGGTTCTATGAGTTATTGTTTTCACTAAAACATTCATGGTTTATTGAGTGATTTTTTAAAGCAAGAAGATACTTTAAAAGGTTAAGGAAGGTTCTGAGATTGTTTTTCATCTTTCAACCTGATTTGTTCATTCATGTGCATGTCATTCACTGGATCATCAGGTGCTTTCTTTCCTTAACTGATTGGTTGTAATTTTGTTTACAAATTTGTTTTGTATTGACTATTGTAAGTTTGATTCTTAAAGCTTGGGACTAAAGAAGGGTTTTCTAGCTTAAAGATCAAAGTAGTGTTCTTTGGATCTTTCTCCTTAGATTTCTAATAGGGTTTAAGATTTCTGTTCTTTGTCTAGAGTTGATAAAGGGGAGATTCTTGTAAAAGCTTGTAAGAATATTTTTATAATAGTGGAACTCTGACCTAGTGTTGGTTGGAAGAAACTGGATGTAGCTTCATGATTTGAAGTGAACCAGTATAAATTGTGTGTGTTCTTATTTCTCTTCTCATCTTATTATTTGTCTTTTATTCTTTGAATCATATTCATTGCACAACAAATTTGGTTTTGATCTATTGGATTCTTGGACTAAGCTATTTGATTGAGTAAAAGGTTTCTTGGTTTTAAAAGTGATAAAGATCCTGAAAACTCTGATTTTAATTTGATTTTTAAAATACCAAGGTTCAACCAATTCATCCCCCTCTTAGTTGTTGTGAAGTATTCCTATTATTTACAAATGATAAAAACGTACTTGGTAGTTTTTCCTTGATATCTATCTATCTATCTATCTATCTATCTATCTATCTATCTATATATATATATATATATATATATATATATCCAATCTTGGGAAGGTTGCATATTTTGAGGAGCCATGTTGAGTAACTACTTCTCTACATGTCATGCGTGACTGTAAGGAGTTGAGGGCGACCATGATCTGAGTATTGGCTGAGTTCGTGGGCCATATGGTACAGTTGAGGTTTTGCCGGATGTTGGTTGTAACACCTAGGATCAACGACTGTCCCTACATACCAACACAAGACTTTTCACTGTGCTTTGTCCTCACTCACACACTTCCTGAGAAACTTTCCAGGAGGTCACCCATCCCAAGATTGCTCCAAGTCAAGCACGCTTAACTGTGGAGTTCTTATGTTATGGGCTACTGAAAAGTAGATGCATCTTGTTGGTATAGGTAGTACCTATTAAATCTTTTAAGTTATCCTCAACTGTACAGTCCCAAACCTGCACAGCCTCTGGATTCCTCTCGTTTGGGTGTGTATTCGATTCATTCATGTACCCCTCCCGCTGGAAGCCTACCAGGAGTCGCTCCTTATCTGTGCCTCACTGCACCAGCGATCACTCCCCACCCTCGTCAGCGCTCGGAATGTTAGTTTGGGATTGGCATCCATGGGCACTGTCAAACCTTATGCAGTGCCTAAACTTTGCAGAAGAAAAGATCTAAATTTGTTTTGGGAATTATGAAAATATGTGAAAATTTATTACTACATTCATTCATTTCTCTATTTCTCTAATTTATAGCAACTCTTGCAAAATTTTCTACCTCAAAAATATAACTGACTAGTAAATCTGAGGTCTGAAACCTACAAATAAAAACATACTTGCATAAACCCATTATGTGACACACAAAAAGAAGAAGGACCCATTATCAATTATGAGCTACAATCACTACAAGGAATGCATTTAGACCCCCAAAATCATGAACTTCCTATGAAAAAAACGATCAACAAGACCAAAACAATTGACAAAAATAACAAATACAAAATAGAAAAAATCATAGGCAAAGAAGGAAATTCACACTGTAACGGTGGGATATTCCAAAACAAAGAAAGGAATTTTGCCATTTTTTTAATCAAAGTTAAAAATCTCTATCCACGTGAAATCATTGTAATTCATCAAAGTGAGATCACCTATTAAGATAAGATTAAAAGATAAGATTAACAGTTTGTTATTTTGTTATTATTTTGTATTTCAGTTGCATGAGATAAACATTTTTCCTTTATCTTAGGCTGATCATTATCTTTCCTTTATCTTAGGCTTCATAATACAACTACTCA
This sequence comes from Glycine tomentella, assembly GCA_007407185.1. Classification (NCBI taxonomy): domain Eukaryota; kingdom Viridiplantae; phylum Streptophyta; class Magnoliopsida; order Fabales; family Fabaceae; genus Glycine; species Glycine tomentella. The sequence continues at coordinate 89,251 of PYAF01002169.1, read as the reverse complement.
ATATATTGTATTTGTTATTGTTACTTTATAGGTCTATTTAATGACCATACGTACTTGAATAAAATCAAGCTGCTTATTCCTTTGCAACTTCCTTTATGGTATCAAGAGCTTGACAATCCTTGCGTCTTTATTTTTTTCTTCTTCTTTTTCATCATGACTTCTGCAAGTCAGACTCTAAAAATCACTGATCAATCTGCTATTATTTCTACTCATGCCACTCATTCTGGTGCATCTTCTGCCGATGGTGGCCCTTCCAAATTGTTGTCATTTGATGACTTTACTCCCGACATGCTTCAACATTTAACGTCTCTTGCTATTTCCTCCAAAACGACTACTGAAAAATTATCTGGTATAGTATCTTCCAAACAGCCTTGGCTTCTGGACAGCGGGGCTTCACAACATATGACTGGAACAATCTCCTTCCTTACTAATATTCGTACTATTTCTCCTTGTTCAGTGGGTTTACCAAATGGTACCCGTACCATTGCAGTCCAATGTGGGGATGTGCAACTCACCTCTATGTTGCTACTTACAAATGTTCTTCATGTGCCATCACTTACATGCAACTTAATTTTCATCTCTCAATTGATACGTTGCAACAATTGCACGGCCTTGTTTACTGATTCTACATGTTTTCTACAGGACCTACAGACGAGGAGGACGATTGGCAAGGGTGTTGAACATGAAGGGGTGTACGTGCTTCACCAACTTGTTTCTGCAAATGCGGTTCATGGAGTTTCTTCTGATTTGTGGCATCGACGTTTGGGCCATCCTTCTCGACATTATTTAAGTTTGCTTCCATTTGTTTCTAGCTCGAATAAAATGGCTCCCTGTGATGTTTGTTGTAAAGCCAAACAAACTCGTACTTCATTTCCTATTAATAAAAAGCAAAGTTTGCACCCTTTTGATTGAATCCATTGTGATTTATGGGGACCGTATCGAACTGTTTCGTCTGTTGGTGCACGTTATTTTATTACTATTGTGGATGATTTTAGTCGTTATGTGTGGATTTATCTTTTACGTGATAAGCATGAGGTATGTTCTACTTTAATCAAATTTATTACAATGGTGCAAACTCAATTCAAGTCCATGGTTAAACGAGTTCAAACTGATAACGGGATAGAGTTTATATCTTCCTCTCTTCGTAGTTTTTTCGCTAATCATGGTATTCTTCATCAGCTTTCTTGTGCATACACGCCACAACAAAATGGTAGAGTTGAACGACGCCATCGTCATATCCTTAATGTGGCACATGCCTTGCGATTTGATGGACATCTTCCTCTCACTTTATGGGGTGAGTGTGTCCTCACAGTTGCTCATTTGATTAATCGGACTCCCACTACATTGCTTAAAGGTAAATGTCCATATGAAGTACTACATGCCACTACACCTGAATATGGTCACATTCGGCTCCTTGGTTGTCTATGTTATGCCATTGTTTTGCTTAAACCTTCTGACAAATTTGCTGCATGCTCTCGCAAATGTGTCTTTGTTGGTTATCCATCAAATAAAAAGGGTTGGAAGGTGTTTGATTTGGATACCAAGGAAATTTACGTCTCTCGTGATGTTCAGTTTTTTGAAGATGTTTTTCCTTTTGCTTTATCTACCATGGATAATCCTCCGGTTCCCCACACAACCTATCTCCTCACCTATGATTTTATATGAGCCGAATTCTACTGATGTATCCTCTTTAGATGTTGCACCTCTACCTGAACTGGAGTCCACTGACAGGGGGAGCTCTTCTGCATCTCCATCTCCATCTTCCGCACCTCATACTATTATAAGAAGACCTCATCGGCCACCAGCATATCTCCAAGATTATCATTGTCATATTGCTACTACACCCTCTTCTATCAACACTCTTTCCAATGTCTCCTCAGGTATTCTCTATCCTATTGAAAAGTTTGTTACTAATCATGTTTTCTCTTCACAGCACCAAAACTTCGTAGCAGCTGTTAGCAGTACCTTGGAACCCCGTTCGTTCAAAGAAGCAGTAAAACATCCACTTTGGCAGCAGGCAATGAAACTTGAAATTCAGGCTCTCGAGGATAACCACACATGGGTTGTTACCCCTCTTCCTCATGGCAAGAAGGCCATTCCTTGCAAATGGGTTTTTCGAATCAAATATTATTCGGATGGCTCTATAGAACGATACAAGGCCAGATTGGTCATTGCTAGAAATAACCAAATTGAAGGAGAAGATTACAATGAAACTTTTGCTCCAGTCGCCAAAATGGTGAGCGTGCGCACTTTTCTCTCTATTGCTGTTGCAAAAGGATGGCATATTTATCAATTGGATGTTCAAAATGCATTTCTCCATGGTGATCTTGAGGAGGATGTATATATGCGTTTCCCTCCTGGTTTTTCTACTGGTTCTCCTGGCACTGCATGCAAACTACAACGTTCTCTTTACGGCCTCAAGCAGTCCCCGCGAAATTGGTTTGCCAAACTCCGTGACTCTCTTCTCAATTTCGACTTTCAACAATCCAAGGCCGACTACACGTTGTTCACTTTCAACAAAGATAACAATTTTGTCGTTGTCTTAATCTATGTCGACGACATTCTTTTGGTTGGTAATAACACTTCTGCTTGCGATCAGGTTAAGCTTCATCTTTAGACTTGGTTCAAAATTAAAGATCTCGGCAAACTCAAATATTTTCTTGGTATTGAATTTGCCCGTAGCTCATCTGGATTATTTCTCAGTCAACGAAAATTTGCCATGGATATATTAAATGAATGCAGTTTACTTGGGTGCAAACCAACTGATTTTCCCATGGACCAGAATCATAAATTGGCACTTGCAGATGGTCCAGCATATGAAAATCCTACACATTATCGACGTCTTGTAGGCCGCCTCGTCTATCTTACTATAACTCGACCTGAATTGAGTTATGTAGTACATACACTTTCTCAATTTCTTCAGCATCCTCTACAAGAACACTATAATGCAGTATTGCGTGTCTTGCGTTATATCAAGGGAAATCCTGGACAAGGTCTTCTCCTTAGCTCTACTTGTGATCTTCATCTTCGTGCCTATTGTGACTCTGATTGGGCAAGTTGTCCTGTAACTAGAAGATCTATTACTGGCTACTTTGTTAAACTCGGCCAATCTCCTATCTCCTGGAAATCAAAGAAACAAAAGACTGTTTCTCGTTCCTCTGCAGAAGCTGAGTATCGTTCAATGACTGCAGCTACTTCTGAACTTTTATGGCTCAAAGCTTTATTACAGGATCTTGGTGTTGCTCACCCAATGCCCATGAAACTATATTGTGATAGCAAATCTGCAATTCATATTGCCTCTAATCCAGTTTTTCGTGAGCGTACAAAACATATTGAACTCGATTGTCATTTTGTTCGAGAACATGTGATGGCCAAGACCATATCCACTGAGTACATTCCAACTTCTTCTCAACCTACAGACATCTTGACTAAAGCTCTTGGCAGAAAACAGTTTGAATTTTTATTGTCCATCCCTCCATGCTCCAACTTGAGGGGGAGTATTAAGATAAGATTAAAAGATAAGATTCACAGTTTGTTATTTTGTTATTATTTTGTATTTCAGTTGCATGAGATAAACATGTTTCCTTTATCTTAGGTTGATCAATATCTTTCCTTTATCTTAGGCTTCATAGTACAACTACTCAATATATTGTATTTGTTATTGTTACTTCATAGGTCTATTTAATGACCACACATACTTGAATAAAATCAAGCTGCTTATTCCTTTGCAACTTCCTTTATCACCTCAATCAAAAGCAGTAATCGACCCATCAAAATCATTGTCCATGGCCAAACACCCCAAACAAGGCTTGTAATTGGAACCAAATTTAGAGGATTTGGGTTTGGATCTGGATGAAAATGATGGTTTATGGGGCGGATCTGACTTCTGGTGGTGATGTCAGAGGTGGGTGTTTGCAAAGGAGGTTCAGAATAGAACATCAGAAGCATGTATGGACAGAAGCATTGGAGGGAGTGAAGATAGCAGAATGATTGATCCAAGTAATGAAAGTCGTGGTTGTAAGGACCCTTATCCTTTTTCTTTTTCGGCGCTTAACCCCGCGCGATAGCGCGGGGATTCAGGTTAGAAAGCCGGTGAAAGGTGCTTAAAAATGCAAGTTTTATGGCTGTTCTGGCATATGGCACGACCCACTTGAAGGGTGGCGCGACACGCGCCATATGTGTTATACAGGGCAGATGGTTCTGCCATGCCACGCGAGTCGCGTGAAGATCCACGTGAGTCGCGTGGGAAGTGGTCCAGGAAGCATGATTTGTCACTGGGACTCCTCGCGAGTCACTTGGGATCCACGCGAGTCGCGTGGAAGGCCCGAAGATATGGCGCGAGTCGCGTGGATATATGGCGCGAGTCGCGTGATAAGTGGCTCAGAAAGGTGATTTCTGTCTGCCATCTCAAGTGGATCGCGTGGGAGGTCAAGTGAGTCGCGTGAGAACGTCGGCAGACCAGTTTTTAAAGGCCAAAACGTGAG
>PYAF01002169.1:26785-84667 GCA_007407185.1 Glycine tomentella | reverse complement strand
TAGGGCAGGAGGCCCTAGCTATGACAGTTGTCGCTGGAGGAGTGACTGAGAGAGCTTAGAGCTCACTTTTGTGTATATAGTTCTGTATACCCTCTGTGAGGGATGATGTATTTTGTATCACCTTGGTGTGGTGAACACGGATGTATAGGTTATGTACAGAACTTTGACAGTATGTATATTAGACTTTCCCTGAGTACTTGTGCATGTTTATTTTGTGTTACTCTGCCTAAAGCCTTGTTATCTGTCTTATTATGTTATGATTGATAAACTGGATCAGCAGGGGCGTGTTTTATGGTTCTGTTATGTGATTCTATACATAATGTATCAAGAAAACGATCATGTGTTTCCGCTGAACTGTATATTTGCTATTTCATACGCTAATCTGATATTATTAATGATAACACGTCGGAGGCCTACGGGGTGTTACAGTGGTTGTGGTGTCGGAGAGCAACAGCATCGCCGTTGCGAGCTAGTGGAAGTCGAGGTGAGACAAGATCGAAGGAAGGAGCACGATGTAGGAGAAGAACGAGTGAAGATAAAAGGAAAGAGCACAAACCAGTGAAGAACAAGTGTGGGAGAAGAGAAAGGGAAGAAAACACGAAGTTACACGTGTCCAAGTTTTTGGGAACAAACGCCAAACACATAGGTTTGGAGTCATACAAACCTAATTCAAAGCCAAAAAGTAATGCATTATAATTGTAGGGATGAAAAACAAATGAAAATTGTTGCAGAAATGAAAAACGAACTTCCCCAATTTTATAGGGTGAAAAACATTTTATCCTTTATCGAAACTAGCCACACAAATACACGTGTTGATAAAAAACACAAATGTTTCATTTTTATATAATTTTTGTAACCACCATAATTGATATTTTTATACTTAGTCTCGAGATATTTTTACAAACTTTAATCATTTGAAACCACTATTCTCCGTCCGAGACATAATCACTCTAAGTTTGCTTGATAGGATTTACAAGAAGAACAATTACTCAAGTCATATAAGACAACTTTTTATCTTATTCATTATTTGACAAAGAAATTACAACACAATAATAACAATAAAAAATTTATTAAGGTAGATGTTTGGGACACTACGCTCCCTTATGAACTGCAAGTGCAGGAACAAACCAAGATCTACTTGAAAAAATGGCGAGTTAGTTATCATTTTTATCTTCATGTGTGTAAATCGCCATTATAGACTCATCCTCAACACTCTTATTTCTTGTATTACGCCCACTGAAAATAGAGGAAGATAATTGTCAATGCAACTACGGCAATTTGCAGATTTCATTCACGAAATTTGATGATATAATAACAGTATACATGAGTGGCCTTTAGGTAATTGATTCTAATAAAATAATATAAATTATAAAAGTCTTGGAAGGAAGCAAATACAATTTATTATTCTTTCAGATTGCTAGCATTTTGACGTTATGTGAATTTTGTTTTAAGTGGTGCTGCAATTATTTCAGTGATCCAGTATGAAAGAGCAATTATACATGTTTGTTAGAAAAAATAGAATGGGGAGAAAGAAAGGATGTAGTGGATATTTTTTGTATTTTCAATCTTTTATACTGGAAAACAAAAATTGCACCTTAATTTAGTGTATACAAAATTTATATATTGATGTTGTGGTGCGCTACTTATTTTATGTTGTCACTGACTTTTTTTAAAATCAAACAGAAAATAAATGATTTTTTTAATATATATATATATATATATATATATATATATATATTGTCCCTTATATTTTATCAAATAAAACATATCCTTGAAGTTTTTTTTTATCATTTCTCATGTATTTTGCGGGGGATATTGAACTGGTTTTCAGGTGAGGATAAGTTTGTGTTTATATCCAAGGTTACAATTGAAATTATAACTTGTTTTTATTAGAAAAAAATTATAAATTTAATCATCCATGTACAAACTAAAACAAGTAAAAATTCTGAAATATGAAGATGATTTGTGTTTTTTAATTAAATAATTTAATATTTTAATTTTAATTAATTATTAGATATGAAATAAATTATATTATAAGTATTTACTGTGTATGCTAAAGGTCTTTCATCAAATTTTATGACTGCTTTCGGCCGAACAATTTTATACAATAGCATGTTTAAAAAGAAAGAAAAAACAAAAGTAACAACCAAAATTTCATTCGGTTGTCTGTTGTCACCATTACGCAACATATAGCATCACCCGCAGCCAAAGCTGCCTCGGCCAAATAGAGGCGAGAGTTGAAAAGGTTTAAAGGGGAATAAAGAATATTGGAAACACTTTTTCTTTTTAAATCATCTTTTATTCCTTTTGCTACGCTAGTATTCACATTTTTCAGCGTCGTCCAAATGACCAAATTGATTGGGAGATCGAACTGAAGAAGGTCATGTAAAATAACTGATTCAACTATAAATTTGACCCACATTTGATAATAAAAAATAAAAATAAAAAACATATTGATAAGGGCATGTTAGCGTTTTTTAATTTTATCACTTTATTTCTCATTTATTTTTTACAATCAAATAACTTATTTTTCACTTATTTCTCTTTTATCTAATTATTTTTCCTCTATTTTCATCCTATATATTTCTCTCTTCACAGTTAAATAGAGCATTAAAGAATAAAACAAATAATCGAATTTGTTGAAGAAATTTGAATAAATTGATGATTTAGCATGCTTTTAATAGAATTGTTGTATGTGGTATGAAAATTTCTGAAATAATTTTAAGAATAATATGATTTTTCTAATATATGTATGATTAAGGAAAATAATGAGTAGAATCTTATAATATTTATTCTTATATTCGTATCTAAAACAAATATTTGTATTTAATCTTATATCTGAGTAAGTAATAATTTTAATTTTCATCCACATACTTGTTGGATATTTATATATTCATATTTGTCCATGTGATCCATACTTTATTTATATATAAAGTTAATAAATCAATAAAATTATGTTGATTAAAAGGTTATTACAGGTAAATTTAAAATTTACTCTAATCCAAACATAATTAACATTAAAAATATCAACACTACATATCACTTTGATTCATCTAAACTCTAAACTTAAATTATAAATAAATAATATTAGCAAGAAGCATCTAACATTACAAGATAAGTTATTAAATAAGTACAGATTTGAAACACCAAACAACATGAATAATTGGTTCATAATTGAAAGTCAGTCTTAAAAACAATTCGTCAACAAATTTATAAATTCTTATATAAAAATAAATAATAATTTAATATTCTTAAATAGAATTTGAAACAAATCTAATATAAAATATATATGTTGAATTAGGTTTCACTAATTTTTGTTAGATTGTTACCGGTTAAATCATAAAATTATAAAATATAATTATTTTTTTACAAAAAGAGTATATATAATATAAATTATTTAACTAACGTATTTTAATTATATACATATATGACATGCAGAGCAGATGGGTGGACACTACAGTATTCGTATATGTACTCATCTTCAAAAAAAAAATACAAATAAATACAGGCTCCATCTTCAAACCCAATAAATGAATAATTACTCTTTTCATTTGAAAATATTTTTTGCATATACATATAGGGCCCGTATTCTTTTTGTGATACTACTGTCATTTTCTATTTTAAAATCCTCCAAAGTTGAATTCAATTTGGTACTATGAACCTGTCGGCAGAGAATCCATGGCACACCCACCCCACACCATAATTTTGACCCGCACCACTGCATTTGTTATATATATATCCCTCCCTCACCCTTGTTTCAAGACAACAAAAGAACACACATTACTACAAAGTTAGAAAACATGGCAGCGGTGGCCGGAGCATCCTCGTCCTTGATTAAGGTGGCGGCACTTTCCGGTTCTTTAAGGAAAGGCTCTTACAACAGAGCCCTCATTCGTTCTGGTAGGTTCCTACTACACACTCTAAGACAAAGTCACTTTATTTTTCCGTTTTGTTATTTATTTATTTGTTTGTTTGTTTTGATTTTTTTATTTTGGGTTGACTTTGATATTGATAGCTATTGAGCTAAGCAAAGGTAGAGTTGAAGGCCTTCAAATCGAGTACGTTGATATTTCACCTTTGCCCCTTCTCAACACCGATCTTGAGGTGAATGGGACCTACCCGCCAGAAGTTGAAGCCTTTCGCCAGAAGATTCTCGCAGCTGATAGCATCCTCTTTGCTTCCCCTGAGTACAATTACTCTGTCGCAAGTATGCTGGCTCAACTATCTGTTTCTTGTTTTTCATTTTTTTAAAATTTGTTGATATTGTTGGAAATTCGACGTTAATTAGTGATATAGTCAAAATAATGTTTATATTTTGTCTTAGTCCTCTAAGTAAGTAAAACTTGATCAGGAATTATTTTCGTTATTTTCTTTAAGAATCAAACTTGAGTAGTACTAAATGATTTAAGGTTAGGAGTCAAAATAGTGTATATAAGTTTAGCCAATTCTAATACTATGATTTAATGTGTCTTTGGTTTACCGTTAGAATACCCCCAAACAACCGTTGAATTAAAAGTTATGAATTCGTATTTCTCAAAAAATGTGTATATAAATGCGTGTCTGTTCAACGTGACATTAAACCAAATACACCCTTAACTTTTGGAGTTGGAGTAGCCACAAATTAAACTCAAATTTCTAAGTTGATATTAGAGTTTATTTTAACGGTTGTTGTTGAGTCTATTGGGTCACATGCTATGAGACTTATGAAATTATCTATAAATGTCTAGTTATGCAAACTTTACACTTGAAACCTTCTGTCTTTGGAAGGTTGTGTATTGAAGATTTGACATTGATTAATAATATAACCAAGTAGTATGTATAAGTGGGAGATTATTCATCTGTAAACTAGTTTTTGAGAGTGCGTCAGACTCAAATCTAAATATAAGAGAATCCAATTTTTTAATGGATTTGCAACATATGCTATTGTTGAATAATATGACATGATTACAAAAGGAGAAGGAAATGATTATTTAATCAATCTTAAATTGATGGATCTAATGATTAATTATTATGAGCCTGGATTGTGAAAAAAATTGTCTCCTTCAATATGATGATACCTTAATAATAACGGATAGAATATCAAACTAAAATGCATATTTTTCATTTGTTGAAGGTCCTTTAAAGAATGCACTTGACTGGGCATCAAGGGCACCAAATGTTTGGGCTGGTAAACCTGCTGCCATAGTGAGTGCTGGAGGAGGCTTTGGTGGTGGAAGATCACAATATCATCTGCGCCAAATTGGAGTATTCTTGGATCTTCATTTCATCAACAAACCTGAATTCTTCCTCAATGCATTCCAGCCACCTGCAAAGTTTAACAATGATGGTGACTTGATTGATGAAGATGCCAAGAATAGGTTGAAGGATGTCCTTCTGTCCTTGAAGGAATTTACCCTTAGACTTCAAGGAAAAAATTGAAACATTTCTGATTCCCAAAAATTGTTAAAATAAGCTTTGGATTTTGGTCCATTCCTTTTAGGAATAACAGTGTGATTTGGACTGTCTCTGACTGCATGACAGCAGTATTATGCAGAAACAAGAGAACGTGTATTTGTTTTTACATTTGGAATTTTTTGTTTTGTATTGTCGTGTCTTGGTTTGTTTTGTTTACTTTTGGCAATTGAGTAAAGTCCACATGGTAAATTTGTGTTCAAGGATCATTACAAATGTCTTCAAGAATCACATTAAAGTTACTAAATTAGCTCATTTGCATTTGTTATTAATGTTTCTAATTGAAGAAAAGGTTGAATAATTAAGAAGATTTAAATTCTCATTTATCTTCACACATATAAAGCTAAAAGCTAATACGGGTTGACACAAGCCGTTAACAATTCAAAACAAATTTTCACCTTTAAGGATGTGAGTTCAAATTTTCTTTTTGCCAATTTTCCTGTTAGGTGGACAACTCTCTTTGGGAAGATCTTTTAGTGCCTATGGACTAATTAAGTAGCAATAATGGGGTGAAATTGTTTGATTCGGGCATGTTCAAAAATTTTCTAGGTAGCCCTCTGCTGGTAACTCCAACATGTCATTGAAAATCCGTCCGATAGTATTGGAGTGCTCTTCATTCTACTTATACAACCTTTCTTTAGAAAAACAAAATCTTTAAATATATATAAGGTCATGCCTATTAATCAAAGACATGGAACGCCAGAGCCACTTGTACTGGCAGACCCCATCATTTCCTTGAAATTATTGTTTATATGCATAAATTATTTATCACGTAGGCAATGATGTCAATAACATTTATAAGAAGAAACTAAAAACAAGTTTTTTTTTAAAAAAAAAGAAATAAGAATTAAATTGGATGATATAAAATTATGGAAATTAAAAACAAATTTTCATAAAAATATAAAAATTTGAAAACATACTTTTCCCTAATTTCTAATATCCCAACATTACCATTTCCATTTTATAAGTTCTTGCCTGACCCTTCTTCCTCCTACAATGGACCTTCAACCAAGTGTACCTCATTCACCTCTTTTGTGCTTTTGTCTGTCTCTCTCTTTGTTAGTTTCTCTCTCCTAAACTTTTAATGTAATTATAATTATTAGTTTTAGTATAAAAATTATTAGTACAAGAATTTATTTGAATTAAAATTATTAATGATAATGTATCTTATATAAGAATGATGAGATTAAATCTGAACGATTTAATCAAATTTGGAGTATCAAAATTTAATGTCAAAAAATTATGACTTTTTAAAAAAGTCACATAATTTCGTGAAACAAATAGTAAGCTATGAATTTGAATGCAATATCAGAGAATTTATAACATTCATACATGTTTTTAATTAACGTTCTCCTTCATTGAGAGTTGCTAATATGAAAACTCACATCATTTTTTTTTTTGTTTTGCATTTGTTAATTCGTAAGTTAATATTAATATTTTGAATTAAGTAATCCAAAAAATATTATGTTTTCCAGATTACTTAATCCGTATTTTAAAAAAAAATAGTTCCGAAATTATATTTCTTCAAATTTTCACAAATGAAAATGTTCATGGATTCGTTAATCCAAAACTTATTTGTTAAGGATCCGGATTCAATTTATTAAGGCCTCTTAAATTCTGTTCCGCAACTTTTTTGTTCAATCTTCTATCCTGTGGGCAGCATGTCTTCAGGGAGGCAAATTTTTTGACGGATGCCTTTGCTAACCATGCGAAACAGATGAATTTATGGTTGAATTAATTATGAATTTCCTCCGAGTTTTTATTTTATTTTATTTCTGTTAGCTCATGCTTCAGCCGTTTCATTTGTAAGTAATTGTTTCGGAGTTGATCTTGGTCTCTACCAAACTTTAAAATCCCTGGAAAATATTTTACTTCTTTCTTCCAACATTCCACCCCTTCTTCTTTCCCCCTTTCTTTCCTAATGTCCTCCTTTTCCTCATCCCCTGTTAAACACAGCAGAAACACTATTCTTTTGTTATTTTTATTGAATATACAACAATATTGTATTTTTATTTTGTATTTTTAGAACAAAAAAAAATACACAACAAAAACATTATGATCTTTTTTAAGACACACAATAGAATCATATTTTTATGTATATTTTAATAATTTTATTAATGTAAGTTATCTTTTTTAAAGTAATCAAATTAATTATGTTACAATTTATCATTTTTAATAGTATTTGATATTTGTTGAATTGGATACAAGTTACTATTTATAAAGGTAATCAAATTAATTATTATAAGAATTACCTTTATTAATTATAATCAAATTAATTCATGATATTATTTTGATTACAATTAAAAATAGTGATTTATGTCATTATTAATTTAAATTTAAATAAAAAAGAGGTAATTTATATGACAATTAATTTAATTACTGTTAAAATAGATAATGTGTGTAGTCATTAATATAATTTGTATCAAAATTAATTCAAATAAAAAAGATATCTTAATTTTGCAATTAATTTTTCATGAAAAAAACTAATGGAAACACATTTTAGTTATATAAAAAGGAGTGCGAAAAAATTACATAATAGAAACATGTTTTTATTTTAGACTTTGTGAGTGAAAACATGATTTTCATTGAATATTTTGTATGTGCCCCTGTGCTACAATGGAAATGTATTTTCGCTATAGTATAGGGGATGCATACAAAATATTCAATGAAAATATGTTTTCACTTATCAAATCTAAAATAGAAACATATTTTTGTTGTGTAAGTTTCCTACATCCGTGCATTTACAATCCTTCAAATTTAAATCATTTTCTTTTTAGTCATCCAAATTTAAAGTTATTTTTTTAGTTCTTCAAATCCACAAAATACTCTTTTTAGTCCTTATGCGTAGCGCGAGCCAAATATAGAATAAGAGATTCACAATTTGTAATAACTTTTGACCTACTTTGTTTTTTTCTATATTTTACAGTCAACTATTAAAAATTGTTATAATCAAGTCAGGAAAAAAAATCCATTAACCACTTTAATGCTTTTATTTTTTATTGACTTGATTATGAAAGTTTCAAACCATCAGAAAATCATACTTTAAAATATAAAATTGAGAATCAAATTATGTCAATAAAAATGTCAAAAAAGAACATTTTGCATATTTCAAGGATTAAAAAATCAACTTTAAATTTAGAGGACTAAAAAAAATACTCACATTTAAGAGATTAAAAATATATTTAAGCCTCAAATCTTTTTCACCCATCCATATTGCTTGGACATCTTAATGGTTTATTGTGAATAGCCAATGTACCGCACAAGAAGTGAAGGACAACAATATTAGTTTAGGGAACATGAATATTATTACAGAAATGAGGGAACAAAAAACCAATAGAGAAACAAATTTGAGACAACAAATGTCATTCAAGAAACATAATGAATCTAGCTCTTTCCTTTTAAACCTTATATCCTCCAGCCAAAAGATAGAGACTAATCCCAAATAGATATTGAAATTTGTTTAAGAGACTGGCCTCTCTTAACATATGTTCTTTCATTAATATAGAATGAATCAAACTTGATACATTGCCAAACTTTTACTATTTCTTATAAATTACATATACCAGAATGGCACTATGTGGCTCATCCAAAATCAGAAAGCATGTACACCAAAATAATATAAATGAATGGATATTAAAACAAAATCACTGCCAGTGTTTCTCATAGAGAAAAAACTTGTTTCAGAAGTAACTTGATTGAGATTGCAAGAGCTCCAGCTCAGCTAAAACTTTTGCAACTGTTGACTTCAATCTAGAATCACTTTTCTGGGCAAGATCAATAAGAACCACCTGAGCAGATTCGCCATATTTTAATCTATGTTCTGCAACCTTGAATATTCTCTCCAACATCCATATTGCTTTTTCTTGAACCTTTGCATCCTCAACTTGTAGACTTTTTATAATAGCCTGCACACCTGACAACTTGGCAATGAAATTGACACCACCTTCCCAGATTTCATCTTGCAAAAGAGTTGAGAGGGCATGCAAAGCAGCTTCAACTACTTCTCTCTCAGTATCTTCCAATAACTGGATAAGGGGAGAAACAGCACCCGCCTTGACCAAACAAAATGTGCTGTTGACAAAGCAATATCCATCATGAATTTCACAATATGCATTCACCGAGGGCGGAACACATGACCACCTTGATTTTCTCGACTTCCTAAGAGACAGAGAATTCTGTGATAGTTGAGCCAGAGAGATGGAAGCCCTTGATTTTGTGATTGGTGAACCACTTGAGAGCAGTTTTACAAGCAAAGGAATCACCCCTTGTTCGGCTGAAAGAAGTTGTAGTTTCTTGTCAGAGGAAATCGTGAAGCGAATAATAACACTTGCAATACTCTCTGTTAAGAAGCTATTTGTTGTGGATGAACTACTTCCTGTGCTAGAATACATAATGGATATTAAAATGGGCAGTAAATTTGCCCTCTTCAGTATATCTGTCACTTTTTTATTACTAGCAGGAAGATTACTCAGTATGCCAACAGCCGCAGCCTTTTCACTGTCTAATGTTGACGTTGAGACGATATTGACAATGTTGAAAAGATGAGTTTCATCAAGATGTTCAGTCAACTCATCTGTTAGATCTTTTGAGAGAGTATATAGCAATTGCAAGACCTTACTCCTGACTTTGGTGGTGTTTTCCTTCAGAAAGGGCAAGAGCAGCTGAAGTGCACCTTTTTCCTTCATTTTGCTTCTCACTTTGGATGCACCAGGATGAGAGGCTATGTTATTTAGAGCTTCTAACAGATGACCTTGAATTATAGGGCTAGAAAGATTCAAAAGTGAAAGCATCTGCTGAGCCACGTCTTCATTAACAAGGATGGATTCTGACTGAGCAATTCTTGCAAGAATAGCTGATGCAGGCTCGCGCAAAGTCATGAGCACAGATGTTACTGAGAAAAGAAGTTGTAGCAGAGATCCTGCAATTCCAGATCTGATCAAGTGTTGCACATTTTCTGTCATGCTAGACAGATTTTGTAGCGCATTTAGAGATGATAACTTGGACTCGAGTTTCCCGGTACAAAACATATTCACAAGGGGCTCAATTGCCCCAGCTTCTCCAAGAGAAAGTTTGCTGTGATCAGTGAGCTCCAACCTAGAAAGTGCCGTCGCCATTAGGATCTTGTTCATGTCAGACCCTACAATAACATTATTCAATATTCAGGTACAGGGACTGTAGAATCATTTACTTCAGTTCTGATCATTGTTGAATTAGAAGCTATACACATAACAAATCCAAATGAAAGTGATTGGTCCTCTCCCCTCTAAATATTACTATAATACAAGGTTAAACATATTTATAGCACGCATGACACTCAAATTTCAACTTGGTCCCCATACTAAAAAGGAGTTTAATTTAGACTTTACACGTGCAATTGTTTTCAATTTGGTCTTGCTGTTGGTTACTATAATAACGCTATAAACTTTATAGTAACTTAACTCCATACTTTATATGGCAACAGATGGCAAGGACAAAATTGGTAATAATTGCATGTATAAGGACTAAATTGATTTTCTTACATATAATCATCAAATTGGAAACGAGTGATACATATAGGAAAAAAACATATGTTTAAACCATGATAAGAAAAATAAATTTGTTATTTACCATGCATGCAGCATGTAGCATTTGGATAGAAGAAAACACATCAAAATTTTACATGTATGAACATGGTACAATACCGGGTTTGGCAACTGTTAATTCAGTTGAGGAAACAAAGTCAAGACAAGACTATCAAATTAAGATTAAACTGGATTTAAGGATAATTGTAATATCCTAAATGAATACATAATGATTTTCATCTATGATAACCCAATTTCCTCTGGACAAAGGTGAGTACATAAAATATTACATGCTCCAATAAATATCAAGAAGTTTAGTAGATAAGTTTAGTTTAAACCAGTTTCTAGTTTCTACAGTCTACAAAACCAACCAATTTCTAGCTTCTTCCACACCGAAATTTTTAAATAATGGATTCAATGATATATATACTCCAAAATTACTTGTAATATCATAAGTGGATGGTCCACATAGAAGGAAAGTCCTGCATTACCTTCTTTCAAATACTGCACCAGTGGCCTAAAGTAGCCAGCCTCAGCCATATGAAGTGCATTTTGAGTATTACTAGACAATATATCCAATAACTTTGCTGCGTCATGTGAGGCATCAGGGTCATCCCCATTAAGTATAGCAACTAACATAACAATGCACCCTTGAATTCTTCCAATTCGTCGTCGAACTGCTTGAATGTCAGAGAGGTCTAGCAAAAGCCCCACTGCTTCCTTCCTCTCTTCTGAATCTCTTGTCAGTGACTTCACCACTGCTGATAAAAACTCAATATCTACCATCTTATCCTGCATTGAACTACTTTATTAAGTAAGCTAAATCAACCATAGGTGCAATCATTTTAGACCAACATTTACAAGATACATCACCTTATGTTAAGGACTTTACCTTTTTCTCATCATTTCCAAAAGCAATACTTCTTAGCAATCGAAGGATCGCCAACCTATTGTCTGCCTTACATGAACCTAGACGATTGAAAAGAATGGCAAGAGTTGCTTCCTCGTTAAACAAGCCACCATCCAGTCTTTCACTCCTCATGCACTGCTTTAGTCTCAAAAGTGCAACCGCAAATTCTTCATCATTACCATTCTTAAGTTGCAAAACAACATCATCGATAGAGACATTAACTATTTCCTCTTCTATTTCTCCGGTCAGCCTCATGTCACTGGCGGACAATTCTGATTTTGGACTTGAAGCTAGACTTAAACTGCCATCAAATCTCACATTCATCAATTGTCTTTGTAATGTACCAATCTTTTCTCTGAAATCCGTGGACACTTCAAGGCTGGCTACAAGCAGAAGGCCCAATGATCGACCGATATCATGAGTTATGTCCTCAATTTGCTTGATAGGTTGTCTCAAATTGTAGCTTTTTATCAAAGCTTTAGCACGCGTCAGCTCATTCTCAAGAGATTCCAAGGATTTTCTTATAGGTGGCTTGTCCAAAACAGTGTTTTTTTCCCTCAAGTCATTGAAGATTGGTGGCAATTTCTCAACCAACATGGCAAACTCAGCAAAAATATCCACCTCAATTTCAGAGTTCTTAGCAATAGAAGCAACCTCATCAGCCAAAACTATCAGCTCTGACAACAATTTAGAAAAATTTCTCTCTTCCATGATTTCCATCTTGTCAATCAAAACTGAGTTTATGCAGCAAAAGACATATTAGTCATCCCTCATCAGTTACAGAAGATCCTCAATCAATTGGGAAACAGTAGATATCTAGAGAAAACTGCTACAGTAAATGAATACACAAACAAGCAAAATCATACATATATAGACAAGAATTAGAACAAAAGGGTGAATTGAACCTGCTGAGAAAACGCAAGGATGCTTGAAGGAAACAGATAATTGGTCTGTTAATTTGACCTTAGAACCACAACCACATCTTTCAAAGTTGAGAACTTTTCAGATACCCAAATAAATTCCCAATCTAAATAGCAAAGAAATGAAAGAATAACAACACCATCCCACTTGTTCTTCTTTCTTTCTTTTTGTTCTTGTTATTGGCCTTGAAAGAAGAAGTGTAAAACAAGGTGGTTGATTTTTTTCTTATGTTTGATTTGGAATATAGTAAGGACAAGGTATAGTCTTGTGGGTCAATGTCAGAGCCGGCGGAAACCAATTAAATATAAATAAGGTGGTGACATATGGTGGTTCCCTTGCTTTGATCGTCATGGTCACGTTGTGCTTCCAAAGCAAAAGTGAAACTGTCAATGAATATCAATGAGTGATGGAAGACGAAGTCAAAACCTGCATCACAAGCACTTGTTTTTTTAACTCTCTCTCTCTCTATATATGGATTTTTGTACTATGAAAGTGTTTTGTGGTTGGATGTTTTTGGTTAGTTTTTCAGTTTTATTTCCAACCATTTTTCTTCTTTGAATGCTAACAAAGACTTGTGGATGTTGTTGGGTGGGTCAAACACTCAACACAGTACCCACATGACCTCAGTTTACAGCTGGGGTAGAAATTGCTCCAGCAAGCGCCAAGTAATTGCATAAATATACTTTTCTGGTTTAGTACAATTTAACAATTTTTTTTATTTTTTTAATTCTTATAAAATGTGATTATTATTTTTTCTTAAAAATATTTTAAAGAAAAAATAAAATAATAAACACATTTAATATGAACTAAAAAAATTACAAGCACAAAAATAAAATAAAAAATAAAAAGCTAAAATAATAAGGAAAAAAATTATATTTAAACCTATTTTTTTAATAATTTTGTTCACTTGCATGGCATATTTGGACCGCTAGTAAATAGTCGTAGTGGTATATGTGGTTGATTAAGGAGCGGCGCGGGGCGGGGGGGGTGGAGCGGCGGCGGATAACGACAACTAGCGTGGAAGTTTCGATTTAATATTTTATTTTAATATTAAGTTTTATCAATTTAACTATTAAATTAAAAAAATTTAGTGTATAAGTGAAATAAGGTTTTGAAATTTATAGTAGTATAATTTAAATATTAGTTGGATATTTCATTAATTAATTTTATTTTGGGATATGATTATTATAAATTCTAACAAAGCGAAGGAAGATAGATATGAACTCTTAGGAGTAAGGGTTTGATAAGAAAATATATAGCTTTTTGTTTCTTATCATATTTTTTAGAAATGCCACGAAGAACATGATACTTCTTCCCGTCTCAAAGAGGTAGAATTTGATAAAAAAAAATTGTCTCAAAATTGAGTGTTATTTTAGTATTTCAATGTAATACTACATTTGTAATAAAATATGTAATACTTTATATTCTTACCAAAATTTGGAAATTTCACGTGTAAACTAGATGAGGTTCAGGTATGTTCCAAATTTTACACGTCTGATGGTGAGTCGACTTTGTTAAGGAGGGGGGCCTACACAACAAAGGAAGGACTCTGACGCTAAAAAGTACATCAATTATTGGAGAATAACTAAGTATGTGAGAGTGTGTAAAAGGCTTTCGAGAGTGTTCCAGAGGGATGTCCACCGTGGGTGGATAGTGATGAATAATTCCTCTAAGTAATGACTTAGTAAAGGTGTAGAGAGAACCTGTATTTATAGCGTGAAGTGTGGACTTTGGACCTTTGTTTGTTAGTGATCTGTTGATAAGATAACAGATGATAGCAGACAGTTATATAATTTAAATAAGAGATAATGTGTACCTTATATATATATATCTATATATATATATATATATATATATATATATATATATATATATATATACTGTTACTTATAGATAAGTAACAACTTGTAGATAACTGGAGAGATATTAGGAGATAAGGTGGTTGCACCAATTTGTATGACCAGGCATAATAAAT
The DNA here is from genome assembly GCA_007407185.1 of Glycine tomentella. Classification (NCBI taxonomy): domain Eukaryota; kingdom Viridiplantae; phylum Streptophyta; class Magnoliopsida; order Fabales; family Fabaceae; genus Glycine; species Glycine tomentella. Next base: position 69,849 of record PYAF01002169.1, on the reverse strand, counting down.
ATGTTGTTGATAGGGAGAGATTCACTGTTGACGCCCGTACTCCTGTAGCAAGGCTGACGTGGAGGGCGGACAAGGGTGTCAGGGTCGAACCTTAGAGAGTAACTATGCACCATTACTGTAGCAAGGTTGACACGGTAGGTGAACACGTGTACAGTGACCTCACATTAATGGTTACGTGTAACATTACCATTTTGGATTGTACATAAGCCCCCAGCCTCTAAGCCAATTTATAGGCGACAAAGGATGAATGAGCATTGATGAAGAGTGTCCAATGTCATGGTAGATAAGTAAAAAAATAATGAACGCAAAAAGTCCCAAAGGGTGGACAATCGATATCCCGTGTTGAGGTTGATAGCTTTGCAGAGTAATGTTGAGGTTCCAACCTGGACAAAGATGTCCGGGTTGTTATTGCTGAGCTTTCCAGGATGGACTGATTTGTTTTGTAGATAAGGTTGGACTTGTCAGGCTATTGAAGAGTCAAGGCTGAGAACTTCTGCCAATATCTGGTCGTTGGAGTGGGCATTGAAAACATGTGTTACATCTCTTTAAATGCTGTGGGCATGTGCCGCCCATGCAGTTGTACTCGTGCATACGTGTCACTCAAGGAGTGGATATGTACTGGAGGGGTGCGGTAATGGGTGAGTGGAGTCAATCGTGGTGTGAGTTTCCAGGGGACATTTCAAATTCTGCTAATAATCGTAGAGCCTTACTGTGCATTTAAATAGACGAGACTTCTGCTATTTCCTACCACAATTTTTGTGTCCTTACTTCTCTGAACTTCCTTGCTTCCTTGATCTTCTTCTTGCTCAAACCTTCTTTCTTCTTTAAGGTACCCCACTTTTGCTTCTAAAAATGTCGATCTCCCCAATTTCTGATTCTGCTTTGGACATGGGAGGTAGTGATTAAGGGAGCTTGATAGAGCATCCCTTTATGCGCGAAGTCATCTCCTTGGGTAACTCTTCGGAGGAGAACACCCATGGTAGAGTTTCTGATGGGTCTTCCTCCTTCGGGAGGAGGGCGAGCTCCCGTCGAGATGGTGAGGGTACTTCTCGCCCTCGTCAGTAGGCAAGGTCTCCCTTTGCCACTAGGACAAGTGAGCCTCTGCCACTTACCATCCTTCCCCCTCCTTCTTTGGGGAAGATGAGACAAAGTTGTTCTGGAGGCATAAGAACTTCTTCCCGCGCGCGTCGCAGCCCTAGTGTTGGGTCGCCATCCTCTTCCCTAATTGTTCATGGTTATGAGTGGGTGAGGGAGGATATATTCAAGTATCGATCATCCCTAACCTCCCCTGCATTGGTGGCTGCCATATGCTGCCAGTTGCAGATGACATCTCCTGGGGATTCCCGTAAGGTCACTGTCGAGCCTTGTGGGAACGATGATTTCCCTTGTTTGAAGGCAACGCTTGGTGTGCTGCCTTTCTTTTATATGTATCGATGTCTCCTCGAAGAGTTGGGGCTTCTCCTTCCTTTCTTACCATTCCAGTGTGCCCTCCTGGAATACTTGAATGTGGCACCCTCCTAACTTCACCTTAATAGTTGGGCAATGGTGCGGGCCTTTGAAATTGTATGTTCTTTTTTGAACATTCGTGCTACTATTCCTCTTTTAGTGTTTTTCTTTCAAACCAAGTTGTCCGGGAAGGTTGCTTAGGTCTCCTTCCATAGTGTTTCCAAGAAATTGTTTGAGGTCGACACCAACGTCTTTCGCCACTTTAAGGACCAATTTTTTAAGGTTCACGAAAGTGGTGTTGTGGCCAACGGACTGCTATTGCTGCACAACATGGATGGGGAGGCTCGCTTCCCCTTCTAATAGCAAGCTGACTCCACTAGGTTCAGGTCCTTTGATGAGGACTTGTTGACCCTAGTTGAGACGTCTGACTAGGCAATCTTGAAGATGTTGCTGGCCTCCTTGGATGCACGTGCCATTTTGTCGCTGCCCTTGGCAGACAATCCTTTTACTGCACTGGACAGTATTTCATCTTCCTTATGCCTTCTTTGTTTATTTGTATGCATCCCCTGACCTGACACTTGCATTTTTTTTTTGCTTTTGTTGTGTTTTTTTGCATGTATCATGGGTAACTTCTCATGGATGTCGCAGGTGAAGAATGTGGGTGGCAATGTTGTGCAACCCCTTGTTCCCCCTCCAGCTGAAGAAGAGGGTCGACCCGTTGTCGAGGTTGACCCTTCTACACTTGAAGTTGCTTCCCCCAGCACCTCCCCCTCTGCATTGGCTAAGGGAAGAGGGATGAAGGTGCTGGGGTGTCTGGCAGCCGGGCTTCTTCCTTATGTGCCCACTTCTCCTCCCTCTGTCCGGGCTCTCCTGCTATGGTTGTTGTTGTTGCTTCCCCTGCTTCTCCTTCTGTTGTACTAGCTTCGGTCCCGATTGCCACTCCTAGCTCGGTTCCGATTGTCGTTGTTCCTCCTACTCCGACTACTGCTCCTACTCCACCTACTGCTACCACTGTTGCTCCTTCTCCGCCTCCTCCTTCTGTGATGTCGGAGCCTGCTGCCCGTTTTGTCACCTCCCTTGAGTTCGTAAATGCTTCAAGGGAGGTCGACTCGCTATGGAGCTTAGGGAATAGGCTTGAGCGAAGAGTGTCGACCCTCTTCGACAAGAACTTGATTGGATCAATCGGCCCTCAACGCTATACTGATGCCACGAAGCTCTTTCTTCACAGAAGCCTTGCCATTATGGAGGAGAATGAACAGCTGCACAAAGAGGTTGTGAATAAGACGACTTCTTTGGAAAGGGAGCTAGTCAAACTGAAGTCAACTGTCTGCAATATCTGGCAGGTGGAGCGTTCCAAGTTGAACAGTGTTGTGGTGGCCCTTGCTGTGATGGTCCAGTCTAACCACCAGCTTTCTGTCAAGGCTGGTGATGCTTTAGCTAAGCTGTTGCGCACCCGGGTTGATGGTGATGAGCTAGTCACCCACGATCAGGCTTTGCTGAAGGAGATGACAGACATGGTTGTCAAAGTCACTGTTGAGAAGGAAGAGCTAGCCAAGAAGGTGGCTTATTTGGAGGCAAAGCTGAGGGAGGATGAGGTTGGGCTTGCAGCAGAGATGGCGGTCAACAAAGAGCTTGTTGAGGAGCTGGCCTTCTACAAAATAAAAGCAGTGTAGCAGCACAAGAAAGGCTTTCTCAAAGCTGTTCGACAGGCCGACCTTTTCGCGAAGGACCTTGACTTGGACTCTTTCAAGGATGTGCAAAGTGGTGTCTTGGTCGACAAGGAAGAGATTGGCTCTGCTAAGGAGAGTGCAAGTGATGTGGCCAATGTGTAGGCTGCTTTGTTTTTGTTTCTTTTTTGTCTTTTTGGTCGTGAAGGCCATGTAAAGTTATCATCAATTTAATGAAAATATTCATCCTTTCTTCTTCCTCTTCGATCTTCTATATGTTGCATATTGTCTTCTATGAATGTGTTGTGTTGATGAGTATAAGTGATGGAGTGCTTTTAGTTAAATATTTTTCTATCCTTCTTAGCTTATTTGACTTCTCTTGGACTTTTATTTTCCCATTATAATTCAGTTTTTGTCTTAGGCAAATAAGTGAGCTTAATTGCTAATTGTAGCGTATTTTCAGATTTTATGCTCACTTGACCTATCTGCCTTGTATAGGACCTACAGAGCTCTACGGAACTCCGAATGGAACATTCTAGTAGTTCCTGGAAAGATAACGAAAAGATCTACAAGTTTGTTGGAAATAAGCCGAGGCTAATTCTGCCATTTGGAGAGTCATTTTGGGCTTTGAATTCAAAATCACTACACTTATATTTTGGGCTGCGAGTTTGATTTTTATGGCTGTAAATAGTAAATAATTAGAATTGATGGGTTTGTTCATAGCCCATTCTTTCCCTTCAGACTTAGTCACTATATTTTAGTGACATTGGAGAGACTTAACACATTACATTACATTAGCAAAAACAGTTTTTACATTTCTCTTTTTAAGTTTTTAGAATCAAAACCCTTGCTCTTATTTTCTCTCAACTGTTCTTCCTTGTTCTTCATTTTCGTTTTGTTGTTCTTCCATTTTCGTGCATATTTCATGGGGCTTTCGCTGATGATGACCATGAGAGGCTAAATAATCAATCAATCCAAGGATCCAACCCAAGCAAAAGGAGAATTTAAGTTCTGCTGTGGTATTTCGAATTCTGTTTGAATGTTAACTTTCTTCTTCAATTACTATTCTATTTTCATGATTATGAATGCGTTTACGATTGAAAGCGGATTACGTTATGGATTCATTTTCTAATTTTAATATTAATCACAGATTAATTGGATGATATTTCAGTTAGGATTGTGATTTCAATTAATTTAGTGGTTAATTCTATTGAACTGCTTCTAATGAGATTGAACGAACTTTCATAATAGGATAAATTTCTGAGAACGATGATGATTTGAATAGCTTGGTGTGGTGAATTGGATTGATGCTTTTAATCTGTTTTACATTACTTCTTTTCCATTCTGTTAGTTTCTGCGTTGTTCTTTAATCTTAGTTTACGTTTTTAAAAATTTTACTTAACGCATATAAACTGTTCGATAAAAATCCCCCTTACTGTTATTAGTGAGTTGAAGTTAGAACCATGTTGATCGTGTCTCTGAGTTGACCTAGGTTAATTCTGTGCTACAGAATTAGCGTAATTAAATTGTTTAGGAGCGCTATGGCAAATGCTTATCAATAAGTCACTTGAATAACATTGTCATCGAAACAGTAAGACACTGTAATTTGATAGTGTCTTGTTTATTTTCAAAAACTAATGGCTCTGAATTTTTCAAGTAACTGAAGTACCAAGAGTACATTTTGGGTTTTGCATGTCATGAACTATTGTTGGATTCCTGTTTTCGCAAAATGGCTAAGTCTTTAACCTTGCTTGTCGATTTTCCGAGTGCTTGTGTGTACTAAGAATACATTTTATGTTTGGAGGTGTCAAGGGTTGACCACGAACATTTTGTGTTGGACCCTTGATTCTGCAAATGGCTAAGTCTGTAGCCTTGCTTGTCAAGGTTCTATATGAGTGAAAGCACCAAGAGTGTTTCTTGGGTTTGACATGTCAAGGCTGGACCCTATTGTCGAGGTTCCAAACGAATGAAAGCACCAAGAGTGTTTCTTGGGTTTGAAGTGTCGAGGGTGGACCTTGGACACCTGTTCCTACAAAACAAATAATCCTTGATCCTTGTCGTTCGAGGTTTCCAAGGAGTGATTGTACTAAGAGTGTTTCTTGGGTTTAGCATGCCAAGGGCGGACCTTGGACTTTAGTATACCAAAGATGATTCCTTGGGTTTTGTAGCTCGTATTCTTGCAAAAATAAAATTTATGAATGCTAAGAATCATTAGGGATGAGCTTTAAATACCTTAAGTTTCCATTGCGGAGAACTTGATGATTACGAGGTTGACCAAGGGTGGAACTTGGGCTTCGTTGAAAATCGTCAGTTACCAAGAGTTTGTGATAACAAGGTAGACCAAGGGTGGACCTTAGGTTTTGTTGATAATTGTAAGTTACCAAGCGCTGGTCTTGGGTTTTGTGTATCATTAAAAATATATAAGTGGCATGTCCGTCTTGGGTTTTTGAATTAGAGGTCTACTAAGGCTTGGGTTTATGAACCTTGATGGTCTACCAGAGCTTGGGTATATGAACCTATCACCGACCAAGGGGCTGCCTTGGGTTTACTAGAGGTCTACCTAGGGAAGCCCTAGGATTTTACGAACCTTGACGGTCTACCAGAGTTTGGGTTTACAAACCTATGATAGACCAAGGGGCTACCATAGATTTTGCTGAAGGTTCACCTAGGGGAGCCCTAGGTTTTTGCAGACCTTTTAAGAGTACCAAGGACTGGCCCTGGGTTTTCTCGAGGTTCATCGAGTGAATGGGTATTAAGAACCTGTAATCGACCAAAGGGCTGCCTTGGATTTTGCTAGAGGTCCACCTAGGGAAGTCCTAGGGTTTTACGGACCTTTGGAGAGTACCAGGACGTGTCCGCCCTAGATTATAGTAAGGCTCACCAAGGGTAGACCTTGGCGAGTAGTACTAGGACACGGTCCTAGGTTTTGTCGAGGCTGGACCTTGGAAAATATCCGAGTGTTGGTCTTGCTTTTTTTGTGTTCCTATAATGTTGACACAAGTAGATATAGAAAGAGAAATATGTTTTATTAATATTGCAATTAAAGTACATATTCCTTCGTTGTTCTCTGAATGGGCCTCATTAAAACCATTCAAGCTAAGATCTTGTTTTTATAAGGACAAAAAGCTTGAGTAGGAAAAAGATTACGCCATTCGGTCTTCAATTTATCGACTGTAGTAGAACTTAAGGTGGGTAGCATTCCATGTTCTTGGAATGTCTTTACCACTTAGTTCTTATAGCTTGTAAGCACTGTTGTCCAGGTTGGTGACAACCCTGAATGGGACAATAGATTATGGCAAGAGAAAGAACAAGAACATCGTAGGCAGCGGTAAGGTTCTCTAATTGCATTTGAATTTGCATCTCAGAAAATTTCCAGTTATAAAACTTTAAAATTGTCTCTAATTGAGTTATAAAACCTTTAAAATTGTCTCTAATTGAGTTTTGGAATCCCAGCGACATTTTTTTTGACCTTGTATCATTGAAGAAATAGATGTTTAATGTTATTATCCAAAACTTTTTTGTTTCAGGATCTGAGGAAACTCCAGGGACAAATGATAGCTGAACATGAAGCACTATATGGGTCAAAACCAAGCCCTTCAAAGCCCCAAAGTGTTAAAAAGGGACCTAGCTAGGATGTTTGGAGGTGCAGCTAATAGAAGAATCTCTCTGGGAGGAGCAATGCTGCAAACTCCAAAACCGGATTCAAAATCTACTCACTCACGTGCCATGAGAAAGATTGCGTGCCATGAGAAAGATTGATAAAGCGTACCAAATTGAGCATCTAAATTACCTGGATGATGGCATTTCAGGTTTATCAGCAGGTAGTTTCTTTAAACTCTACTATTCCCCCTCCCTTTTAGGTAGTGTTTTTTAATAAAAATATCTATAATTAAAAATAAATTTATATCATAGTTTGAACCACTTATTATCAGGAAAAATAGAAACACTTGGTATCATTCTATATTTAACTAAGAATAAAATAAAAGAGGAAGAAAAAAAAATAGATCAAGCAAGGTTAACATAAAACAAAAAATGCTGCCTATTGATTGAACATTTTGTTTTTGTTGAAGTACAAATAATCAATTCACCCCTGTAAAAAGAAATTGGATAGTTGAACAACCAATATTTCATGGGTTAATTGCAGGTTATTTCCCTTTTTTTTTTCCAAAACAATAAAAAATTTATAGCAATATAGTATATCACAACTCCAATTAAGTTGTTCGAGTTGGAACTAAACTAAAGTGAGTTCACTTCTTTCATAGCTTGAAATCTTGGCTCCTTTGGCTAGAATTTCAGTGTAGCATAGAGCTTCATGTAATCCTCAAACACAAATTTGGGGTATACTTTGTCTTTTTCCTCTGCTTTGCTATCCAACAATGCTGGTGCAGGGTAGATAACAGCATCACTGGCAGGGTAGATACCAACAGCCATGATCTGTACATAATTTCCAAATTGAGGATTGTGTCAGCTCGATTAGTGGTACGGTCAATGTCAAAAGGTTTTATGGCACCAAAACAACTTCATGTGCATGCATGTCCATCTAGTGAACCCGAAGGTGGATCAGTAAGGTGCCAAATTAAGAATGAAAGTTATTTAGGTAGCAACTTAATCAAATTATATATTTGTTGAAAACTAAAAGTGGTGTAACTTAATTTGTTTTTGATTTGTTAATCATGCATTTTGGTTTGGATACAAAACAGGGGACAACCACCAAGAAGTAGGAGCACTTACGAAGGACCAGTAGAACCAATGAGAATACAGGCACGTGAGAGGCCAAGGATTAAAATTAATTGGGTTATTATTTGCCTTCTTTTTCTTTTTCTTTTTCCATTCAATTCTGAAACTCTCCGTATCAAAACCAAGTTAAGGTACAGTGGTTTTTTTCGGATCCTGACACACCGCAGGACCATGATGCGCTTTGTGATGTCTTCAAGCACTAAACGTGTGTCAACTATGTTCTTCATTTTTGTGTGCCTGGCTTCCCTACCCTTTGGATCCAACGCTTAATTCATACCACAAGATGAAGGTACTTAATTCATTTCCATTTTGCTTTTTTTTTACTATCTCTGTGTTGGAAACACTTTTGCAACTATAAAGTGACACTGTCACTTACTTTTTACACCAACTTCAAAAAGCTTCAATCTTTATCACTTATTGCAATTCTATAAATTTCTATGATTATTTTGGTTCCTAGTGAATGGAAGGAAACAAATTGATAAAAAGGACTTTAATTTGGTGAAGCACCCTGAGATTGACGAGCCGAATCTGTAGGTGATTAAGCTAATGCAGAATTTCAAGTCTCGCAAGTATGTGAGGGAGGCTTTTGCTTGGATGCCCTATTACTGGATCCTCACCAATGATGGAATCGAGTTTCTCAGAACTTACCTTAACCTTCCTTCCGAAATTGTCACTGCAGTTTTGGGGTAATCTCATTGTCATTGCACTTTCTCTGCTGTTGTTTATTGTAATTAGATTGTTATTTGTTTGTGGCCTAGTTTGGGTTATTGTTGTTTGCTGGCTTTCATTAGATTGGATGAGTATGATATGTTATGTACTTATAGGTTGCCTCCGGTAGGGATAAATGATTTATGGTTTAGCTCAGTTTGGATTAACTTATAACTCTGCTTTTTAACATAGACAAGTTCATTAGTATTTGTTTCCAAGCGCAGTTGCAAATTTATATATACTTATGGAGAGAGATTTCAAACAAATCTGAAAATCTGAAACCAAGTCCTGTACTAGGAACTCATGTGTCATGTACATGTGCAATATTTTCCTCTATTAGGGCAATGCAAATTGTCTTTATGAAAGTTTGATTTTTAACTAATCAATAGTGGCATGTGATTGATTTAGCTGATCATAAGTTGTGGTTATGTTATGGTAGTTGTGTCTGTGAAGCAGTGATGTTCTAATGTCCATAACTATGTTTTCATGAGCTTGGAACATATTTTTTTTGACGTGTACCATGCAGTATGGAATATTTTTTTGTTTCTTTCCATTCTATTGTTTTGGTCCCCCCTATTGGAAAAAAGATACTAATTTTCCCTTCCAGGACCTATTATGAATGATCTTATACAAGCAAAATACTTTATACACAAACAATAATTATGCAAGCAATACAATACAATTTTTAACGTGGAAAATCTTCTCAATGTAAGAAATAAAAACCACGGGACTGATCTCGGAGTCCACCCAAATTCTTCATTATCAATAAAGTGAGATTACAAAAGGTTCCAACATCCTTTACAGTCAACAAACAACTTTAACAAAGTTGTACCAAACCATCACAAGAGGCAAACATACAAAATAGGTTTTTGTACAAAACTAATTTCTACCACCCGAAATAATAACTAAAAAATTCCAACGGTCAAATTGACTTATTGCAACAGAGGAATACACTGATAAAATTTTAGAACCATCCAACGGTTGATAAAAGAGATAACTCTTTCTCAATTCTCAATATCACTGCTCGAAACAAGACAGAACAGAGCAGGAATTCTGATAACCTTTATTTGCAGTTGCAACAATACCTCCTGAAAATAGTGTTAAATGAATGATCCGAATGGTCAGAATTTAGAAAAGGATTTTATTAACCATTCCTCAAAGTTTGAACGCGATCCAACAATTAGTGTGAGAGAAATGTCCCTCGCAATGACGATGCATGCTTCAGAAAACGGTTTCAGAACCAATTCGGTTTGAGAATTTTTGGTGATGATACAAGCCTCTATTCAAGAAACCAACCGTTAGATGTTAATAATGGTGAGTCGCGAACCTACTGAAAAAGTTTCCCAAAGATCTAACGGTTAACAACGGAGATTGAGAAGATTGAAGGGTGACAGTTTCTACCCTTCTCCACATGCGAATTTTGATGATTTCTTTCTCCTCTCCTTTTTCTCTCTCTTGTGGGTTTTCAAATTAACTGTCAACTTCTTAAAATAAGTAATTGCTGACCTATTAAAAGAAGGAACCCTTATCTTTCCTTATTAGGCTGGACTTGGCTTGGGATTCAAGCCCAACAAATCTCCCCCTTCAGTCCAATGAGGGAGATTCCAAACATCAATCATCAAGTGAAATCCATACCGGCAACAATTAACTTGTTGGAAAATCGAGATGGGTAAATATCGGAGAGATTTTACACCAATAGATCATGAGTAACCATATAAGTGAACTAGACACCACTCCTTACTTATATGGTGCTCAACTTTTCCATTTTTATCTGATGTGAGACTTTAACTCACACTTGTACTCCAACAATCTCCCCCTCAAAGTGTGAGTCTCTTTCACATGATAGTCTTCCCCTTAAGTGGAAGTCATTTTCAATGTTCACAAGTAGTGGCCCTCAAAGTTTATGCTCTAGTACCTTGTACCGCTCCATCACTTGCGGTACTCGCTGCCTGGCCTCCATGCATGAACTCACCCGCTAGAAAGACTTTCGATACAACGAATTTCCACGTCCATGGATCCACAAACGCCTTCTTACTTGTCCGAGCCGGTCACCAAGTCAAACCATCGGCTTTAACTTCTCAAAAGTTTCTTATCTACTGGACCATAGAACCTGTAGCCAAACTCATCAAGTCCATATCCAATAAGCACACACTGTCGTGTTTTAACATCAAGTTTGGGTCTCTCATCTTTGGGGATATGCACAAAAGTCTTGCACCCAAAGACACGCAAATGATCATAGGAGACATTCCTACCAGTCCAAACTTTCTGCAGAACATCAAATTGCAATGGAACACATGGCGTGAAATTTAAAACATGAACGATAATGCTCAAAGCCTCACCCCAAAATGACATAGGCAACTGTGACATTGAGAGTAAGCATCTAACTCTTTCAATCAATGTCTTATTCATCCTCTCCGCAAGACCATTCAACTGAGGAGTCTTAGGAGGCGTCTTTTGATGTTGGATGTCTTGTTGTCTGCAATAGTGATCAGAAGGACCTGCGTGCTCTCCACCATTATCTGTTCTAATGCACTTCAACTTCTTCCCAGTCTGTCTCTCAACTGAGGCCTGAAACTGCTTAAACACATCCAACACTTGATCTTTTGTTTTCAAGGTGTAAACCCATGTCTTCCTTGAATGATCATCTATGAAAGTGACAAAATAAAGAGTACCACCAAGTGTTTTTGTCTTCATAGGACCACAAACATCAGAGTATACTAAATCAAGTGTAGTTGGCTTTCTTGAAGGAGGGGAACTCTTGAATGCAACTCTATTTTGCTTTCCTACTAAGCAATGAGAACACTTCTTCAATGGTGTTTTCTTCAATCCTGGAAGTTGCTCCTTGTTCGCTAAAAGAGTCAAGCCTTTCTCACTAATGTGACTAAGCCTCTTGTGCCACAACTACATTGTATCTTCATCTTCTACAACATTAATTTTCCCTGTAGAGATCCTTGCATGTGTAATATACAATGATGAACACTTCTTGCCTCTAGCCACAATCATTGAACCTTTAGTGAGCTTCCATTGACCATCATTGAATGTATTACAAAATCCCTCATCATCAAGTTTTCCTGTTGAAATCAAGTTCAAACGAATATCAGGAATATGTTTAATATCATGCAAGACTAACCTTGTGCTATTGCTAGTCTCCAAGCACACATCTCCAACTCCAATCACATTGGCCAAGTCATCATTACCCATCTTGACAAATCCAAAATCATCGAATTTGTAAGATGTAAAGAAATCCCTGCGAGATGTAGCATGAATGCTTGCTCCACTATCTATCACCCAGTTGGTCTCATGACATAAAAGATTAATTGCTTCACAAAACAAGGAGGAAATCTGAAGTGGTAGTAGCAACACGATCATCTATACCACCTTCATCATTCTTATTATCTTTCAACTTCCCTTGTTTATTATCTTTCTTCATTTTTCGGCAATACTTCTTTATATGTCCTTTCAAACCACAATAGTGACACTCAATATTGGCAAACTTGTTAGACTTGCTTCTTCCTTTATCTCTATTTTTCGAACCTCAGCTTTTACTTCTCCCCCTTCTTTCAGTAACTAAGACTTCTGATTGAGAAGACGAAACTTGTGTCTTTCTTCTCATTTCTTCATTTAAGATACTACTCTTCGCCAAATCCATGCTGATTATACCATCAGGGGCTGAATTAGATAGAGACATTCTAAACATCTCCCACGAGTCCGGCAAAGTACCAAGCAACCATAGCCCTTGTACTTCATCTTCAAACTTGATTCCCATTCCTGCTAGTTGAAGAATAATTCCTTGAAATTTATTCAAGTGATCAGTCATGAAGGTACCTTCTTGATACCTTAACATCATCATCCGCTTAATCAAGAAGAGTTTGTTGTTTCCATTCTTTCTTGCAAACAATTGTTCAAGCTTGTTAAACAACGTTTGTGCATTAGTCTCATCACTAATATGATTTAGAACATTATCATCCACCCATTGCCTGATATAGCCACAAACCTATCGATGAATCAACGTCCATTCTTCATCAGTTTTATTTGTTAGTTTTCAATACCAAAGACGGCTAAGTGATACTTCTTCACATACAGAAGTCTTCCATTTTTCCTTTCCATACATGATAATTTTAACCATTTAGTGTAACCCTTCTACTTATATTAACCTCCATAATTAATCACAAGTCAACAGGCAAAATATCACAAGTTCTTGATGCCAGTTGTTGGGAAAAAGATATCAATTTCCCCTTCCAGGACCTATTATGAATGGTCTTGCACAAGCAAAATACTTTATACACAAACAATAATGCATGAAACACAACACAATTTTTAACGTGGAAAACCTTCTCAATGTGAGAAATAAAAACCACGGAACCGATCTCGGTGTCCACCCAAATTCTTCACTATCAATAAAGTGAGATTACAAAAGGTTCCAACAACCTTTACAATCAACAAACAACTTTCACAAAAGTTGTACCAAACCATCACAAGAAGCAAATGTACAAAATAGGCTTTTGTATGAAATTAATTTCTATCACCAGAAATAATAACTAACAAATCCCAACAGTCAAATTGACTTACTACAAAATAAAAACACACTGATACACTTTTAGAACAATCCAACGGTTGAGTAAAGAGATAACCCTTTCTCAATATCACTGCCCGAAACAAGACAGAACAGAGCAGAAATTTTGATAACCTCTATTTGCAGTTGCAACAATCCCTCTTGAAAACAGTTAAATGAATGATCCGAATGGTCAAAATGTAGAAACAGATTTTATTAACCGTTCATCAAAGTTTGAATGTGATCCAACGGTTAGTGTGAGACAAATGTCCCTCGCAATAATAATGCATGCTTCAGAAAACGGTTTCATAACTAGTTTGGTTTGGAAATTCTTGGTGATGTTACAAGCCTCTATTAAAGAAACCAACAGTTAGATGTTAACATTGGTGAGTCACGAACATTCTGAAAAAGTTTTACCAAGATCTAACGGTTAACAAAGGAGATAGAGAAGATTGAAGGATGATAGTTTCTACCATTTTCCACATGCGAATTTTGATGATTTCTTTCTCTTCTCCCTTTTCTCTTTTTTGTGGATTTTCAAATTAACTGCCAAATTCTTAAAAGAAATAACTACTGACTGTTGGTGATTTTAGTGTCATCAATGGATTTTAGTAGTAATGTGATTTACTATAGGCCAATGCGATTACGCGTTAAAGCTTTGGAAACAAGTTAGGGTAGTGCGGAGTGCACGCTTGTTGAGCCAACGCATAATTGACCGCGATTACGGTGCGGGGTTCCGAGTTTTGTTTAAACTCTATGAGTTATGAATAAGAGGCGGTTAACAATTCAAAATAGTAACTTCTTGTAACCGCTCTTGGGAAAGGTTAGAAAAATAACTACTCCCAACCGCTCTGATAACCAACGGTTACGATGGTTTATCGCCAAGAGTTGCATTGTTTGGAAAACTCCTATATAAGGAGTCATTTGGCCTCAGATTTAATATATACGAAAATCATACTTTCTCTCTACATTCCTGATCTGTTCTCTATTGCCAGAAGCAGATTGTTCTTCAAAGAATTATCCCAACAAGGATTTCATGAACCCAGGCAAGAATAGGGTCGAAATACTTTGTTCGGAAAGTGTATGAACACGATTCTTTGAATTTATCCAGGATTATCATACTAATTTTCTAACACTGACCTATTAAAAGAAGGAACATTTATCTTTCTTTATTGGACTCAACTTGACTTGGGATCCAAGCCCAACACCCCCTCTCTTATCAACTAGTTTGCCATATTGCAGGGTGCTCGCGGAAAGCCTGGCTTTGGTCGTGGATCTAGTGGTTTTGGAGCGCCGACTAAGTATAATGTTATATGCTTTATTTTTTTGTTTAGTTTTCTAGAAAGACGTGTCTGTAGTTGGAATCAATTATAATTTTTCATCTCTTGTAGATTGTTTTATCGGCCTGACACTTAGTTTATATTCAATTTTTTGTTCAATGAAGATTTTGATTTTAAAGTGTTTTTACTAATTTGTGGTTTATCTGATGCTCAGACATTTGTTCTTCTATCCATAACCCAAACATCAAATACTTGCAGTTCTCCCAACTTAACAAAAAATTAGTAATAGATTTACCCCCCGGCCGCCCCCCCCGCCCCCAAAGTAAAGTAAAACATAATAGTTAATGTTGTTTGTTATCTGGCTGATGATTTTATTAAATTTTTTTGGGGGGTTAAGACATAAGTGTTTATTTCATTAATATTAATTATTGTATAATAATTATGATTTATGAAGATGTCAGAAAGATTTGTTAGGAGGCTATGAGATTATCTCTTAGATTTAATTATGTGACTCACTGCTTAATAGTACTTGTCCCATGTGATGCGAAGCCCTTTCACACTTGTTTTGTATATCAACTAATTAGTTTATTTCAACACATAGCTTGTTTCTAGTTATATGAACTAATAATATATGTGTCACTTCTGATGTTTCTATGTTATGGCTGTTACGTTTAGGTAAAGATTGGGAAGACCAACTTGGAGCAGACATGAAAGAGTGAATTTTAAATATTTTATACCCCACATTTTTTCATGTAAAATGAATAATGATAATGTATTCGATACAACTAACTAACTGTGTTGGGCATAGCCACATCGCATCACAAAAATTAGGATGTAATGTACTCCACTTGGGAATCAGCTTTATTTAGATGTAGCTAATGGGTAGCTTCAATTGATAATTGGGTTAAACACTTTTGTTTATCTTAAAAAACAGTAGTACATGTTATTTTATGCAGTAAGGTAATTATTTTCTAATTCGATTTCTAGTTAAAATAATTAAGTCCTGATAGAAATTTTACAATGTAAAACAAAGAATATGTTCTTTTATGTGAAATATATTAACATCATCAACATCAACATCACTTTTAACCCAAGTTAATTGGGATCGGTAGTAGATGAACCCAATGAGAAATCGAAAATAAGACAAAGGAGAGAAAAAAAAGCTAAAATAAAAGAAGGGTGAAAGAAAGAAGGGAGAAAAGAAGAGGAGAAGAACTAAAACAAGAGAACGACTGGAACATAGAATTATTAATGGGTTTAACCCTCCACCAAGCTTATAGCTTTTCTCCACTCCGTCCTAAGACATATCGTCCGTCAATCTATATCTCACTTCATTAGGTATTGTTTAATTACCTTTTTCCAGGTAAGTTCGGTCGACCTCTACCTCTCTTTGTGTCGAGCTTTTAGTAACAAACTATTATTTTTAAAGGAGCATCCAGTGGCCGTGTTATAACCATTTTATGTCGGTTTCAAGTCCAAATGGAGAAGAATATGCATGGTATCAATGTACGGTAAGTTTATTTTCTTTCTTTGCTTTTTTTTTATCATGTCCATTGAACTAAATCTCTGAACCTAGTTTTCCTTTCATTTAAACATTCTAACATCACCATCAAATAGTATATAGTACTAGAGTGACAACTTTTAGAGAGGCTAAAAAAGGCATAATCAGTGTGCATAGCTGTTAGATTGGTCATGGGTATATGCATAACTAATGTGACCTTGCACTCTTGACTTTTATAATTGTCTAGAGTTGTCAACTCTGAAAGTTAAAGTCACTTGTATATAAAATTCCCTTTAATTGTATGTAATTAGTGTTGCTGGTTATATTTGCAATACTAGAAGGGGACTACATTCATCACTTTCCATGAATACAATGACTTCAATTTTTTAATCAGTGGTTGTCATGAGATTTAAACTCATGGATCTTTGAATTTATTTTGAATAATAAGAATGAACATAATTAGTCATTTGACAATTTTAAAATAGGCCCTCTTAACAACTTTAAGATGTGTAGATCCAGATTCTGAGACAAGGCCCAAGATGGGCCAAGTAAGAATGTTGGAGTCGGAGAAATACCCTTTACAAAGAGGGGTTTGTTTTTCCCACTGTCATTATCAAATGTTAAAGGTACTTCTCTTTCCTAATTCCCTAAATTGAAATTACTTATTTTACGATTCAAATTACTTATATATATAATATGTGTTGATATATATATATATATAGATTAATTTATCTTGTAATTTACATTTAAAATAATAATAATAATTTATTTTTAATCATTTTAATATTAACTATATATACACTTAAAAAAAAGGTCTTTTATCAAGTGAATGATTAATAATTTAGTCAGTTAAAAATATTTTAGTATATTTTTTAAATAATTTAAAGAATATTTTTTAACTGTTAAATTAAATATTAAACTGTAACACCCCATGTGCACCCGGCGTATTCACATTATACAATATCAGAGGAACGCAGCAAGCATGGAAATAAATAATAAAGGAAGCCTGAATCCAATATAAATACACTTTTATACATATATGGTGAATTTATATCATATACAAGGTTCATTATTCTCAAAACTATACAAATTTTCCCTAGGTATCAAAATACAAACAAAATAAACAAAATATGAGCTGACAAACTCAGTCATCTAAACCTAGGGTTATCTTCACACTTTCCCAGCTCAGGTCTCTTGCCTTGGGATCTCTCAGTGATTGTAGTCTCTGTTCCTGCAACATAATCCCCAAACAGGGGTGAGATAATCATCCCAGTAAACTCAGGGTTCTCAGAGGTTTCACTCCCCCTGGTTCACTTCCCAGCATATAAATACATGTACATATAACATAATATAACAGAAATCAGATTATACAATCAGCCTTCACGGCTCACAAGTACAAGCTATATTCACATGGCATCTCAACACAAACATATGCAACAACACATAGTGCCTGAGAGAGTTCATCCACCAAATGGGTACATTCTCTCAGGACTTTCTACCGAGTACCTGAATAGGATCATCCACCGAGTGAGTACATCTACTTAGGACTCCCTTCATCTATGCATGAATAGGATCATCCGCCGAGTGGGTACATCTACTCAGGACTTGCTGCCCAATACCTGAATAGGATCATCCACCAAGTGGGTACATCCATTTAGAGTTTACATGGACGCCTATGGATTATCCCAAGGGAGATCATCCACCGAGTGGGTACATTCCCAAGGGGTCCATAGTTCCTCATCCTACTGGCCAGTAAGTTCTCACACAATCAAACCATATATCATCATCATAATCAATACAACATACACTATCTCAGTGCAAAAATACAAGCATATACCCTATCTCAGGGTCGAGCTAGCACTCAATTGCCAGCAACCATCAAGACATTTCATCAATATCAAACACATGTTTCATTATTATAGCATCATATAGCATCAACATACAAGATACATCAAATAACCACCCAATTGGGTGCATTGAACACAAGCAGGGGAAACATTCCCCAAGAACACTGAGCTTACCTGGTCGCAGCTCAGAATCAGCTCCCCTAGTCTCGTGGTGACCTCCACCAGTGCTATGCGTCTCACGCCCTACAATAGGCATGAAATAGACAATCAGAAACGGTATTCAACAGTTTATAGGGAAGGTAACACCCTTCCTTTCATAATCAGGTTCTGTCTTCTAACTTAAAGTTTATCATAGCCTAACTTCTACTAGGCAATGTATCGACCCTCAGTGGTCTGCCTCAATCTGACTAAGGCCTTAGAGTCCCTTTAAGACTCTGTACAGATCAATTCAAAGCTTCATTTATACCAAAAACCAACAGTTGTTCAACTTAGCCAAAACATATATATGAACATGTTTTCATCGTTTATTTGGCCTTATGAACAACTTTTGTAAAGGTACTTAAGTTCATACATGTCATAGTACCTTCTATTCACACACACTTCTTCCTCCCAAAGTCAAACTCAAACTTCATCACAATTCTAGTTTCAAGGTTCCATTTCTCTCAAAACAACCTCCTGATTATCCTTTTCTAAAGAATTTAAGTCTAATTCCAGCCCTATCATTAATTGGTTACTATTCATCCATTCTCCCATTCCACAAATCAAACGGTTAAAACATGAGTTTCTTACCTTAGATCAATAGAGGAAGGCTGGAGAAGTCTTTCTCCTAACTCTGGCGTCTTTGGGCCAGCTTCCTTTCTCCTCCAAAGCTCAGCTCTCTCTCAAGAAACTCAAGGAATGGGTTTCTCTCCAACTGGGCTGAAATTTGGCTTCTATTTGGTTCTAATTAAGGTTAGAGGTGATTAGGAGGTGTTTATATGGTTTATGATGAAGGTATGAAGCTCTTAAAGTGCATCAATGGCTGCCTGGGCTCAAGGAAGAAGATGAATAATGTTTTGGCCTTCAAAAACATGTGAATGGCCTTTTATACTGGGCCTGACCGACATGCCGCGCACTTGGCGCCACTTTGGCGCTCCTGGCACCACTCTGGCGCTCCTGGTGCCAACTTCCAGCATCTGTGGTGCTCCTGGCGCCAGACTCCGTCACTAAAATCCGTCGCTAATTCCGTCGCTATATCCATCGATAAGGCTTTTGCGACAGAATTTTATAAATTTAAATTTTTATTTCTTTTACTCTTTTTTATAAAAAGCCTAGGTTATTATATAAACTATGTATTTTAAGAAAAGAAGGGAGAGACAATGTACTATTAAACTATGTATTTTAAGAAAAGAAGGGAGAGACAATGAAAAAATAATTCTAGCATCTGTCAAAAGTAGAAAACGTTATTTATTTTAAAGGTGCTATATCAATTAGATTAAATTATATATGTGAACATAAGAAGGAAAAATAGTATAATATGGGCATATCTTAATTAGGATAGGAAAATGTAATTACTTCTATATTATTATACAAATGAATCCTTACTTTTAATAAAAATGTATTAGTTAGTAAAAAAATAAAATGTATTATATTTATTTCCTCATATAATAAATGTATCAATATGGTTGTGCATGAAGTGTTTTGTTTTGCTTCTGTCTGTTGTCTGTATTTTGCTTCTGTTTTTATCAAATTACGATAATGAAGCATGTGCCATGGGAAATGGTTTATTAAGTCTTGGTAGTTCATGAACATGATGGTTGTGATATATATCATCTTCCATAAGAAATATATGAATTATGAACAAACTTTTAGACATTACAATTTTTCTCCGTTGTAACTTTATATAATTTTTTTTGCAATATATTTATTTGTGTTTTTTTATCTTTGTTAGGTACAAATTTGAGAGGTGCTTTAGTGGATCTGGAAATTGGGACGATATCATGGTTAAAGGTATTTTTCTTTCTTTTGGAAATTAGAATTGAAATATAGGCTAGAGAATATGAAGATTTCAACAAATATGCAACATGTAGCATAATAAAATATTGTAGAGAGGTTCAAAATATAATGTAAACCTTGATTTTAAAATTACTTGAGAAAAACTGTAAGAAAATCTATTACAGTATGTTTGGATGAGAAAATTAAAATGAGAAAAGTAATTTTTTAGAGGATTTAAAATTCTTCTTCCCTAAATAATTTGTTTGGATATTCATTTAAAAGAAATTTAAAATTTTAGCATTTTAAACTGGAATTTGTTTTAAACTACAACTTGGAATTTTAAATTCTTCAAAAAATATGCAAGAATTCTAAATTCCAGACCCACTCCTCTGCACTTCTCTCTCGCTCACTCCTCTCAACCCTCAACCCACACCTTCTCTCTCCTGACTCACTCCTTTTCCTTCTCAGACGCTCTCTCTGCAACAACAACGCAATGGCAGAAGCACAATCATCCAAGACGGTAATAATGAAGCCCGTGGAGGCAGAAGAATCCAAGATGGAAATGCAGAAAATCACCGACGAAGAATCAAAGAACGTTCCGATCGCAGCAACAGAAGAAGAATTGAAGAAGCTTTCGATAACAAAGGGAGAAGAATTGAAGAATGCCGCAACGACAACAACCAAGGGAGAGAAAGAAGAAGCGAAGGTTTTGCTGCGAATTACCTCAACACATAGAAGAACCTCCTTGAGTCTCTGAGCGTTGCATTGCTGAAGCCATTGAGTTCGAGAATTTTTTTTTTTAATTAAGCTTTTCAAACTATTTTTAAATTGGTTTACCCAAACAAGGAATTTTAAAAATCCAAGAATTTTAATTGATACATTTCAATTTTCGTGAATTTCAAATTCTCTGAAATTTTAAAATGCTCCATCCAAACACACTCTTAAAGAAAAAAAGGGTGGAATTGCAAGCTATTCTTTATTTATCTAATTACTTCTACTAATTTCGAGCGTTTTGACATAGAATACGTCTCCATCGGACATTGCTATGAAAAATTACGACTGTTCAAAGTTATATGCGTCGTCGATTTTACCGTCTAATTTTGTTCAATTTTTTAAATTAGTTTTGCGACCACAACGTTTTCATTTTTTAGGTTTTATGCTTTATGGTTTAGGGTTTAGGATTTAGGGTTACTGGGTTCGGTTTAATCTTTTAGGGCTTTGTGTTTAAGGTTTATGTGTTTAGGGTTTAGGGTTTCCACTTGTGCCAAGTCCATCATCATATACACAGAGAAGATGCAAAACAGAACATGAAAGAAAAAGTGTGATCATGTATTTCTCCCATTCACCTTCTTCATCAGCTCATGCTCATAGTCCTCAAAGTAACCCTTTAATCCCCGCAAACTGCTCTCAGAGTAACCCTTGTGGTCATGGCTCTTGCGTAATCAAATCACACTATGGCAATGACTACTATGCCTGCCCATCAATAAACCCTAAATCCTAAACCCAGTAACCTTAAATCCTAAACCCTAAACCATAACCCTAAACCCTAAAGCATAAACCGTAAATCCTAAAAAATGAAAACGTTGTGGTCGCAAAACTAATTTAAAAAATTGAACAAAATTAGACTGTAAAATCGACAACGCATATAACTTTGAACAGTCGTAATTTTTCATAGCAATGTTTGATGGAGACGTATTCTATGTCAAAATGCTCGAAATTAGTAGAAGTAATTAGATAAATAAAGAATAGCTTGCAATTCACTAATTGAATAGATAAAATATTAGAAAACAAAATTTTTTTTGGGGCTCCGAAGATTAAATCGCAAATTTGAGGTACTTAGAGGCCTCTTTTGGGAAAATTTTTTGGGCGACTTCTCCTCTCAATTTCGAGCGCGTGGCTACCGGTTTCGTCTCAATCGGACATCCCAGTCAAAAGTTATGACCTTCCGAAGTTTGCGACAACACCACGCCTCGTCTGCATGACCACCACGTGTCAAAAGCTGGTGAAACACGTCCCATTTGGAAGTGTTTAGACACGCCCAAACCAGACATGTTAGGGTGCACCATTTTGCTAATTTCTTTCATGCTTGCACCATTTTACCAATTTTTTATTTAATTTATATTATTTGTCATTTTTTGCCTTATTCATAGCCATGCTAAAGTAATATTTATTGTCTACTTTAATTCGTTAGTTAATGTGATTCCTATAGTGTGTCAACTCAGACTCAATTTTTAAGAGATCCTTGAAAGCTCGCCTAGATAAGAAAATTGTACAAAATTTATTATGAAACAATTATTTTTTTTAATCTTTTTTACATTTTAAAAATTAATTTACAGGTAGAATTAGTTTGTTAGTTCATAAGTTTCCCTTGCACAAGTAATTTTAATATAGAGAAATATAGTCATAGAGAGTGAATAAGCCTTTATGTACGTGACATAATTGTGGAGCTGGATTAGAGCAAATTACAAACGAACTTCACAACATGTCAACAGAAAACACTCATCTTTTGTTGTTACACAATGCTTTGAGCTCCTATTAATTTTTCTGGAAGAGTTGCAGCTGTGGTTTGTTCCTTTCTTTACCTGTAATTTCTTTTTAAAAAATTTCTTATCAATTATTTGCTGTATTATTTTTTTGTTTTCAGGTTTTTAACAGCATTATTGAAGCTCCTTCTGCTGTTAGCCTGTCACTAGAGAACATTTCAAGAATTACATATTTGAACGGTTGAAAACTTGAGGTATATGTGAAAATATTATCTTTTATTTTAGACTTCTATAAATTAGGAAAAATATTTATTGAATGTCTTATGTCTTGTTAGATACCCATAGTTGGTTCTTGTTGTTTAAAATTTTCCCTTTATTTTGCTAATGTAATTAATTAGATTAGGTAGCAGTTTTTTTATTACCTTGAACTCTTAACTTTTATAGTTTTCATTTTGTGGCTTGTTATATTATTTGGATTTTAGATATTATCATTTTTTTTTATATTTTGAGTTATGTTAATTATATCATAAAGTTACAGTATTTTTGTTATATTTTTTTTTAATTTTAATCAATATAAGCGAGAGTGTGGGACCACTGGCAGAACAGGAAAATCCGACCTCCAACTGGGACCAAAAAATAAATATGTATTTTTTAACTCTGATGGAGATCAAAGACGGAATACGAGTCCCCCGACTGCCATGTTGCCATGCCTAAACCCACTCTAGTTAAAAAAAAAAGTATTACTCCTCTTAAAAGATATTATTCAAATTGAAAAAAAGAAGTTTAGAGGCACAGAGACGCAGGGATTGTGCTCCAACCTTATTTTCCCGTCTCTTCTTTTCGTTCCCTTCCTTCTCTCATCTTCCCCCCGCTGCCGCTCCGCATCTCTTCATTCCGTTGCCTGTGTTTTTATTTCTTCCCTTATCTCTATTCAACAGAACAGAACGGAACGGAATGGTGCTATGTGAAAGGGTTTTTATTTTGTGAGTGTAATGAAAAATGCTGCGTAGAAACATTCGTTTGAGGAGAGAGATTTGTACTGAAAGAACTTAGAAGGCAAAGAATGCTTGCTCTACGAAAAGATCTTCATGGTATTCCCTAACTCAAATCCCTCTTCCTTCATTTTTATTAATCATTTTATTATTTCTCATAAATTATACTCTCTCTCTCTCTCTCTCTCTCTCTCTCTCTCTCTCTTTTGCATAAGGGAAACCCATACCCACTGTACTCAGAAATGAGGAAGCTGCTCTTCGCCGTGAAATCTACTTCGAAGATGAAAACACCGCTGGTAAATTTACATTTCTACCCTTTTTATGTTATATTTCCCTTTTCTGGGTTATATTTGTTTTGTTTTGCTTGTTTCACATAATTGTGTGTTTCAATTGCTGTTTGTGATCGAATTCAGTTCCCAATCCCTTTTCTGCGTTATATTAGTTTTTTTCTGTTTTGCTTGTTTCACCTGATTGTGTGTTTCAATTGTGGTTTGCGATCGAATTCAGTTCAGAGAACGCACATTGAGGATGAGTATGCGTATGCTGCGGAAAAGGATCCTAAAATTTTGCTGACTACTTCCAGGGATCCAAGTGCTCCGCTTCAACAGTTTGTTAACGTTTGCTTGATTTGGTGAATTTTTGTTTCAATTCTTTTTATTTAAATAAACCATGTGTTGTATATATTTGTTTGATGCTTTGCAGAAATCTCATTGTTTATTGTTATTCAATTCTTGTGTAGGAGTTTTGTGTTTTCCAATGCATAGAGGATGAATCGCGGTGGTCAGGTTGGTGCCTTTACTTACTGTTTTACCGTCCATTGTGTCGTCTTCTGCATGTTTGTGGTGCGAAGATTTGATTATTGGGCGGTTTCTTTGTTTATATTTTTTTGATAACAAAGTGTGTTTGTAATTAGAAATAAGAGAACTAGAGTAGGAGGATAATAAATGAGTAGATGGCCAAAAGCAACCAAGAGATACCGTGAACACAATTTATTATAGCATATGCAAAAGCCCCTTAATCTTTCAGGCGTGATGCTCAAATGGTCCAGATGAATATACTCATGTACTGAAGAGCCTCATAAAACGAACATTGTGATAAAATTTTCTTGTCGTTATTCATGCAAAAGCATTTTTCTCATTGTGTGAAAACACTCCATGGTGAGTGGTGATATAACACCCCTAGTAATGAACAATCCAATAACTTCAAATTAAATTAATTATTCGGTTATTCCATAAGAAAGTAGGTGCTCGAACTGCAATGCTGTTTCCAAAATAGATGTGCACATAACACATCAGATTAGAGAATTGCTATCCAAACAAATACAAGACCTTGGAGGGAATTTTAGATTTCTAATTCCAAATGGACTTGAAGGAAGAGTTATCTGGAGAATGAGCAAAAAACTGAAAGCAGGAGTTGCTAGAACTAAACACATCAAAAGAATCACAATATAAAAATATCAGAATTGGTTCTTGTTATTTTCTCTGTCATTCAAGCAATGTGAAGTTAATATAATTTCATAATTGAAGGCATTGCATGAATAACACCTGGACCACTAGGCTTCATCATTCTAACTCCTACATATCTTAAATCATAATGTAGATAATCTCTTGTTTGACATGAAAACCATAGCTCTCGGTCTTCTTAGCTGTATCTCTTCAAACATAGGAATTTCTAAATTTTATTTGTAAGTACATAGGTGGAATAAATGTCTGCCTCAGTGCATCCCAGCTTCAGTTTAGTTGCATTCATTAAGCTGTTTTTTCCATCTCATAATATCAGGTTGATGTATTTACTATTTACTGCTTAAATGGACAGGATGCAAATGAATTTCCTGAATTAGTTTTATTTTCAACTCTATCCTCTGTTAGACTGTTACTTGGTGCTGTTTAAAGCATCTGTTCCTCATATATGTTTGACAATAATTTTTGTTATGTGGCTCTAACTTGACTTGAGTGTTTGTAATTTTCAGTGTTTATTTTTCTGTGGTCAAAATCTTTTCTTTCCTTGTTCAACACTTTGTTGATTAAGCATGATTATAAATACAGACACCTTGAACTAATTGACTACAATTGTGCCAATGCCTACGGTCTTTCCTCTACATACTTACGCAATCTTCCTTTTCATTTCAGGTTATCTCAGAGATTATAGAATCTTGTCGTGCACATGACTCTACAGATGTTGTTTTGGTTCATGAACATCGTGGTGTACCAGATGGTTTAATTGTTTGCCATCTACCGTTCGGTCCAACTGCATATTTTGGATTACTCAACGT
The DNA here is from genome assembly GCA_007407185.1 of Glycine tomentella. NCBI lineage: Eukaryota > Viridiplantae > Streptophyta > Magnoliopsida > Fabales > Fabaceae > Glycine > Glycine tomentella. The sequence goes on along the minus strand of PYAF01002169.1, from coordinate 44,390 downwards.
GGCAAGTATTAGTCTTACAGTTTCTCTTATTGATTTTTTGGGGACAATATGTTAATTTGTTGTTTCTTGTAGGTTAAAAGCGGTGTGGAGCGGCCATTCACCGCTACGAAGGGTAGTGTAGCGGTGCGGTTCAAGGTAGCGGACGTTGCGCCCGCGATAGGTGGTTCGTGGATCGCCCGCAATTGCGGAGGACACGGCCACGATTTGGTTACGTTCTTGTGTGAGGCTGCGACCTTCGTTCACTCTGACGGTTCTACCTGCGAGGCTGCGACCTTTGTCCGCGATTCTCTGTGAGGGGCGTTTGGGTCGAGTCTGGGAGATGAGGGGCGTTCGGGTCGCACGGAGGGCCCTGCTGCGGAGGAGGACGAATCACGTTCAGGGGAGGCTCGATGCGCAGACGACGCTTCTGTCGCCGCCGCTCGGCGGCGGCTACTTCGGCAGAGGAGAAGCATAGGAACGGGTTTGGGTCAGTGAGAATGGGTAATGGGTCATGGTCAACAGGTGCTTTGACGTGTTCTCGTGGCAAATTTGAAAGACACGTGCTGAGACAACGTTAAACAAAGGGTGGAAGTGAAGGCCAACGAGACAGTGATGCACAGAGAAGAATCAACACGCAGATGCAGTGAACGCGTGCAGAGAGTTGAAGAGAAGCTTTGAAGAAGAAGAAGAGTACCCAGTACGTTTAAGCTATATTCTAGTGCTCTGAGCCTCTGAGTTAGTCCAGCTGTAATATTATATAATATTATATGATATGTGTTGTGAGTTGTCATTGTGTGATGGATTGGCTTTATGAGCTGGAGAGTACGTTCCAGTGTTCCACTATATCAAAAGCCTTTTAAAATTTTAAAGTTTAAGCTATATTCACTATTCAGTATATTATATGTATTTTAAAATGGACTTGAGGCTGAGGTGTAGATAAGAGGAGACGACTTTTACTTTCCAACGGGATTGATTCAAGTCCATTTTATTTACCTTTGATAGGATTTTAACATTAGTAGTAATAATTAAAAAATATATTTTAATAACTATTACTAATTTTTATTATATATTTTAATAACTATTACTATTTTAATAATTATTATTTTTTGTCAAATTCTGTTTTTTTTTTTAAAACCAGGTTTGATATTCTCTGTTTCCTTAGTTTTTTATTTCTGTTTTTTTCCTTTCTTAATAGCAGGTTATTCATTTTCTCTGTTTTCTTTTTTTTTGACTTTTTTTTTTGTCTTTATATTCTTAAGAGTTTTTATTGTTAATGATAATTAGTGCATGATTTTTTAGTTATATTTTTTTTTCAGCTTATATATTTATATTATAATTTTTTTTAATACATATATAAAAACATTAGAATAGCGGTCATCCCGCTATCCGCTATTCCGCCATTCCAGTTTCGAGGACGGCCGCTCCGTTCCGCTACTGATTGGAACAATGCCTGAGGCTTATCAACTTCTGATTCTTGATAATTTCTGTACTAAGGTACTCATAATCAGTATTGGATTTATTACCTTTTAATGTACCAAATTTCACTGGGAATGGTCTGTTGTGTTCATCACTGGACCTTCTGATAACTACAGGTCGTGCAGTATCATTGGTTTGTATCTTATTCTGTAGTGGAATGATTGGGGTTCAAAATGTTTTGATGGTTAACTGATATAGGCTGTAGCACGTTGTTATATCATTGACTAAAACTTGTGTACAAACTTTAATTAAAGATTGTACTAGATAGATATTTAATTCCAATGTTGACATGTAAATTGTAATTCTCAGTATTCTTAAACAGAGTGGTTAACCAGCAAGCCAGTCCTCTGGCTAATCTGATCTGGCTTTTGAAACCAAAGTGGTATGAGCTAGGTTTAGCATTAGAGAATGTGTTTCGAACCAATCAAGTGTGCAAATATGCAAACTGGTTGTGGTTTTAGTATTTGGTAGGGGTATGATTGTGGTTGAGCATTTGACTGGTTAATCAGGTTCAACTGTTCAAATTTCTTATCTCCCTCTTAAGTGCTGACAATAGCATTAGCCGTTGCAGAAATGAGAATGTTGTGGTGCATGAGTAGACTTATAAGAATAGATAAGATCAGGAGTGAATATATTAAGAGAGATCATATGAATAACATCTACTGAGAAAAGGATGATAGAATCATGTCCAAGCCCCAAGAAAATGGGTGCAGTACTAGAACATCAATTGGAGCTGAGAAGGTGTGCTGTTAATCAGTTGAGCACTGGTCTGTGTAACTAATATCGCTGATTTTTTTAATTGCACCCCTTGTACTTGTAGGTCTTTGTTGTATGACTGAGATTCTTATAGAAATAGACCTATTAGGAGGGTTTATGAGAGGAGGTGCAAGGCAGCTGTAGAGGATCACAACCCTTAATGGGTCAGTTTCACTGTAAAGTAAACAACTGACTATCAGAAGTTTGTTAGTTAGATGGGGCAGGGTAGGTAGGTTAGCTGCTTGTAGAATAAACATAATTAGGAAAAGGGTAGAGGTGGATTGTACATTTGGGAGTTGAGGCAGAGGTCCAAGACTCTTGAATTACTCAGCATTCTTGTATCATACTGTATATTCTTTTTGGGTCTGGATCCACATTGGGACAAGTCTGGGTAAAAATTGCCAGATAACGGAGGAAATTGGATGTGCCACTAAAGGTGCTCAATCACTGGGCTATTGTTGATTTTTGATCAATAAAGTTATTTCCCACAATATATTACATATTTTTTCTGTGAGAAAACTTGAGTCTGCCAAGGAGCAGCCATATTGAATTATTGAAAGCATTGGTAATTCAAGATTGACATAAAGGGTCATGATCTGTGTATAATGACCATTTCCCCATGTACTTTTCTATTATTTACTGTGTATCTTTTTAAGAAAATATGCTTTGGCAAACTCTTAACAGAAGTAATTACTATCTACTACAATAATTACACTGCTGTGTGCTGACTGCTCATCTTTGGAATTTCTTTTGGACATTAAACAGTTAGGTGACACTTGACAGAACTGCAAACATTCTGAAGCATCTTTTTCCAGTGCCAAAACCAGACACAAAATGTATTGTCACATTTTCCAACCAGTCTCACTATATCTCATTCAGGTTGGGTCAATGTATTTTGTTTTGTGCATCCAGCCTTCTTTACAATATTTTGCTCAAGTTATATTAACTTTCTCTGGTTAGAGTTTGTTTTTCATTTGACATTGTGTCTGTTAGATACAGGCATCATATTTATGAAAAGCATGGGGGCCCTAAATCTATAGAACTCAATGATATTGGTCCACGGTTTGAGTTACGGCTTTATCAGGTTTGCATCACCATCAAGCTCACTATCAATTGCTTTGTTATTAGTTATGTAGTGAAGAATGGGATGATCTTCAAGTTGGAAGGAAATAACTACATGCTACTAAAATTAAGAAAAAACTACAATTTCCTTTTAGTTGAACACATTGTGGCAACTAGGATTTAAGATTTTACTTAAATCTTCATAGTTTAGCAATTGTTTTGCCTGGGCAATATGATATATTTTAAAATTTCAATCTGTTATCATTATAAATATTTCTCGAACTTAATTTTCATTTGATTTTGTATTGATTTATTTTTCATTTAAATGTCTTGGTTTTGTATCTTCCACCAATTTTTGTAAATCATGAATGTAGCTGCTTGGCAGAATCTTAGACCAATTCAATAAGTAGTATCACTATAAATTATGATCAAGCATTGCTTTTTAATTTTTGTAATGCAGTGGTGAAGCACCGGCTATTTATGTCTGGTATTATAGCTGCTTAAAGTGAATATTTTGCATCATAATGTATAAGATTAAATATTTTGCTTAAAGCTGTTTACCTTAAACTCCAGTATTATTCCTAAGTCGATTGTTATTGAAACCGGGCCTATTCCTCATACCACAACTCTGTGAAACAAGTGCAAACAGTTCCTCATTTTTTCAAAAACATTGTTGCAGATAAAGTTGGGAACGGTGGATCAAGCTGAAGCTCAAATAGAATGGGTCATCAGACCTTACATGAACACACCACCAAAAAGCGGAAATTTCCCAGTAATTGATGCAAACATAGTGTGTGTGCAGCTAAACCATATGATTATACATTTTGAGCTCGCATTTCACTGACTGTACTTTAAGGATGTGTTAAGTTGATTAGGTTGATAAACAAGCTATTTTTTTTTTTTTTTTAATGAAAACACAGTCTTTTGACAGTGCGAAGTTTTGAGCAGATGAAAATGGAAATGTACTTGCTTTTGGATGAAAATTATATTTAGAATTTAATATTTATACTTGTGTGTTCTTATATCGTCTACTGAGCTTTATATTTCATGTTGGTAGTTGAATTCATTAAATGTTGACATATATAAACCCACCAAAGACTAGGGATGGTAAAGTGGGTCAGTCCACCCAAAAACGGGCCGGACTGGTTCAACCCATAAAAAATGGGCTGAGTTGGACTGATCCACTTTTTTAAAGTGAGCTGAAAATATTAGTCTGTTGCATTTTAAAGTGGGTTAGTGGATTAGCGAGCCAGTCCATTTAAAAAATAAAAAAAAATATTTTTTTAAAAAAAGATAAAAATTATAAAAAAATTCAAATGTAATTATTTATACTAAAAATTAATAATGTACTAGTTTAATCCTATAACAATGATTTTTAATATAAAATACATGTCTAATAAAAGCAAAAACAAACAGAGAATACATGTCTAACAATAGTTTTCAATTAGTTTTTAAGTCTTAACAGATTCTTAGAAATTTGTTTCACAATGATACAGGTAATCAAAGCATATTTGTACATGTAGTATAACTCATTATTAGGTTCCAAATAGAATGTATTAGGGTTAGGGCTTCAAAATTACTCACTTATTCTTAATCACTCTCACTCTAAACTACTCAATTAATTATCTATTAAATATTTTATTATTTTTTATTGTGGGCTGCTGGTCCGATGGACTGATCCGACCCTAGCCCATAAATTGTGGACCGAGTTGACCCGGTCTGTTTAATGAATATGGGTTCAAAATCTCAATCCGATCCACATTTTTTCGTGAGCCAAACAGGATGGCCCGCCGGACCAAACATGTTTTGCCATTCCTACCAAAGACAGAAAAAGAAGACATTCGGTATATTAAAAGTTCAAGAATTTAAGATTCCTTCCCAGAAAAGCTTATTTTCGCAGTTGTTTTAACTTTAAACAGGATCATGAGCCCACCCTTTTGAATCTCTGGCAATTTCGTACGTAAGAAAAATCTTGGCGGCGGAGTTAGTTGGTGGATTTTTATTAAGAGGTGGAATTAAGTTATTCCAAGAATAACTTTAAAAGAGGATATAAGATTTTTTTTAGGATATCCTGATTAACTTATTAAAATAAAGGTTAAAATGTTTTCAATCTCTAATAGATATCTGTGTTTGTTTTAAGAATTTTTTTTATATTGAGTTCTTAATAAAACAATTTTATTTTTTTATCATTGATATTTTTTTTTAGTTCATGATCATAAGTTATTTTCTGAGTTCTATCCCAAATATTTACGAGTGCATGCTTTATATTCCAATTAAGTTATAAAATAAGTTCTTCATAAAAGATCCTTATTCCTTGTATCATCAAAACACTGGTATTCTTCTATCGTGCCTCTAACAAGGACACTGTAGCTTCGTTTTGTGAACATGCTCCAACACTTCTCGAAGAAGAATCTAACCGAATTGGATACTGAACTGTTCCTATGTAGAACCCAGGTTGGCTTGGATCAGGCAACAACTTTTCACCATTCAACATTAAAACCACAGATGACATGTTGGGTCTATTTTCTGGTGTTTGTTGCACACATAGCAGACCCACATGAATACATCTCATTATTTCATGTGGAGAGACTGGATCATCTAATAGGTCATCTATTAGCTCAAGTGGCTTTTCTTCAATCCACAGTCTCCATGCCTGAAATGTTATGAAAGCCAACAAGTGAAAGTCAATGCCTATTCAATTTTTTTTTAGGTTTTCATTGCTAACATAAGTTCAAGAGTTTTGAAAGACACCTTAATAAAAGTTCATCATATTTGAATTTGTCAAATATAGTCACTTGTAAGAGGTTGAAGAACTATTTTAAACTCAATTTCATGCTATAGGAGTGGCCAACAGTCAAGGCTTTGAACATAAATGAGTTTACTTTCAATTGTTTGACTTTTTTTTGTTATATGAATCAAGTATAAATATATTTTTATTCTAAATTTCTAACCTGTTCATTGCTATCTATTCAGAACACAGCATCCAAAATGTTTTATCAGGATACAACATAAACAGATAGTATTGGATGATTGCAGCCAGAAATATATAATACATCAAGATAAATAAATAGACTTTAAAAACTTACATGACTAAGAAGATTAAGATGATGCTCAGAGTCTTGGAAATTCCGATTCTTTCTCCCACTTATTATCTCCAACACAATTACACCAAAGCCAAATACATCAGATTTGATTGAAAAATGTCCATGAAGTGCATATTCAGGAGGCATATAACCACTGCAGCATAACCATGAAATAACAATTTGGATGTCAAATGGGGTTGCAACATAGTAAAACTACTTAATTGAATCATTAAGTACTTAGTACTTACTATGTTCCCATCACTCTATTTGTATTAGCCTCAGCTTGATCTCCTCCAAAAGTTCTAGCCAAACCAAAATCTGATATCTTTGGATTCATATCATTATCTAGAAGAATGTTGCTAGCTTTGAGATCTCTGTGGATGATTCTTAATCTAGAGTCTTGATGAAGATAGAGTAGCCCTCGAGCAATACCATCAATGATTTGAAGGCGCTTTGTCAGCTCTAGTTGTTTACTTAGTGTTGAATCTGACAAATTTCAATTTTTAAGTCGGTTTTACAACTACATAATAACAAGAGCAAAATGAAAAGCCAAAATTTGCAGTGTGAAATTTCAAACCAAAAATGAAGTAATCCAAGCTTCTGTTGGACATGAATTCATAGATCAAGAGCCTTTCTTTTTGGTGAATTGAACATCCAAGAAATTTTACAAGATTGCGGTGCTGAAGTTTTGCCATCAACATGACTTCATTTTTGAACTGCTCTGCTCCTTGCTCAGAAGTTTTTGCAAGCCTCTTGACTGCAATCTCTTGTCCATCTTTCAATACACCCTGACAATAATTTTGAAATTTTGGTGAAGATGATTTATCTTACTAACCAAAGCTTATTTGATGGAAAATTTGACTACCTTGTATACTGGTCCAAAGCCACCTTCTCCTAACTTGTTACTGGGTGAAAATTGATTTGTAGCATTAGAGATGGTTGAAAAATCAAATATTGTTGATAATTCCACATCTTCCATCTCCCTTTTGTACTTCCAGTGAAATATTTTTAGCATCTCTGAAATAAAGGTAGGAGATACCAATTTGGTATAATTCACAATTTAATATAAGGAAGAACATGAATGAGACTTTAGAATGAACACTTCTCTTCATTCTAATAGTTAATTTACATCTAATTTTTGAGTATATCATTAAGTTTCAAATTCTACTTTTTCATAAAATCACCTCTCTTTGGGAGCTTCTTTCTCTTCATATATGTGAAAGTGGCCAATCCAAGTACCATGATGAATGCAACAATGCCTGCTAGTATCCCTACAAGCTTCTTGTTATCAAAGCTCTGGTCATTCCCTCTATGATCTGTGAGGAATAACAAAGCATTCTACATCAACAAACAAGCTGCATGAAGATTGCAGTTTAGGATAAAAAGAAAAAAGACCGCAAATAATTAAAAAAAAAAAATTAGATTACATATTGTGACAAAATGAATCACTACCTAGCATTGGTGTATAAACTACTTTCTATTGTCACAATTCCAGCAACAAGAACCACCTAATTATTATTCTTGTTACCACAAAACATTCCTTTTCTTTTCTTGTTCTGCTTTCTACAACAAGTAAATGAATTTCTTTCAGACATTGTACACACCAAAAGCAGCCTTCAAGGTTCACCATCATAGACTGTGGATTTTCATTGTACAAAATCAACTAAACGCATTTTATACGTTTCTTTCTGTCATGTTTGACTGAAATCTATAAGATGATAATATAGGAAATGAAAAAATGAAAAAATACCTAACTCTGAAGCTGCAAGCCGTATGTAAATATCTTGTCCTTGGTCTGTGTGTCTTGTCAAATCCACAATGTTATCAAACCAAAGCAAGCACCCTCTCCCATCAACATCTACATTTGCATATGCCGTACAAGAGCAGTTTTCCAAACACAATTTCTCACATTTCTCAAGGTTCAAACTCTTGTCATACCAAGAAGAAGAAGTATCTGGCAATTTCATTCCTGTGTACTTCTGAAACACATCACCTTCACAACTCAAGTTTATTCTTCTAACACACCCACCATACCAATCTAATGAACTCCACTTCTCATAAAACTTGGGTACAAAACCTTCCAAGCATGTACATGTTTTTGGAGAGTTAGTAACATTACACAAGGAATTCACATCACAAAAGGCATAATATTCACACTGATCCATGGGACGAGTTGATAAAATCTCCCAACTCCTAGTCCGATCTGACCATAACAAACGTTGCACAAAGCCTGATGGATTGATCACTAACATAGTAACAGTTCCAGCCTTCAGGGTTTCATATTGGTAAATGACTTCCTTGTCATCAATCACTAGCGAAAAATTTACGAGTCTAAGCATTCTTCGCCAAGAAACTCCACTGAAAACAAAGCCATTCCATGACCCTCCTCTGCTAACAAAAGTTTCTCCCTTTGTAGTAACCAGTTGAGGAAATCCATGAGCATCTATGTGATATGAAAACTCACCAGAACCGGGATCTTCTGCGTTTTTCCAAGATGTGAGAGACCTATAAGGACCAGAAACAAAGTTTGTCCTAAGTTTCATTCCTGCAAGGAAAGTGTTACCAGGGTAATCAAAACTTTCCCACAAGAAATTCTCCTTTTTGCTGTTTCCATCTTTCACAACAAGATTTCCCGAGTCTAGAAGCTGCATAATTGGTTTCTCAGCAATTCTTGATGAATTGGAGAACCATACCGTAGTACTCCTTGAGCCATCAAGAATAACAGGATCTCCTTGATGTGTTAGTGTGAGAATTGCTGTTGAGTCTTTAACTGGGGCATCTTTGTTGGCAACCCACACAATAGTCTTTGGTGATATGTTCTTGTACCATATACCAAAGTATTGGCCTTGTGAATTTCCAAAGTTGAAGAATCCTGCTTCAAAAGTTCCAGCAGAAGAAACTAGGGTCCTATTGCCTTGGATTGACTCATTTGGAGTAATTATAGTGAGGGTCCCTTGTATTAATAACGTGGAAATGAAGAAGCAGAAGAAGGAAAATCGAACCATTATTAACATTCGTGTTTATGATGGTTTTGCCATGGTTACAACAGGCCTCCAAAGATCATTTAATCAAAATTCATTTGAAAGAAAAGGATGAGTCCAAGCTTGTGGCATGACCTTGCTGTGTACAATTGAAAAGTCTTCAAACTAACATTGAGGCTGCATTTTTGGACCGACATTCCAATTACAAGGGAATAAATTCTCTTATGTTGAATTTTTACACGTCCATTACATATTAAAAATTTGCGTGTATCTCTCTTTTTCTTAGGCTATGTTCAACGGAACTACCTGAAAAATTGATCACGTCCATTGCATATTAAAAATTTGCGTGTATCTCTCTTTTTCTTAGGCTATGTTCAACGGAACTACCTGAAAAATTGATCGAAAGTTGAAAATTTAGTAGGAAACTAAAAAATTAGTTGGTAGCTAAAAGCAAAAAAATTAACTTATTAAATTATAAGTGTTGAAATTATAAATGTTCACTAACGGTTGAAGTAGTTAAAAAATGTAAAATGACATAAAAATTATAAACCATGATTTATTTTAACAAATAACAAGGAAAGTGAATAAATATATTAAAAATAAAAGTAGAAGAAAATATAAAAAGGTAGAAGCTAACATTTTAAAAATGTTCAGGTAACGCTTTAAAAAACGTTAGAAATTATTAAAGAAAACTTGTTTATCGAATAGTCAAACAAGTTTTTCAATTAATAAAAACAATTAAAAGTTAGTTGAAATGTCTTGTCAAACATAATTAAAAGTTAACTAAAAATGCTAGAAATTTTTTAAGTTGGTCCTATTTATTTAGTTTCTAAGAAGAGAGAAATGAACACAATTTTTTTACATGAAACATGATGTGTTCAAATGAGAGAATTCATTTCCCGGGATAAGAAACGGTCAGTGCAAGTTGTAACATGAATGTAAAGAGGGACCAGAACAAGGAAGTTAACAGGGTCTTAGCACGCCCTTTGGGCCACTCTACTTGATGAGATATGTAACTACTTTTTTTTTTTTTGTGTGTGAATGTTGAGATATGTAATTACTACTACAGCTGACAGGTTGTCTTGATATGGAAGTATGGAACCCATAGTCTTGACTTTCATATAAGCTCCCATTGAAATGCAATAATTTTTTTCATGGTCCTTATAAAGTTATTTTTTAATTAGTTTTGTCCTTGCCATTTTAGTCTTTATATTATATTCATTTTTTTATTTTAGTCATTGTAATATGTAAATAATTTCCTATTAATTTCTATTAATTGTTAAAAAAAATTAAATGAATAAAATATTATGGGACAAAAAATAATAATATATTACAAGAACAAAAAAATTTATGAGGATCATTTAATTTTTTTATAAGGACCAAAACTCGAAAAACAATAATTATAAAGACCAAAAATATATTTAAATCTATATTAATAAACAAATAATGCTAATTTAATTAATATATATTAAGTTAAGGATCTAGTTTTTTCTTAGTCCCTAAACTTTTTAGTATTTATGTTTTTGTTCCTTAAACTTTCTGTTCATTATGCCTAACCTTATTTTTTGTCCACACCTTTACTTATTTTCCATCTATACCTTTAGTCCTTATCATATATTTTCTTCGTTAAACACTAATGTGGACATACACGCGCATCTCCAATCATGTGATGTCGTGATGTAATGTTGTCTAAACAATTACATGATATTACACCACACAACATTTAGCCATGTTTAAATAAGTAACAGAAAAATAAGTAAAAGACTAAATACAACTTTAATCTTCTATTTTTCCCAATCCGCAATTCAGCCCCCTGCATTTGGGCCAATTTGTTTAAAATTTTTAAGAAACTAATGTTTCTAAAAAGTGATTTCTAAGCAGATAAATTTTGTTTCTTAATAAAATGATTATTTTTAAGTGAAAGTACTTTAAACAAATACTCCCAAAAGGATAAAAAAAATATTTATTTTATTATAAAAAATATTTTCTTTGCAAATAAGTTTATACACACGTTCTAAAATATTAGGAAATATGATCCTACCATGTTAAAAACTAAAAGGCCAAAGCATTAAATTGGACAGTAAGAACAGATTTATTAATTTTTAAAAATTAAAGACTAAATATCTTCATTTTTTATTTGAAAAACATAATTACGAATTTTAAAAAAAAGAAAGAGAACAAAATTACATTTTAATCAAAATAAAACCATACAAGTTCATTAAAGTTGCATATATGAATATTCAGTATTGATTTACTTCTACCAAACCATACAAATTGATGACTACCAAGTCCTGAATGCTTGGGTATGATCATTTCCGGATTGCAAATTTCAAGACTTCAAGAAATTGTTGTTTGAAACTTAAACATAAAAATGGAGAAGATTAAGAAAAGATGATGAATGACGCCACGATCTGTAACGAAATGATAAGTCGGAGGAGGATTCGTCACAAAGGAAAGCTTCCTTGATAAGAAGCAATTTGGTTTCACTCAAGAACCAACAAGAGGCTAAGTTCTCAAGGCAAGCAAAATGCTTAATTTCATTAATCAAAGTTAATTACATTCAGTTTTGGAGTAACTATATATAGAAAAAAAATGATTCTAACTGAATGTAATCGATTAATACGACCTGTAATTGATTAATTACTCTTATGTAATCGATTATTAACAAATTCAATCAATTAATTTGTTCTTGAGTGTTCGAGAAGGATGTATGAACAAAGTAATCAATTAATCATCATGTAATCGATTAAAACAAAGTGTTCCAACGCTTTGTAATCAATTACAGATCGATTACAGATAGATGGTAATCGATTACAATAGACAGAACTTGCTTAATAATCTATTACGGATGGATGGTAATCTATTACAATAAATATGACTTCTTTTGTGTTTGCACTGAGTTGGTGTACTTCTTCATACTTGTCCAAAAGATACAAGTTAGTTTTGATGTGGTCTTGAAGGGCTTGAGTTCTAACTCTTGTCATGGATCCTTTAAAACTAACCAAAGGAAGTTCTTCAACTCCTTCTAGACCTTGAGCTTGCAATGGACCTCCATCATTAACTAGTTTAGCCATGATTCTCTTAGTCATCTCTTCTTGAAGAAGCTTGGCTTTAGACCTTGTCATTGGACCCTTCAACTCATGGAGTGCTTTTAGAACTTCATGATCCTTGGATAGTCCTCTATCACAAATTCTTCATAACTAGCTATATGAATTTTACAAGATATTCTTACCCTTTTAAATAATATGTTTCAAATAAATAGAGGCGTCTATATTACGTGAAATTTCAAGAAACTATGAAGATGCAATATAATTTGCCCAAAAATAAATATGTAATTTCAAAGAGGCATAGGTATATTTTAGTCCCTTCAATTAAGGGATATGTCTTTTTTAATACTCACTACTACAACCGGAGCCTTTTACGTCGGTTGTAGAGGCTATTCTAAGACGGTTGTAGGACCGTCGTTGTATGGGGTGTCGTTGAAAGTCGTCGCTTTCTACGACGGTTATATAACAATCGTCTTTGTAGGCTGAAATTTCTAAGACGGTTATTACTATAATCGTCTTAGATTAGTGTGATTTTTTTTTAAAAATAAACTGATCTAAGACAGTTATTATGGATAACCGTCTTTGAATGTTCACATTCTAAGACGATTTTCCTAATAACCTGTCTTTAAATTTTCACATTCTAAGACGATTTTCCTAACAACTGTCTTAGAAGAGTTATTTTTTTTAAAAAAAAATACACTAATCTAAGACGGTTATTCCTAATGACCGTCTTAGATTAGTGTGTTTTTTTTTTTTTTTAAAAAAAGTCTTGCTCCTTTACCTAACTACACAAAATTCCCATGCTAATTGAGAATACAACATTATTTCAATTGTTACATTATTTTGCACTATTTTTAGAGGAGCAACACTTCAACACAAAGCATCTATTATTACTACTAAACCATTTTAATTTCCTCTACACACAAGTAATATTTCTAATTGTTATCATCCAAAGCACCTAGCAGATATGACAATAGCATGATAATCCTATAGATCCCGAAATTCTTTACCATGGTAACCAAAACTACTGCTTATGTTAAATTGGTACTATCAAAACAGTGATTATCGAAGATTTACGAGTAGCAATATCATACAGAAATCAGATCAAAGTTTTTGAATTCAGATTTCCCTATATTATAGGAGAAAAAAATAAACTAATGCTAGGCATTTAGCTATTCAAAAAAATCATCAGACAGGTAGCATAATAGTCCTACCAAGACATCATTACTTTTTCATACCAGAGGTAGATAATCGTCAATTACAACTTGCAAGCATTAACTATTTTCTATATTTAAGGATAATGAATTTATAAAAATAAATACAAACATGCAGAAAATCTAGAGATTAATTTTTATTTTAAAAAAATCAGAAATTAATAATATTAGACAATGAACTAGAATGCTGCACTCCACAAGAAACCCAAAACAGTGTAACACAGGGAGGCATCACACACATGCATAAATGAATAACCAACTTCATTTGTGGGAATAATCACCCATGTACTCAAAAGCATGTTAGTATGTTATGAATGAAGAGAGTAAAAATGCCTCAAACATGCTCACAATCTTTAAACATGTAACAATTCAAGATGCAATCAAAAAGCAAAGGTAGATACTTTTTTGGTACGTTGATTTCAAGTATTGTTAAAAAAAATAATTAAGAATTTCATATTTTTTGGCAATTTTTTTTGGTTCCTGATAAATATTATTATTTTCAAGAAATATAGTATTTAAAAAAAATCATTCTGAGGAGTAACAGTGTACGCGTGGATACTGATTTTATTAACTACTATTTGCACTTCCAATATTGTTTACGATTTTTCCTATCATATTTATTTCAAAAGACGTCTATAAAAAGGTTAAATGTCAAATAAATATATTTTTAATTTATTCAAACATAATATCTACGGTCATAATATAAAATTATACTAACATATGTGGTTAAGAAAAGGAATTATACTAACATATGAGTACATAAATGCAGTAATAAGACCAGGAATTATATTTATATATTATATGTAAGCAACATATGTGGTTAAGAAATAATCTCTTTTAATTCCTAAATTCAATTTGATTCTAATTCAGACCTTATCTTTTAATTCCTATACTTAGAGATAATCTCTTTTGATCTTTATACATATTTTTTTTATCAGCCAAAGAACAAAATATATATTACTAAATTCGGTACAAGGAATACCAACAACTAAATACAAGAGGAACAAAGCACCGGCCAACCAAAAAAACTGCACTAGTTATGCACTAGTTATCCATACACCTAGCTTCATCTGAAATATATATATATATATATATATATATATATATATATATATATTAAGAGCATCAGAAGTGCTAAACAATTACAAAATAATATCAATATATTATAATTGAATCTTTAAAGAATAATGGTAAATGAAAAAAATAGTTGCACAAAACCGGAAGAACAACATAATATTGGAACTTAAATTGGAAGGAAATAACTTGAGCCATTGCCTTCATTAATGTGATTATCAATGTTTACTCCTGCTGCACTCACTTCCTGAGCTTCTGGTTTGTACCAAACGATTCCATCTTAACCAAAGGCATTCAGGTCGAGCAAACTCTAAATAAAAAAACTAATTTTTTTAATCCTTCAAATTTAAAATATTTTTTTAGTCCCTCTTAATTAATTTGGATGCTCAGATTTATGGAGATTTTTTACCACAAGATGAAAAAAAAAAAACATTCTGTAAATTTGAGGGACCAAAAATGTAGATTTAAATTTAGGAGACTAAAAAAGACAAACCCTCAAATTTAAGATATTAAAAATATATTTATGCCTATCAAAGATAAATTTCATGCATTAAATTAGTCAAAAAAATTATAAATCGTTTTGTGTTCTGGAAAGACATATTAATCCAAATTTAAGATATAAAAGACAAAATGAATCCTTTAAAAATAAAAGATAAAAATAAATTTAAATTTAAAAATGAGGAACCAAAAATAGAATTTAGTCCATTTTTTTGGATGTAGATACTACGTGTGAGTCTATGCCTTCGTCAGATGCATCTAACAATTGAGATTAAAAGTTACTTTTTTATGTCCCATTATAATTGTTATTCTAAGTTGTTTTACACAATAAATAAATAGATGAAAGAAAATAATAATTATACAAACTTGACCTTTATCATCTACTTCAAAAAACAAAAATGTTTATCATCATTAATTCATTTTTAGTTTTATCGTTCATAATTAATATTATAAGAGATATAAATAGAATAAAATAATATTCTATAAAAAAAGTAGAATAAAATAATTAATGTTATATAGAAAAGTTAAAATAATAATTATTTGTCTTCTTACATAACAATTATTATGAGATCGAGGGATTAATAAAGATAAAGTTTAACCGATACATCTTTTTTTATGCATCCAGATTTTGATCCAGTCGAATTAAATCGGGTTGATCTGGATCGACTGTATTTTCGGTCCAATATTTTATTGGATTGGCTAGGTCACTGGTTTCAGATCGAACCGTTCCAACTGGCCAGATCGATCCAATTTTCACAACTATGATCCAAAGAGCTTTGTTATGCCTTCATTCTTCCCGTGCATGGTCCATGGTTTGCCACCACAGGCTT
This sequence comes from Glycine tomentella, assembly GCA_007407185.1. Lineage (NCBI taxonomy): Eukaryota > Viridiplantae > Streptophyta > Magnoliopsida > Fabales > Fabaceae > Glycine > Glycine tomentella. The sequence continues at coordinate 28,390 of PYAF01002169.1, read as the reverse complement.
GGCTCTACCCTTAGCATCGAATTTGAAATGATCCTTAATTTGATTGTGCTTGGGATATTATATGAAATGGAACTGCCAGAGTTGGATGAAGAATGAAGATATGAAAGGTGTTGGGATTCTTGTTTAGAGTTTATCATCTTATCAATTGGCGCCTCAAACTTGATTAGGATAGAATGTTTGAAGCAGTTGTTTACAAGGCTATACCTCCAACTAAGCATCCAAGGTTTCAACTAAGCATCCATTAATTCCCTATAGCATGATAATTGGTTACACTATTTTTTAATCATCTCTTGTATTGTATTTAGAGCTGTCATTTTGGCCTTAGACTTTGGGGACAACCCACTAAGTGCATAATGGTCCTATGAGACCTTAGCCCCCTAATGGGGGCCCCTATATGGTCCAAATCCATACATTCTTACTTCATATGGAGTTAGTGCCAGGACTAATCCAAGGATCATGTTATTTTCACTACTAGAAAAATAAGTTTTAACATCGCCAGTTTAACATCGGTTATTGAGAGAACCGATGTTAACGAAAATGCGGTGGCAATTTTGTAAATAAGCGGACTTATTTAACATCGGTTTTGAAGATTTTTCACTAAACCGATGTTAACCATGAACTGTTAACATCAGTTTTCAATATTTTTAAGTATAACCGATGTTAACCATGAACTGTTAACATCGATTTTCAATTTTTTTAGTATAATCGATGTTAACCACGAAATATTAACATTGGTTTTCTAGATTTTTAAGTATAACCGATGTTAACCATGAAATGTTAACATCGGTTGTCAAGATTTTAAGTAAAACCGATGTTAACCATGAACTGTTAACATCGGTTTTCAAGATTTTAAGCAAAACCGATGTTAAAATAAGATATTAACATCGATTTTTTTATGGGAACCGATGTTGTCCTTATACCGTCACGACGATTAAACTTCAGTATCGCGCCTTTTAGCCTTTATATCTTCTGAAAAGGTACGACCCTTCAGTCATTCACTCTCGCGCCCATATCAAAAGCTCCCTCGTTGTCGTCACCCACTGAAGTTCCCCATCTCCCTCATTGTCCATATCACACCTCTTCTCCTTCGTGCCTTCACGCCTTCGCGCCCGTATCGCCTTCGACACCCAACTCTTCTCCTTCGTGCCTTGCGTCGGTATCACCTTCGACACCCCATATTTTCAAGGTTCCGCGCGCGCTGACACCATTGTCGCGCATTGTTGTTGTCTTGTTGAGTCGCGCTCCCCCAAGGTTAGTATCCTCTGCTTCCATCTATTGTTGGGGCATGTTCGAAAATAAATTATAAATTTTAGCAATGAGCTCTGTTGGACTCTGAAGTTCTAGAACACTAGATTTGTATACCACTGGTTTTGAATGTTAGAAACTGAGCACTATGTAAAGATAAGGAGAAGGTTTAATAAACACAGTCTTATTCTTATATATACAATTATAGTAGTATTTAGTAGGTTTAGTCATATTGAGCTATTGATAAAAGAAAGTCATAATTTAGTCACATACATCTAACATTCTATTTTGATGTTTTACTTATCTTAAGATTATAGATACTCCTCCTGCAAGTCTCAAAATATGTGTCTGCATTGTTGA
>PYAF01002169.1:13619-26685 GCA_007407185.1 Glycine tomentella | reverse complement strand
ATCTTAAGATTATAGATACTCCTCCTGCAAGTCTCAAAATATGTGTCTGCATTGTTGAAAGAGACTTCTATTTCAATGCATGTGGAGGTTTTGGTTGCTTAAGGACTATTGAAAAAATAATGCTTGAAACAAATTTATCTTGTTGTGTGCTAGTATTTAAATAAAGCTAAGAGAAATTGATTTCTTACCATACATCATAGGAGATAGATAATAGCCCCACATCATCCATGGCTCAATGCATCTGTGAATGGGAGAGAAATAATAAATGTTTTTTTAAAATGCCCCCCTCCCTTGCCACATACCCACACACTCACACTCACACCACACCCACACACACACACTTATAAATGAGTTTAAACTGGAAATGTAATACACACACACACAAGCTGAAATATGTTATAGTTTGAAGACCGATTTCATGATTTTGATATGTTTGGATAAAAGAACATGTTAATGTACAGCCTGCTTGTGTGTGTGCGTGTGTAATTTATCTGGTTAATGCAACTTTAAACTCATCACTAAACCTATACATGGAATGTGTGTGTGTGTGTGTGCGTGTGTGTATGCGCTATGTGGCTGCCATTGGACGACCGGAGCATCCTGGCCGTGTCCGTGGTGCTGGAGCTGGTGTGACCATCACCCAGTACTTCGGACCGGCTCCATCATCCTCTCGCAAGTCGAAGTCTTCATCCATGGCGCCTGAAGACTTGGATCGCCTGAAAGACAACATCAGGGTCGAGCTGGAGCAATCTATCACCGATCGACTTACACAGTCGATAACTGAAAGAATTACCCAGCAGGTGATGATGAGCTTCAGCCAGCTGCAGTCCCACATCCAGTCTCAGGCTGCCATTCAGCCTTCGGAGGTTGAGTCATGTCCACTTGGTGCCCGTGTCAGCACCAAGGGAAGTTGTGTCGATCCCTCGGCCAATGACCCAGACACGGGTGCATCTGACAGGCGTGGGTTGTATGTGGATGGCAATCCTCCCCGCCTTGTTGCCCTTGGCAGAGTTCATGAGGGATCGACGACTGTGCACAACGTCCCTCTTGCCGCTGATCAGGTAAAGGTGAGTGTTGAGGAGGTTCGCAATGCAGAGGCTCCCGTCCCTATTCCCACTGACGAGGTTGTGTTAGTGGGGCAGGCACTTAACACTTTCCTTGCCTGACCGACACATCTTGTACAGACAATTTTGACTTAGGTTTTGTTATTTTTCGCAAATGTCTTCTAGTTTACGAATGATTTGTCACATTTGAACTTAACATGATTGCTCACCCTTGGTTGTTAACCGTGTAGGATAAAGAAGAACCCAAGGGACCGGCAAAACCTGTACATAAGCCGGAACGTGTTTCTGATCCCTTGTACCATTTAGCATTGACCATCCCCGATCTTTTCCTCAAACCCTTCCAAGTGCCATGGGACCCGTCCATGTTCGGGGTGCATAATGACAACTTCCCATTGTACATCAAGCATGAGGATATTTCGGAGATCATCCATGGTGGTCAATGTCTCAACATCTCCGTTATTCAATTGTGGATGTTGTAAGTCTCTTGCAATTAACTAGCATTACTTGGTGACTAGTTTTATATTGTACCATAACTTACTTTATTTTCACTGCACAATAGGCATATCAATAATTTAAGTCTGCAATTGGATCATCCCGATGTCTATGGATTCCTCGAGCCACAGTCCATACAGAGATCTGGCCAATCTCAATTTCAGATCGAGGACTATATGAAGAAATGGATGCAGACTTCACAGAAAACAGTCTACCTTGCACCGTATTTGAATGAGTAAGTATAAATGAGAATCACAATTTAATGTCAGTATGTAGTATAATAACCTTGTTTTTGACAATGCAGTTCACATTGGCAACTGGTAGTTATATGTCCAAAGGCCAATGTACTTGTCTGGTTCTGTTCGTTGCATAACAGGCCAGATAACTACCTCAAAGGAATTATTAACAGGTAGGTTCTAATTTCTAACACATTTACGTTATTTCTATAGTTGAAAGGTAACTTGTACACTATTCATACAACTTTGTCTTAAACAGTGCTTTGAAGGGAGTGGATAACTCTCCAGCAAATAAATCAAAGGCTACAACTAAATGGATTGCGCTTAAAGTAAGTCTTTTCATAAATCATGGTTTAAGTATTGAATTAATTTTAATTAATATTTACGGTAATTGCCATTTAACTTTGACTGTGTTTTTCAACTTAGTGTAATAAGCAAACAGGAAGCACTGAGTGTGGGTATTTTGTCATGCATTGGATGCAGACAATAGCCCAAGGAGACTTCACAGATAGCTGGGATATGGTAATTAGTTGTCTAAGTGAAAACAAATTATTTTTGTTTACTTGGTTTTGTTTTGTACTTATTACATGTTTTCTTATGTCCTGCAGTTTTTCAATGATCAAAGACCATTGGAAGCCGACACTTTGAAGACGATAAGACTCCAATGGTAGAAATTTTTTCTTAAAATTAGAGAAGATGTATTATTAGTAGATTAGGTGGTTTATTGGATTTTCAAAACAATTGTATATATTAATGCTTAGCATATTCTTTTATGTAGATTGACAATTATTACATTGGATTTGTTATTGTCATATTATACATTGTGAATTGGCTGGATCTGAATTTTTTAATTTTCAGGTTGAAGAACTGCTAAAATTAAAAAAATAGAAAAAATATTTTTAAAAAAATTAAAATAAATAACATCGGTTGTAGAAAAAATCGATGTTAACTTATACATCAACATCGATTTTCTAACAATAACCGATGTTGATTATGAAAAATAACATCGGTTTTCGTGTGAAAACCAATGTTATTATCCGTAATCAACATCAATTTTTAAAACCAATCGATGTTGTTTCAGTTTTTAACATCGGTTCTGCATCGAACCCGATGTCGTCGCACCATCTTTTAGGCTTTTTAACGTTTTCATTTATCACATGTCCACATTGGTTATTTATGGAAAACCGATGTTCTTTGCTTTTATTAACATCGGTTTTGAGAACCGATGTTAACTTCAACACTTTCAACATCGCCTGATTCAACATCGGGTCAGAACCGATGTTAAATGTCTAAAATAACCGATGTAGAAAGGTGTTTTTCTAATAGTGTTTAGAAAATAAATTTTTTCAACTGTCCAAAAAATTAAATTAGTTGACTAAGATTAATTTCAGTCGATCTTGACTAGGATTATTAAACCTTGGATGCTTAGTTGAAGGTATTTACCTTGCATATTTTTGTACTCTTACATGTACTTACAACTTACAAATGCAATTCTTGCTTCAAATGAAATCAAAGCTTTGTAGCCTATTTAAACTCTCTTCGTTTCTTGTGCTCAAGGTCTATGAGGAAATTTCTGTTTCGACAAGAAAAATCAGTAGTCGTGGATTAGATTGAAGAATTATCATTGACAGTCTTGGTCCCTAAAATAATTATCTTATAACAATGACTATAAGAGATTGGGTTTGAATCTGGTAGACAAAAGGATTGAAGAATTACTAGCACATAGGCAACATGAGCATAAAATAAGGATAGCAGAAGTGAGGATATTAAGGTGGATGTGTGGATATACAAAGATGGATAAGATAAGAAATGGGAATATTCGAAGAAAGGTATCAGTGGTATCGGTATGTGAAAAGATGATGGAGCATAGATTGAGGTGGTTTGGGCACGTTATGAGACGACCACTGGATGCTCTCATGAAAAGGAGAGTTTATTACCAAGAGCTTAACACAAAAAGAGGTAGAGGTCGACCGAAACTTACCTGGGGAAAGGTAGTTAAACAAGATCTAATGGAGTAGGATATAGATTGGCGGATGGTATGTCTTAGAATGGAGTGGAGAAAAACTATAAGCTTGGTGGAGGGTTAAATCCATTAGTAGTTCTATGTTCCAGTCATTCCCTTGTTTTAGTTATTTTCCTCTTTTTTTCTCCCTTCTTCCTTTCACCCCTTTTTTTGTCTTTTGTCATATTTCCACTTTTTTCTTCCCATCTCTCTTTCTATTTCTGTCTCATTTACAATTTATCATTGGGTTCGTATACCACCGACCCCAATTAACTTGAGTTAAATGTATTGTTGATGTTGATGTTGATTTTCTCTGTTTTTTTTTATATTTTTTCTTGTAAATTATAAGTAACCTTGAGAGAATACAAATTATATGCGAGGCGAGAACATCTAGAACATGATGGAATCAATTCTTTTCAATGGATACTTCTTTGATATACACATGATTTGATCACGAGACCTTGCTTAAGTTAAGGGAAATCAAGCCTGTATCAATTGAAAAAACCATCCGTTAGTATATGCTTTAATATGTGACATATTGAAACTTCAAGCTGTCATAATTAGGCCAAATCGATCTCAAAGATCAAAAAGTAATTTGGTTGTTTCATTTGCCAAAAGACCACATCTTTTGGGATTTGCATTATGGTTTTAACATGTTGGATTTGCCAAAGTATGCCTTAATCAACTTGTCCTTCAAGACAAATTATGAACATTTTCTATTTCAAATTAATGACATTGAGATGGATTTACATCCATCTCAACTATTGTTGTTAATTAATTTTCATTTTAACTCTTGAGTCTTGACTCCTCAAGGATTTATAGAATATTCAAACAGATCGATGATAATAGAGAAATATATCCACTTCAAGCTTACATGGCCTAGTAGGTTAAGATGATGATGGCGAGGGTCACGAAATCCATGATTCTTCCTCCCGCTAATTATCTCAATAACAATGACACCAAAACTGAAAACATCAGATTTGGTTGAGAAAGACCCATGCATTGCATATTCAGGAGACATATAGCCACTACAAAACAATATTGAAGTAAGGAAAAATGATTGTAGCAATGTAGGCATGTAGCATAGTTAAACATAAATAAGTTTTCTTACTATGTTCCCATCAATCTATTTGTATTTTCCTCGACTTGATCTCCTCCAAATGTTCTTGCTAACCCAAAATCTGAAATCTTTGGAATCATGTTGTTATCGAGATGAATGTTGCTTGTTTTGAGATCTCTATGTATGATTCTTACTCTAGAATCTTGATGTAGATACATAAGACCTCGAGCGATTCCCCCAATAATTTCCAAGCGCTTAGTCCAACCTAGTAGTTTACCACGCACTGTATCTCACACATTTCATTATTTTCAAGTTAGCATGGAAACAAAATGGCAAGAAAAAAATTAATCAATAAATTTGATGGGTGTGAATGGCCAAACCACAAATAAAGTAATCCAAGCTTATGTTGGGCATGAATTCATAGATCAACAACTTTTCATCTTGTTGAATAGAACAACCAAGAAGTTTTACAAGATTCGATGCTGAAGTGTTGCCATCAACTTTACTTCATTTTTGAACTCCTCAGTTCCTTGTTTTTGAGTCTTAGAACGCCTCTTGACTGCAATCTCTTGTCCATAGACCAATATGCCCTGCAATGATTTTGGAAATTTTGGTAGTTGGCAAAGAATATGAACAAGGTTTTAAAAAGTGGTCTGTGACCATAATTTGGACTGAAATATCAAGGTTCTTTAACTCTATGTGACTGCAATTTTGACCACATCGACTTCATTTGCCTGCGATTTACAGCATATCAACAAATGCAACAAAATCACAAAGTGACCGATATTTAAAGCCATGAATATTATTAACTTAGCAATGAAGGCCTGTATGAATAAATTTGACTACATACCTTACATACCGGTCCAAACCTACCTTCTCATAACTTGTTTCTGTTAGAAAAGTGATTGGTGGCAATATCAATGGTTGAAAAATCAAATATTATTGGTAAGTTATCATCTTCCTTCTCAATCATGTGCTTCCAGCGAATTACATTTATTACTACTCCTATTGTTGTAGGAGACACGAATTGCTATATAAGTATTATATTAGTGGTTATATTATGATGTTAATTAAATAATGAGACATATAGATGAAACAGAAAACAGATTTGAGAATTAATTGAAAAATACTTCTTTCATTTAAAATTATTTTGTTTTCATAACAATAAATGACTATTGGAGAGTTAAATGTTAAAAAATGCTCCTGGCTTGGATAGTTTCATACTTTTTATAATTGTTGAAGTGGCACACAAGTATTGCTAGTCCAAAAACCGAATGTAACAAGTCCTGGTAGAATCCCTGCAAGCTTATTTTGATTGAAGTTCCTCTTGTTCTTCATGTGATCTGAGGATTGAAATTGATCATCCAAAGGCATGTTATACAGAACAACTTCAACTTCCAAACTGATTTGTAATGGATGGTTTTATATAACTTCTCCTAATTAAATGACTATTGGCTATAGTATACTTGATGGTAAAGGCAGATTTCAACATGACAAGACACTACTACAAAAAAAGTATTTAACACGTTAATAACAAAGATGGTTATAATAAAACCATTTTGGAAAGCAATATTAAAAAACAGTTATGGAAAAACCGCCTTTAAAAGCCACTATTCAAGGACAGTTTTTATAAAATCGTACGTCTTTGAATTTTCTTCAGATTTTGCCTTTTCGCTGCCTCGGTCTTCGAGTCTGCTTTTTAAAAATTTGAATCACAAAATCCAATGAATCATGCGTGAAAGACGTTTCACTTCCATTTCTCTCTCACTGTTTCACTTCCCTTTACAATTTTTTTTTCCTTTCATTCATTCAGAGCACACTAGTTCCCTATGCACCGCCATTGCCGATGATGGCCCGTTCATGTCGAAGCTCATGATGGCGTAGAGCCCGAAGCCATCGGGGTGGACAAGGAGCAGCTTCTGTGACTAGACGGATACCATTGAGGTGCTTGCCTCCCTAACCCACTTGTCTCAGGTGTGGCTTCAGTTAACGGCGTGTGCCAAAGACGTGTTTGACGATCTGCCACGTCAGCATGTGTGGAAGAGCGCGGATGGCGGCGGAAGAAGGATGTGCTTCGTCCGAAAGGCATGCACGTTGGAGTGGAATGGTCCAGCGGCGAAGTTCTCGGCCTCGGCCAGTGCTGGCTCGGGGAACGTGAAGAAGTCGTAGAAATCAGCGGTGACTCTCTTCTTCGCGGCGCGTTTGAGGCCCTTCCCTCCACTGACGACCATGATTGAGGCGGAAACAGGAATGCGGTCCAGCGTTGGAGGCTCGTGAAGCAAGATCTCAAAGGGGAAGGTCTCAAAATGTTTTCCACTTACCACGTGACACTCCTGAGGCACAAACACTTGCTTGATGGATCTGTTATAGCTACCGGTATGTTACTTCTAACCATGGTTATGCATAACTGAAGTTTCTTGAATTACCATGGAAGCATGATATTAGCCTGACACATGAACTATTATGATTATCTGCTTGGCAGGTTCTATCTTGGGGTAGAACGTCTAAAATGTGAAGGCAGTGAATCCATTCTCAAAACCGTCTGGCATTACTCATATGCAGTTTTGTGTTGGTCTTTAAAGGTGATTTCTTTATTCCCACTTATGCTAATAAATTTCATTTGTGATGTCCTACACGAGTACTTCTGTAAGAATTTGATTACTTTTTTTTTAAGTGGATGTCAGCTTTTATTTCAGCTTGTATTAGACAATTTGTTGTTTCCCAAGTCCTGAGCCTATATATCCTTATCCTTATTTACCGTCTTTTGAGTTTTATAATTATTTCCATCATTTTTCTTATTCTACAATGATAAGGATAAGGAAAGTATAAATATATATGATTTTTCCAGGCATTACCCGTTTTCACGTTTGCAAATCTAGGTGAACTTGACATACTTGAGACAACATTGGTTGCACTTCAACACATAACTCTGGAAAAGATTTTTGATGACAATGGAAAGAAAACTCTGTGCACTGAGTTCCCCCAGATAATGCAGCAGGTAAAGTGTATTTTTATACAGGACCAAATAAAAATTATTTATTTAAATGATATATCATCAGCGCGTCTCTGTATTAATTAAATGCTATAATCAGTACCAACCACTATCCCCACCGACGAAGCCAACTACCAAATTCCAACCTTCAAATGCAAGAGACTAACACCTCTCAACTATCTTGTTAGGCCCTCCTATTCAGCGTAAATATTTAGTGTAAATATATTTTGCTGCTGCTGCCAATATTCCAGTGATTTAAATGTCAAACTTCCCCTTTGATTTTCCTTTTCAGGCCTATAGGCGTGCAGGTTGGTTACCAAAGGATGAGAATGCGTATCCAAAATGTTTTCTATGATGCTATAAGACTGAAAAGGGGCTTCCATGCATTGAAGGTGCAATTAATCCTATGGCGTGTGGTAGGACACCTGTGTTTCTTTGTGAACAGTTTTTTATGATTGATTGATTGGGCTATATGCACACACGGTGCTGCTAGTGCTTATTACTACTTCACTGTTTTGGCAATTTTCTTTCAATTGATATAATCCTATGTTTTGATAAAAAATCATATTATGAATTTTAAAAGAAAATAATATATTTCATAAATCATTAGTGTTTTAGATACGCTGTGCCTCTGACATACAATGCTCAATAGTCAATATTGTTACTTGGTGGTCGTGGGATATGACAAACCTTACTACTACCACTTGTAATATAAATTTATTTGGTCCAAATATTGAAACAGCCAATGACTAAGACATAATAATTAGAAACAGCCAATTTTGGATAAGTCTGATAGCATAAGTTATTGCTCAAACTATAAGGGCCAATGGCTAAGACATAATAATTAGAAACAGCACTACTACATAAGTGCTGTAGGCACGTGCCACCTCCTCCGTCGTGTCCAAGCCACACGAGGCTCTTCTTGCCGGGATTTCTGTTCTCTACGGCGTATCTCACCCATGACCTCTTTCTCACTCCAAGAAAATGCACCTCCTTCCAGGCAAAGATGGTGGCACTGTCGTGGGCAATAGCGGCGACGGCGTGGTCCTGGGTGAGAGAGAGTGGCAGAAGAAGCGGCTGATGAGAGAGATTGAAAACTCTGAGAGCGACAGAATGAGAGAGAAGCCAATAAGAGTTAAATAGCAACAAACATTTTAAAGACGGTCTTGTACCCGTCTTCGAACACTTTTGAACACTATTTTCAAAAATGGTCTTTTCCTAACCTCTTTAAACACTATTTTTAAATACAGTTATTTCACAACTGTCTTTGTTTGTTTCATTTTATTTACAACTTTGCCACCACGTTTTATTTTAAAAAGGTTTTGAAACAACCGTCTTTAATTTGATGTCGTAAAAAGTTGTTTGTGTAGTAGTGCAACCAATTTTGTCAGAGAAATTAGAATGGAAAAATGATAAAATATTGTAGAGAAAATTCACTAATTGTACGTAACATTGTGGGTATAATTTTTTTATAAATCATTAGTGTAAAATTATGACAATAATATAGGTATCCAAAAAATAAGATTCTTAATTATTTTATAAGTAATTGTAAGTAGTTTCTTTAGAAAATTTTATACTTATAAATTATATAGCCGCCATTCAAAAACACTGATAATCTATTTATTTATTTATTGTAAGTTAGCTAAAACAATAGGAAGAATTTCTAACTAATTTTGGTTTGTTCCATAAGCATTTAGCAAGACATTCTCAGTGAAAAAGAAAAATGGAAAGCTATGAAAGGCTCGAGATGAGAGCAAAGTTATTTATAATGTTGCATCGTGGGAGACTACGGCCATAGGCCATAGGGTAAGTGGTTATTCCAACCCCTACTTTTATAATTAAGGAACTTATTATTGCATTTACCTTAGCATAACTTGAATTAATTATGTGATATATCTTGCCCATGGATTTGTTTGTTGCCTGATAGCATATGTTTAATAGTCTCATGTGATGGCCTAATGGATACTAATACCTTGCATGTCATCTTGTTAGCTGTACAGCATAACTAAAGAAAGTCATTAATGGATACTAATACCTTGCATGTCATCTTGTTAGTTGTACAACATAACAAAAGAAAGTCATTCCTCATGTGATGCTTAAATATTATTCTTGGTCATAGTCTTGCCACTTTGATAGTTGAAAATAAAACTCGTTGGTTAATTAGATACATTCTTTGGATTTGCCACAGATATTGCAATAATTACATTACAGTGAAGACTTTTGGATCATCGAATCAAGGAGCTTTACTTTGGTGATTAAGGTGATCAATTATCAACTTATACTACCTTTTTTTCCTTTTGTGTGAGTGTGTGAAACTTCACATTATATGCTGGATATAAAATGAGTTTTCTTGGTTTTACAGCTCAATTTGAACTGCCACTTTGAGCTTGGCTTTTTTATACTGCTATTGAAATATATTACTTATGATTATGATTAATTTTATTTACAACTAGGGAAAAGAGGCATTGTATCTAACTACTTTTCCATATTTTTTATAAAATAAAAAGAAATATAATAAAAATTAGTGGATAGCTAATGAAAATAGTTATAGGGATTAAATAGTAATTTGTAAATGCAAATATATGGATAAAATAGGTATAATAAAGTGTAAACCAAAATACTATATTTTCTTTATACCTATATTAAAATTTTCTCCTTTAAATATGTTTATTTCTATAAACTGCAAAAATTGTCTATATTTTTTCTTGCAGAATTTTGATTTTGCTTGTTATATTTTTTGTACAAAGATGAATCTTTTGAGAAATATTTAATTTTTTTTTAGAAAAGGCCTTAAACTAAGTTGGTTCTAAGGAAAACTGTCTTAAAATGTTCTCATTTTAAGACAATTTTTCCTAAAAATCGTCTTAGTTTAAGTTTATTTAATTTAAAAAAAAACAAATTAAACTAAGATGCTTTATCGTAAAACTGTCTTAGAGTATACACATTCTAAGATTGTTTTTCCAAAAAAACATCTTAGTTTAAGTTTTTTTTAAAAAAACAAAACATATTAAACAAAGACGATTTTGCCTAAAAACCATTTTAAAAGACATTAAAAAAAAAACACAAAATCTAAGATTGTTACAGGCGAAAACTGTCTTAGAATGACAACATTCTAAGATCGTTATAGCCTATAACCGTCTTAGATTTTGTGTAATTTTTTTATAAAATATCTTCTAAGACGGTTTAGGGAATGAATCGTCTTAGAATCTATTGAAACAAAGACAGTTATATAACCGTCTTTGAAGGTCTAACCTTACAATAGTTGTAACACCCCGTAGGCCTCCGACGTGTTATCATTAATAATATCAGATTAACACATAAAACATCAATTAAATAGCTCAGTGGAAACCTGGGATCGTTTTCTTGATATATTATGTATGGAATAATAAATTCATCAGTTAACACACACACAATTCATGTAACGTGCCCCTGCTGATCCAGTTTTTCAAATCCAGTATAAATAAGACAGATAACAGAAATCTGAGGCAGAGTAACAATATACAACACATATATACTCAGGGAAGGTATCATATACATCTCATCAAAGTTCTGTACAATATATATACATCTCAATTTCACACCACACACGGTGCTACACAGAATATCAACCCTCAGAAGGGGTATACAGAACTATAACAAGACAAATCAAAATGGAGCCTTCAGGCTCTCTATGCTGCTCCTCAGCCAAGCAGTCTAGTCTCTGATGGGCCTCTTGCCCTGAGACTGCTCTTCTCTTCTAGAGGGTTCACCTGAAACCACATAAACCCCACACGGGGTGAGATAACATATTTCAGTAAGCTCAGGATCCATGGAGGAATCTCCTCCACCCTGGCCCACTATCATAATAGACATACACAAGGATCACAATCAAATGGCCCACTGGCATAGCCCTCTGGCTTTCTCAATAATACAACATATCATACAGGGTGACTACATATATCAGCACAGGAGGAAGCCATCTCCTATAATAAAGTCACAGAATAGGAGGAAACCATCTCCTGTATCAACATCTCAGAATAGGAGGAAACCGTCTCCTAGAATGGGAGGAAACCATCTCCCAGTGTGAGGCCGGAACTCACACCTGTGTCATCCCATTGGGTGCTACCCTTAGCATGGATGCACATATATGGTACCTTCGAGAATAGCAGGAATCCGTCTGAACTATTCCCTTGGTCTAGGGGATCATCATCACCCATGAGCCAACCATACTAGGAGGAAACCATCTCCTAGGGAGGTCCATATCTATCTATTGGCCAATAGATCTATCTCAATCACAATCACAGCACGATTCATAACACAATCATATCTCAGCATATAACCAGCTCAGAGGCATACATATTTCAATACAAGAATGCAGATACCAATGCATGCATTATGAAATGACCACCACTTCCCCGGAGTGTGGTGTGGTACACAAGATGGGAATCATCCCCAGGGACACTGAACTTACCTGGAACAATATCACTCTGTGGTCTGGTCCCTGCTATGTGGCTCCCGCCACCAGTAATCTCACAATCACGGCCTATTCAAGGCATATACAATTTCATATCAATATCAAGACCACAGACATCAATCACAGACTAAACATATCATAATTCCCCTATCCTAGGGTTCAAACACGCTCAGCCTACATTAGGCTGCTCTCAGACCACACAAGGTCCATCTGGGCTGAGTACCAACATATGAATCCACGTAGACTCAATGCCCCACAAACATGACATAACCTCTCATCAGCCTCAGATATAGAATATCACTGGAATGGTTCAGCCTCACTCAAGGTACCATTCCATTAGCCACACAGGCTCCATACAACATATACAAGGCTCTGGCATATCAAATGACCAAAACAAGTGACCATACACAGGCCACATAGGTAACTACAGAGCCAGAACTCAAAGTCATCAGAATCAAAAACTGAAAGCTAATCCTTCATCTATTCTAAGCTCTGAACAAATTCCTCTACAGGACCCTGAGCTAATTCTGGCCCCAGCTCATATGGGTCACTATTCACAGGAACCCCTAGAATCAAAATTAAACGGAGAAACTTGAGTCTCTTACCTCAGTGGCGACTCAGAAGATCTCAGGACAGCTTCCCCAAGCTCTACTGTCCTTTCCAAGCCTTGAGTCTCGTCCACTCTCAAGTTCTCTGAAGTTTCTCTCTTGAGAAATCAATTCTCACTCACTAGGGGTTTTCAAGAGCAAAGAATGAAGGATTATGGC
>PYAF01002169.1:0-10308 GCA_007407185.1 Glycine tomentella | reverse complement strand
TTAATTTTTTATTTTTAAAATCATGACTTAATTGCATAATTTACCAACCAATTATCACCGGTGTGTAAATTTTATAATTTAAGTTTTTTCACGATTTTACCATCTGTTTTTATTTTCTTACATTTTAACGATCAATTAAATGTACTAACATGCTCCTATAAAAGTTTTATAAATCATGTTTTGTTATTACTTTTGTAAAGTAATATTTTTTATTAACATGATGATAAAATACATAAAAATAACATAGTAGTTAAATGCTTGAAAAAAAAGTGATAAAATACATAAAAATTGAAAACATAATAATAAAATGCGTAGAAAAAATACAATTTAGTAGATAAAAATCTAATATAAAGAATCCTGCTAGAGACATGATATAACAATCATTCATATATCTTTATCTTATCATTTTATTAGGCTTTTTATAGAATTGTCAATTCATGATAGGTCCATGATTGAACAATGGTTCGTGCATATCATTTATAACTTGCATTTTCTTCCACATACATAGGCGGCAAAATCAAAATAACTATGCAAATATGATTATAAAAAAGATAAACAACAATCAAAGAATTAAATTTATAGTAAAAAATATTGATGTGTTTGGATCAATAATTCATTGAAAAAAGCAATTTTTTTTTTATAAATCTAAATGATATTTTTAATAATAATTATGTCAAAAAAATTAATTTTAAATTTTTATATCAACTCTGTTGAGTTTGTACGTGTAGAAGCGAGTGGATTTTACTGTAAATGTCCTTGTAAACATGAGTTTTATGTTGCAGCAAATTAAGGCGACTACGTACCATAGTATATGGCTAATTAATGAATACTCAAAGATTCAAACTGTGCCTGTGTCAATTTTAGCTTATTGACTCATGGTATTTCACTATTTTGTCAAACATAATAATAAAATGCATAGTACTGCCATGGCAGGTGTTTTCACATGGCTTAGCTGTGTAAGGAAAAATGCAGGACCCAGAATATTATTTATCTCAGTAGCCTTTACTTGATGGTTTAACCAGAATATTATTTAAAGAACAACTTGATATAAAACAATGGGGCAATGTATCGTACAAATCCTACACATTTATAATTTATAAATATGGTGATCAAAGCTAAGGTGTTGCTACAAAATAAAATTTAAAATATAAGCAATACCAAAAAGAATTCAACAAGAGAACCACACAACCATAAACTAACATAGAACTAATTTGAGGACAACAATAAAAGGAACCTCATCGCTAACCTTCTGAAAATCATCAAGAGTCATGAGTAAATATAGGTTTGACAAAGAACAAAAGAAAAGAATCTTGGACCATCATCCAAGAGACAGAACCTTATTGATAATTAATATTGTACTAATCCATTCAAAACGCTTTTGTCTCTTCTCTCATGGTCAGCTTGTGTTTCAAGTTAAGGGAATGGTTTAACATCAAAGAGGAATTTATTCTTTAGCAGTTTCTTTTTCATTTACCACAGTTCAGTTCATTTACTTTTAAAACTTATTAAGTTACTATTTCACCCTCAAACTTTATGATCCACAAAATCAAATAACCACACTAAAATGGACTTACCACGGGAGTTACTCCAATCCAAAGAAGTGGACTAATCAGCATTCCACCTCTAATTCTAAAGACACCACCCAACATCCCTGCTAGTAGTGCCATCAGTGGAAAAATAAGCTTATTTGATGGTATATTTCTGGGCAGACCAGGCACCTGCATATCAGGTAGTTGTAAGCAGATTGAAAGAAGGTGTAGATAACACTGAACATTTAGTTGAAAAAAAAATACTTTTCAATCTATATATAGTGTTTTTAAGAACCTCTGCAATAAGAGTTAGGTCTCTAAGGCTTTCTTTTCTAAATACAATCCAAGCAGAGAAAACCACAGCAAGAGGTAATTGAACCGATGACAGAATCCAGTATCCCACATTCCCACACCACATAGCTCCACTGGAATGTTTCCCTGCATATATAGTTTGCACAATTGATTTAAAGAATCGTCCTTCAAATATATATATGCAATAAGGAAAAATTAATTGAAATTCACTCAAATCATGCATCCAGATTAATAAATTAAGTATGAAGTTATAATAATAGCAGAAGAAAGAAAGAGGCTTCAGCTGTCCATATTTGCTGCCACGAAGAAGATAGATAGAGAAGAAAGAGAACCAGATGAAAAGTAAGAGCAGCAATATGAACCAAGGGGTCCTCACATTCCTATTTCCTTGAAGAAGAGGCACTTCATTTTCCCTTTTCTCTTCCGATTTAGTCCTCCAAAGTCTCAACCCACGTTTGCAAGTTTTGAAAGTAGACCAACCAAGGAAGAGAGCAAATCGTACTGTAATCAATCATTCTGGTAATACCCGATTACAAATAACTCCAAGATTCACTCCCAACAACATACATGGTTGTGATAAAAGTGATATGTCATAGTTAACGGATGACTTGCCACCGAATTTAGGACTTGTGATGCATGTGTTGCATATAACATTTGCAAATGTCCCTCCCGTGACCATGAAAGCCGAGAGACTTGAAGCAGTTTTGAGATCTAAGGCAGTCACAATAGATAATATGGGTATAAAAAGTCCACCACCACCTATTCCCCCAGCACAAGATATAGCAGAAAGCAAAGGACTCCAGCAACCACCGAAGGGCCTGAAAAAATAAGTATAAGTGATTCTGAGAATCCATGTGCTTCATCATGGACAACTTAGCATTGGTGTCATCCAAGGGCATCCAAACTTGGCATTCAGTGTTTTTCCTATTAGCTGGTTCCAGCTTGTTGCCACAGCTGGATCCTCTGCTCCTATGACATTTAAGGTCTTCAGAGGTACAATCTCTTGAAACCTAAACAAGATTCAAAAGAATTTTTTTAATGAAATACAATATATAGAATTTTATCTTAATTAATTAGGCCAATTTGTGAACTCCCTGTCCTCAAATTAACTAACAAAAGAATTAACAAAATCACGAGAGGGGTGCTACTTTCTTAAGAAAATGATTCAAATTAGGAATTGTATACATACCCCAGAACATATATATCTGCAGCATTCTTGAGATTCAACCACTCATCCAAGTCAACAGCCAAAGAGAACTGAGTGAGAGAGTGTGTGTGTGTGTGTGTGTGTGTGTGAGAGAGAGAGAGAGAGAGAGAGAAAACTGTATGCTATTCATAGTTTAAAAGTTGAAACTTGTAACAATCCAATAACAGAACTCCACCTAACTCAAACATTTTGTTAAAATGAGTTGCATCTACAACTTTGTTTTATTTGCAATTTAATTTCATAGTAACCTCCTAAAAGTATAGGTTTTTTTATCCTTAAAAGAGTTGCATCTCAACTTTTACAAGTCACTTGAATTAGGTCAAATGGTCCTCAACAACTCTGGTTCTGTTGCCTTGAATACATCTGAATACCTATTTTAAAATAAAACTGGTATCAGAGTGACTAGATAAGTATAAATTATTAAATTTCAACTCAAAATTATACAATCTCTTTTTCGGTTTTTAACGAGATCAAGACATGCAAAGAAAGAAATTAGGCAATCTAAGACATGCAATGTATTTAGCTCAAAATTATCACTATACTGTCCTAGGTGCAGATTGTGGTAGAAAAAACACCAAAACTGAACATGTTGACATCCCATATGTGACATCTTCATTAGTTTCTCCATCATTTTGTAATATTGTTCTCAGATACTTCAACTTAGAAACCTGTGGTACCACATCTCCAATTCTTACCTCCAAATCATTTTCCTCTTGTTTCTTCCTAAAATTGGTATGCATATATATTTGCTTCTATTCAACCAAAAATCCTTTGATTTCGAAGTTTGTCTCCATAGCTCAAGTTTAGAGTTAACCTATTCTCTTGATTCCTCAATCATAACCATATCATCCGCAAAAAGCATGCATTTTTTAGGTGTCTTCCATTAGGTATCACTCAACTAAGTTCAGCTCACTTTACTACAATGGTTTTAAACTAATCTTGGATTCTGTATCATTTTGCAGGCTAACAAGAAGCTAGCTCTCAGACAAGATGAAGATCCTGAATCCCAAAGGAATCTGGATGACAAAATGAAAAGTGTCACAGTAAACAAAAAGGCTCTTGAAAGTACAGAATCTCATGTTTCTCGCAATATACCACCATATGATGCTTTTGCAACTACACCTCAAGAGGCATATATATTGGACAAAATCATCCTTAAGGGAGAATGGGATTATCTTGAAGACATTTATAATAATTTGCAATGGGGAGATGAAGCAGACTTCAGTGCTTATCCAACTTTTGTTTGCAACAGGATAGAGAGATTAAGGAATATTAAGGTATTGATATAAATATAGCCTTTTCCATATTTTGCTGCTTAAAAAGAAACTTGAGGAGGTCCATCCAAAGTTCACTACAATGTCTGTCAATCTAAAACTCGCTTTCATTCCACCGTGTTTGGATTACAATTGCATCTAACTCAAGCCACGTTAAACCCAATGCACTATTCACATAGCTTTTTCGATTATGCATTGGAATGATTAATTAATTTTTCCGTTCAACTATCCAAACACACTCTTCGAAGTCCATATTTAGATTACAGTTGGGAGATATCAAAATTAATTTTTCTCAAACCGACAAATGCTTCCTTCCTTCTTTATTTTGAGCTAATTCTCAAACTCGTAACAGTACATTCTCAACTTTAAACCCCAAGAAACATTCTGATATTGCAAACAAAAAAAAGCATCAAACCCAGATTCTAACAAATAATAAAGCTGAAAATAGAAACGTCCACTCTCCATCCATCCAACAAGTGCAAATCCACGTCAACAAAGATCCAAACCCTTTTGAGTTTTGACCATCTCTGACTCACACAAACACCAACTCACAGTATCTATTGCTAACCCTAATAAATCACAAAAATAAAATAAAATAGACAACAACGTACCATGAAGGATCTCCACGAAGGACTTGTATTTGAGGCGGAGGCCGAAGCGGGTGGAGGAGGAAGATTCGGGGTCTTGGGAGTCGAAGGTGGGGGAGAGGAAGAAGGAGTTGTAGGTGTAGGTGAAGGAGTGGAGAGGGATACAGTGCTGCGAGAGGAAGGCGAAGTAGGCGTTGGAGGGGTCGTCGAGGAGCGCGGTGGCGAGGAGGCGGCGAGTGGCGGAGATTAGGGTTGGGGAGGCGCGGATGGTGCATTTGGAGTGGATGAACTTGTTAGGGTTATTGGAATTGGAATTGGAATGGGGTGAGGAAAGGGAGATGGCGCGCTTGAAGAGGTTGAAGGGGTGTGGAAGGAGTGGGCTCCCTTCGGAGCCAGGATGCGGGGGGCCAGGAAGAAGAGGATTGGGAGGGAGAGGAATAAAGTGGAGTGAACGAAACAACTAGGTTTATGTCCATTTTTTTTTTGTTAAAAATGAATCAAAGTCGGTTATTATGGAAACCGACTTTGAATAGCTAAAGACAAGGTCGGTTTTTACGTAACCAACTTCGTTTGCATATTATTGTTCAAAATAATTACGAAATTGCCACCGCATACCATACTAGGTCGGTTTTTAAAGAACTGTCGTTAATGGCCCGTCGTAAAAAACAGCTTTTGTAGTAATGAACCCATCTCCATTATGACAATTTAATTTTGTTCTTCTGTCATACCCACCAGACCAATCATGTGAATCCCATGCACTTTGCTTGATACTTTGGTATGAAACCTTGCAAGCAAACACATATTGGAAGATCATTAATATTGCAGTTAGAGTTGACACCACAAACTGCATAATGTTCACACTGATCTGTAGGATGAGTGTTTACAATATCCCAACTTTGTGTTTGAGAAGACCATAGAAAACACTATGTAGTTCCTGTTGGATTGAGCTTAAGCCTTGTTCTAGTAAGAATTGGACTGTTAAATTTTCATATCCATAAGAAAGTTCTTTGTCAATTAACTATAAAGAGAAATTAAAGATGGCATGCATTCTTTGCCAAGAAACTCCACTAAAAAGATAGCCATTCCACGACCCGTTGTTGTACAAAACTTTTGTTCCTTTTGTAGTGACTAGTTGAGGAAAGCCGCAAGTATCTGTTGGAAGGAGGATATTTGAGAAAATGAAAGCTTTAGAAAGATTTAAAGGAAAAGAATACTTTATTACCACACAACTCTTTTTCTCTTGACTTGATACAAAATGGTGGAGAAATTTCCTATTTATACTAGTAACACCCCTTAACCAATGGCTAGGATTGTGCGATACAACTCATCTAATGGTTACAAAACATTCTCTAGAATTCTTCACACTGTTCTAGCTTAGATATTTATAATGGTGGTTTCTAGATACAACTATTCTCTAGATATTTTTATGGAGATATTTAGAGTGGACTATTCTAAATTTTGAGCTAAACATCTCTTGGATATTTCTAGATATTGACTCATTTAACAACTAAGTCCAATAGACCTAAATCAAGTTTATTATTATTCAACAGTATCGACACTATACAAAAACTCGCATTCAGATGGATCATTGAAGTCTCTCCAAGATGTGAGATACTGATACAGACTGGTAACTAAATTGCTTTAATTTTCAGCTCCATTCCAGAAGGGAGAGTGTTTCCGGGAAAATCAAAGCTTTGCCACAAGAGGTCATTCCGGGAAAATCAAAATTGCTCGCTACCTTAGTCTGACCATCTTCCAGTAGCTACCTTGCTCTCGCATGCTCTCGGTCGTAGTTGAAGCAAACCTTGCATCTCCATCACAGGTTAGTATCAACTAACATCGCGAACTTCCAATGCTATTGTTGTCACAAGTTGGGTATGGTTCTGCATTACCATTTTTCTATGTGACGAAGAGGTTGAATGTGATATTGGCTGGATTGTCACTTTTGTTGACCACTAAGTGCTTGATAAAATGGCTAATCCGTATATGTTGTTTGAATGTGGTTCTGGACATATCTATTTTTATTCTTACAACATTACAACATTAAGTCTTGGTGTCATAATCTGATTCGTGCCCTCAATTGATTTATTTGGATTGGTGCATATCTAGGTTGAATGGTAGTTGCGTGGTGCATATCTAGAATAGATACTGAAGGTCTCATTACATTGTGTTCTATTTAACTTGTAGTTCCTCACTGTTTGTTAAGCTCAATCACCCAGTATTAGAACCATATGATTTCAAGATCTTGTTAGGACACTGGGGAATGGGTAGTTAATTAGGATAGTTTGAATATTTGAGCTCCTTCCTGTTTGAGCTCCAGAACTCAAACTCTAAAGCCTCTGCTATGCCTTTTTCCTCTAGGCCGCTCAAATTTCCTTCCCTTTGCACGGACATAGGGCTTGGTATGGCTATGGGGCACACCGAGAGCTGGTCCAAAGTGCTTGACAGCCTCACGGGCATTCTTGGGACCTCTAAGAAGAACCTGAAACATCATTCCAAAACAAAGGTCATGCTTTAGGGACACATCATTTTTTTAACACTTCCACTACAACAGGTAAAAAGCAGATGTTGCATTATTATTTTTTTCTTCCTCCCACAACAACAGAGAATAGCAAGACAACTAGACCCACAAACAACAATTAACTAAGTTGATCTACACTTACAACACTAGATTGGCATGAAAGTGGATGAACCAAATTGCAAGTTTGAAACAGAAGATAGAATAGTTTTGGCATAAAAATATATAAGAGCATTCACTGACACGAAATTATGCATCATTCTTGTCCTCCACATGAACAAGATGAAGACAAAAAAATTCTAGATTCCATATGATTTTCACTTTCACAAAGTAACTCATCACAAGGGTGAAGTGCACACAGGGTTATACTAAGGAAGAATAACTTGTCGGAGACAATAAAATGCAGGATTTGCTAGTTGATCAAACAAAAAAACAGCCAAAGCTAAAGGCCAATAACCTAAGACTCCTCTCTCTCTCTATATATATATATTAGAATTTTCACCACATGACAAAATAGTTAATTAGGTGGCTGATGTCATAAAAAATAGAAACAATGGTCAATTAATGAAGCTTGATTGCTTATTATATTCATTGCTTCCTATCCTTGTAATGTTGCACATATAAGCTTGATTGCTTATTCATTGCTTATTAAGAAACAATGAATTGGTGCATATTTGGAAAAGTGTTACTTCGAAAAGTGTTTGAAACCTGACTTAGGGCAAAAGACATATATGGCTTTCCCGATGAGCTTGGACAGGGAGATTCTGTGAATTTCTTACAAGCTTGGACGGGGCCAAAGACATATATATGGTCGAGCTTCATTGTGATTTGTGAATTTGTTACATTTAGTAGAGCTTTAGGAAGAAATAATTTCTTGGTTTATATTAACCACAAATAAACCAAAATCTGAAGCTGTTAATGCACAATTTCAATTAAGTTTATAGTTCATTTTAGCGGAGAGTTGCTTTTGTATATATAAGTTTGTGGTCTTAAGGTCATTGCAATTTGCAAGGCATGGTGTAGTAATTAGTTTCTCTCTTACTTTTTGGCTAGCTTTTTCTTTCCCATTTCCAGCAAACTTGCATGAATGCATATTTTCATTGATTTTAACATGCAACACAACTTTCTCACAGGACCACATCTCTCTCATGCACTCTCTCTTCGCATAGTCTCCCTTCGCCACAAACCAACTACACTTTCCGCTTTAGTCTCTGCAATCCAAGGTGAACACCCAATACTTGAATATAACATCTTATTAAAATTGTGTGTGTCGTCTTTCAATATAACATCTTCAATGTTCAACATCATTCGTAGGCAGTTGTCCTTTTGCTCTTTGCATTGCATTGTCATCACTAGATTCGTTGTTCGAGTTTGTCAGTGACCATCATCACAGGTACTTACGAATGTGTTTAGTATTTTTTTTAGGTTCTGTATGTATACATGTGCTTTTGCAACTTGTTTTATGTGGTTAATGACTACTGCTTTATATATACAATTGATGTTCATTATGAGTGAACCTTAGTTTCCCGTTTGAGATTCAGTACAGTGATTCTTCTAGACAGTTTGGATTAATCATCGTATTGATTCTTGAATTGTCTGTTTGGACAATTTGGGAAGACTCATATTTTTTTAGTATATTCATATGTATAAGTTGAGTTTATTTTCTTAAATATGATGAACTTTCGGTACAATGCATTTCACTTTGTTCTCTGGGTGCATACTTGACTGTGGTGGAACTCATGTCACCGCTTTCATGTCGTGTACTCGGAGATCAAAGCGAAATGCTGCCGAAATTTCGTCAAATTTATGATAAGAGACTCAACCTATATATATGAATATACAATAAAAATATGTCTTCCTGAATGAGATAGGGTCACACCTTGAATGAAAAAAGTGAGGTTTTCATGCATATGGAATAACTTTGTGAGTATCACATAGTTATTAATTAGATGGATCGAAGTTGGATGAATGCAAATCGCATCACGATTGAGTATGAGGAAGGCGTTGAACATTTCTTGCAATTTGCCTCCAAAAAAAGTTGACAGGATGAGGATGGAAAATATTTTTGTCCTTGTATCAATTGTTTGAATGGAAGACGTCAAGCACTAGACGACATACGAGAGCATCTTCTGTGTGATGGGATTAAGAAGACTTATATCACATGGATATGACATGGTGAATTGACAGACACACAGGGGGTTTTGCAAACTAAACCGCTTGATGTTGATATCGGAGATCGATTAGAGGATATGATTCGTGATCTAGGACATGAGTCTTTTAGCAAGCACATGTCCCTATGTATGATACTTTGGAAAGTGATCTGAAGAAGCCGTTGTATCCGAGGTGCAAAGAGTCATTGACATTGTTGTCTATGGAGTTAAATCTGGATAATGTGAAGGCCAGATATGGATGGAGTGACAAAAGCTTCAGTTCACTGCTTCAAGTAGTTTATGAGATGCTTCTAGATGAAAACACGTTGCCAACAAGTTACTATCACGCGAAGAAGATAGTTTGTCCGACGGGTATGGAGTATAAGAAAATTCATGCCTGTCCTAATGACTGCATATTGTACAGAAATGAATTTGAAGAAATTCATAAATGCCCCAGGTGTGGGGTATCACGGTACAAAGTGAAGGACGATGACGACTGTAGCAGTGATGAGAGCACAAAGGAAGGCCCTACTGTAACACCCCAAATTTTTGAAGGGGATTGATATTCTGTATTCAAAATATTAGGGTAAAATGTGATCAGAGGCAGTATAAAAAGATTTGAGGGAAATGACGCAAATACCCCTGGATATTTTTGAAAATGACCAAATTGCCCTTAGAAATTTTAGCAAGATCTCTTAAGGAGGAAACTTTACAAATACTCTGGGATGCTT
>PYAF01002168.1:156265-176972 GCA_007407185.1 Glycine tomentella | reverse complement strand
CTCCCTTTAGGGAATGTTGGTGAAAAGGATAGTTTAAGGAATAGGTGGATACGGTGAAGTGGATTGTGTGGGAACTCAAATGAAGCTTGAAAATAACATGCAAAGGTGGTGGGGCTGCACGGTTTTTCCTCCTTGGCTGACCCCAAAATTCTGCATGCCTTTCCTTATATAACATTGGTCCATGCTTGCTTCAATTTGAAACCTCAAAAATGCCCCTAAGGTAGGTGACAAATTACCAAAATACCCTTGGATATTTTGATTAGATATTTTGAAGTGAAAATTGCAAGAATACCCCTGGACTGAGTGAAAAACTACTAAAATACCTTTAGATATTTTGTAGAGATTTGAAGAAATTACATAAATACCCTTGGAATGACAAATTACCAGATTACCCTTAGTAACAGATAAAAATCACAAGAAAAATAAGAGTACCTAGACTGACAAAAAATTTATGATTAGGTAAGCCAAAAGATAAGTCTCTCAATGTTACTACCCAATATAATAAATGCAAGTAAATAAAACTTACAGTAGAAATGAAGAAAATTGCATGAATATCTAAAGTTATCAAGAGCTATAGTTTCAGTCCATGTGATAATATGATGAGGAAAATTATCATATGAGAAACACCTATAATGGTAGTGTGATACAAGAAGGATAGGGTAGAAGCTAATGTATTCAAGTGACAAGTTTAGAAGTGCTTATAATATATTTAGTTAGGATTAGTTAATTTAAGAAAAGAAACCAATCCTAGTTGTGTAGGATTTTGGGCAAAGGCTTAAGATTTTAAATGTATGTCACATACTTAGCTAGTATATTGGAAGACACATGAAGTACACTAGATATAAATTAAAAGAAACAAAAATATAAGACCAAGCAAGCTTATACGTGAGATTTGAAGCTATATGGAAGTGAAACCATGTGTAGGTTAACGTGTAAGCTATAGAACTTTGTATAAAAGATAATTTTGCAACCAAGCTTACGAAAAATCAGATTTGGCTTCTTGAAAACTCCATTGCACGTGCATAGGCCAGCCAAGCTCAAAGGAATATTGCTTTATTTGAAGATAATATGGCATTAAATGAATAGGGACAAAACTTTTAAATATTTTCCTTAGGTTATAATTACTTAGTCAACTTATGACTAAACTAACTACTAACTAAGTTACATCCTAACTAATTCCTTTACTTCCTAACCAAAATGTTTTCTATAAATACCCCCTTGAATTAAAATTCTGCACAAGTCATGCTATTTCCCTCAAACTTACGACCAGTTGCATTTTCTCTCTTCACTTTGCTTTCTCACTTCCTTCTTGATATAGAAACCATAGTCCTTCACTTCTATTGCCTTCTTCACCTTTACAAAGTATCAAATACTATACAAGCCTTTCATTCTTTCAATAACTTGAGGTGTAGCCAAATACTTGGAGGAATTGGAAGCAAACTTGTTAGAGGTAGGTGAAAGTTAGGTTTATTTATATTCTTGAGATTATTCGTATGGCTATAAGCTGAATTTTGGACTATTTTGAAATTTCCATATCTCCCTCTATACTTAACCAAACGAGATGTTTGACCACTCATTTTAAAGATTAGGATGTCCTCTATGTTATCCTAAAATATGGGACCAAAATAAGTAGTGAATTATGCCCAGAAAAATTATTTTAGCTCAAGCTATCTGAAACTGTCCACACCCAAACAGCTTCTGCCATCCGTTTTGATAAATTTATTTTTCTCTTTTTTCTTATTCAAATTAGGTGTATGATACATGGAATTAAAGATCTAAATGTCAACTATAACATATAAAAATTTCAGCTAAAACTAGATAGTTTATTGCTTGCAATCGTCAAAACACTAGGAGATGCTAGTGTGGAATATTGAGACTGCATGCAGATTTGAAGTTCTATTTGTAAAATATTATATCTAGAGTTTTATAACTCCAATTGAGGCATGTGATACCTTTTTAGAAAGATTAGGAAGTATAGTTTAACATACTAAAAGATTAAAATTTAATGATTGTTGGATGAGTATAGATTATAGGAAGAACCGAATCATATATAGTAAAAAATCTTGTTGTTATGATGTTCTTTGTTATGATTTTCTTTTGTGATGATGAAATCTTGATGTTTTGTGGCATAATTGTATGACACGAGTTATGTAGCTTTGCATGTCATTGAGCATGTCATGTGCATTAAGAAAGATAAAAAAGATAAGACCTGAAGGGTGATACGGCTAAGCCGAGCGCAATCCTGATGGTGCCGAAAGGGTGATACGGTTAAGTCGAGCACGACCTTAAGGGAAAGACTAAAGAAAGATAATACCTGAAGGGTGATACAGTTAAGCTGAGCATGACCCTAATGGTACCCAACGGGTGATACGGTTAAGCCGAGCACGACCCTGTGGGAAAGACATATTGACCCAAGGGTGAT
This sequence comes from Glycine tomentella, assembly GCA_007407185.1. Lineage (NCBI taxonomy): Eukaryota > Viridiplantae > Streptophyta > Magnoliopsida > Fabales > Fabaceae > Glycine > Glycine tomentella. Next base: position 174,550 of record PYAF01002168.1, on the reverse strand, counting down.
ACAGTTAAGTTGAGCATGACCCTATGGGACCCCAAAGGGTGATACAGTTAAGCTGAGCACAACCTTGCGGGAGCAACCTAGGTCTAGTAATGAGCTCATTGTCTAGTTTAGGGTATAAAAGAGTAATATAATAAAGGTAAGCTATGCATTGACATGATTGAAAATAATACTTGCATTAATGATGAAGTATGAGATTATTTTTAAGTGTTTGTGAATAAAATGAATCTACTTCGGGTTATATGTTTATGAAATTAAAAATCAACTATAATTGTTCACATGTTTTCTTAATAAACCGAAGTAGTTGGAATGATGACGATGACACTGTATGATAACCAAATTTTCACCTACTGGGAATTCTTTGGAATTCTCACTGTTTTAGTATGTTCCCATGTTTCCAGATAGGTAAATCGAAAGAAGGAGCTACAAAGTGAGGACAAGTTGGAAGATTTATTTTAATGTTGCAGACTTGTAGTATTTTGTTATATGCTTTGTAATATATGGACATTACTATTATTGTAGGGAATATTATTTACAAGTTATTACTAAGTTGTAATTTATTAAAGAGACCAAAAAGTCTCTACAGGCTCAATATAAGCGTAATTGTCTGATATTGAGATAAGTTTTTCTCAATCGATTTTGGTTAAAATAATTTACGTTATAAAAGTTAACATCTTCTAGTTACGTATTATTACCTAGGCATAATATAATAATTGGAAGGATGTTACAATGGTCATTTCAAGGACTCAACACTGATCCCATAACAAATCTCTCACTGAAGTCTATAAGAGGAAGACTCTACTCAAAAAACACAACCACAAAATTATTATGAGAAAACAAGAATAACTCTAAAGCAAAACTCTTCAAAAATCAATGGACAATTGTTTTAAGCTTTCATTATTTATCCTTTGCTAAGCAAAAGCGTTATCTTGTATTTGATCTTTATTGTTTACCCACTCATTGAGTGTTATTGAATACTTGTATTCATTCAAACTATTGTTTGTGAAAGTCAAGAGTAGCTTAGTGTTAAACAATACTTAGGTTTTCTTAGATTCAGGGGAAGTCTAAGATTGTGTCAGAAGTGACTTTAAGAATACTTTATAGCCAGGAGTGGCAGGACAAAATACTTGTTTTTTGCAATAAAGTTTTAATTAGTGAAATCCTTTACTGTTGTGTCAAGGAGATTTGGACGTAGCTCAGTTTGAATGAACAAGTATAAACCAAGTATTTTTACTTCTCTCCTTAATGGTTTATTAAGCATTCTCTTAGAACTTTATGTCATTCTTTGCATACCAAGTATTCTTGACTAGGGTTAATTTTCGGTTGACCTTGGCTAGGGTTAATTTCAGCTGACCTCAAGAAACCTATTTTTGGTTGACCTCAAATAGGGTTAATTTTCGATCAACCTTGGCCAGACTATTTTTGGACGACCTCTCCAAGGATGTTTTTGGCCGACCTCGACCAAGACTTTTTTATCCAATCTCAATGTGAGCTATTTTCGATCAACTTAGCCATGACTGTTTTGGGCCTAACTCGGTTGAGCTATTTTTGGCTAACCTCAACTAGGATTATTTTTGGTCGACCTCGACCAAGTTATTTTCGGCTGACCTCTGCCAAGGATGTTTTTGTTCTGTCTCGATTAGGGTTAATTTCAATCAACCTTAGTGAAGGTTCTTTCGATCGTCCTCAACCAGGACTATGCTCGGCCAACCTCGGATAGGTTAATTTTTGCTTACCTTGGCCAAGGCTATTTTTGGCCGACCTCGGACGTGACTGTCTTTAGCCAACCTCGTCCTACCTTGGGCGGGACTAAATGATAGAGGGTAAAATTTATAAGTTTCTTAAAAACTAAGAATAAAATATGCCAAATTAAAAAGTTGAAAGTAAAATTTGTCAAAAATTTAAAAATTAATTAATGATAAAAAATGCAATTAAGCTTATTTGTTTTTTCTTACATGCTACGTGTTTGCATTATCTCCACTTCAAACATAAAGTCCGAATTTTCCCCCAGTCTTTTCTTGCATTACAGCTAATTAAGAATCTTTTAAATCTAAAGGATAACAAATGAAAAAGGGGGGAAATTCCCCGTAAAAATTCCAACTTGCCTCCTATTTTTCGGAAGCAGCAAAACGTGATACACGTTATCGGCATTACACATTGTCTTTTAGAAATTGAATTTATTCAATGTTTTTTTTTATGAAAAAATAAAAGTACTATAGAAAGAAGAAATAGGAAGAGGAAGAAAAAAAAAATGTGTAATATGAATGTGATGAGAAAAATGAAGAAAAAGTATTTTAAAAATTTATTCTATAAATAATATAAGCTGTTTTTTTTGTCTGGTAAGTTAAAGTTTTTTCAATTTTGGTTTCTTGGTGTTATTTTTTTTTAATTTTAGTCCTTCTAAAGTTTGTATTTTTACAATTTTAGTATCTGTAAGATACTTTTTTTAATTTTTAGTCTCTATAAATTTATTTTTTCTCAATTCTGGTCCCTAATCCCTATAAGTGTAAATTTATGGAAAGTATAAATGAAAAAAAATTAAAATATTAAATAGCTAATGAAAAACACAAATTTACTGAAAATAATTTTTTTTACAGAAACCCAAATTAACAAAATACCAATCTATGAAAAACTAAAATTAAAAAAAATAAACTTACCGAAACTAAAAATAAAAAATCACTAACTTACCGTGAACAAAACATATGTGCCGCACTTGTTAGTAATTTTTTTGTCTCACGTTGATATGATTCGCACTTGAAGACTACGGCCAGCATTAGCCTTCGTGGTTATTATCTTCTTCTTTCTTTCAAAGCTTTAAACATGGTTTGACCAAAATATCTTTTTTGTCTAAATCTTGAATTTGAGTTCAAAATTAAAAGCTTTATTTCCATTGCATCACTTATCTTATTACTCAGTTCTTTCCCTTCTCTCTCTCTCTCTCTCTCTCTCTTTTTTTTAATGTTTACTTGTTGAGGATATTTAATGTATATAACGTTACTGCTTTTTCAATAACATTAATTTATCAAATTTACAAATGTAAGAATATTTGATAGACATTTTGTAGTAACTATTAAACACATTCAAAAATTTTCATTAATTTAAAATAAATTAATAATTTCTAGAAAAGATGTTTAACTTTACTTATAAAAATGATAATATCTTAAACAAACTTACCATTTATTCCTCTAGGGACCGATTTAAAAGTAAAAGAATTAAAACTTAAACTTTAGATCCATCAATAAAAAAATTAATAGTTTTTTTAAAGAGAATAGGCCACATATGTTAACAAAAGGCCTCATATTAATAAAAAGGTCTAATCTATAACTCTTATTTTAAGAAGAGAAAATAAATATCTTAAAATAAATTTAGACTTAACTTATCTCAATTGGCCCTAATTCATCTTGTCTTCTAACAACTATGATAACAAATTTCCCCCTTTTCCTCTGAGTATTTGATGAGATATCATAGAAGTGGTAATATACTAATTAAAACATGCTGCGATCGAGCCTCTGCACTACTGAATATTAAACATTAAAAAGAAAAACAACTAAGGAGTTACCAAAATGCAATGCAGGGTCATCAAATTGCTTATTCATCAATTGTTTTTTTTTTCCGAGGAAAGGGCACTGTCCTGCAGTCTCCATTGTCTCATCTGACACATGGACATGGATTTATACAATATATTTCTTGACACAAAATTGAAAATTAATAAATTCTAACTTTTGGACCCTGCTGCTGAAGGACATAACAAAAATATGTACAAACTAGCAAAAGTTTGTTATATTTTATGCCCTTTTCTCATGCAAGCCTGACCCATAATTTGCACCCATGAAGTAAGCAAAGATCTCCTCAACCTGCATAACCTCACCAACACTTTGCCAACACTCATGATGATGATGCTGAGTGGCGTCATCAAGCACCACCGCAGAACTCCCTCCTTCTTCAAAAGAAGTTGAAAATTCACAAGAAGCATTATTATTATTATTATTATTATTATTATTATTATTATTATTATTATTATTATTATGGTCTCCACCTTTGACATTATTGCTGTTTAACAACGTCTCTTGAGCCTTCTTCAGCTCAGCTTTGAGCCTTTCAACATCTTTCTCTAGCTGCTTCTTTTCAGCCACTACATTCTCTAGCCTTGCCTGAAGCACACCATGGTCCACCTCGAGGCTCTGGGTCTTCCAGCGTGCCCTTTTGTTTTGGTACCAAATTGCAACTTGTCTTGGAGGCACACCAAGTTGGTTTGCAAGGTGGAATTTCTGCTCCGGTTCGAGCTTCATGTTGGAGGCGAAGCACTTCTCAAGAATCGCGACCTGGTCCTCGGTTAGCCTCTTCTTGTTGTTGTTGTTGTGCTTTGCTCTTTGGTGGTGTGCATGGTCTTGTTGTTGGGTCTTGAAGGAGAAGATGAAATCCCCCATATTGAAGCTTTGAAACAATAAGGTGGTGTGTGAATATTAAAGTGTGGGAAGTGGTGATGAGTGTGTGTGTGTGTGTGTTTCTCATAAGAGAAAGTTTGGGTGCTCATTGTTTTATAAGGCTTTTTTTAGCTTTGAGAGACATGAAGAGCCCCACCAAATTGAGCCACAAAGAGTAGGAGGGCTTTAAGTCTTTGTAAATACTACGCAAAGGCTAGCAGGCTAACTTGAATTGTCTAAATGGGTAAGTAGGATTCAAACCGCTTGTCCCGTTTCTTGTTCCCTCATTGTTTTTCTTCATCTAATAAAAGATGACGTGTCATCATTATTAATTTTTTATTGGAGTGTTATTTTTAATTAAAGGAATTCGAATTATGAATGGATGGATACCACCATGCTAGTGGATGCATAAAGAGAAACAATTGTACAAAATATATGATACGATGCGATAAAAGAGATTATATTATTCTTCTAAAAAACCGAGATAATTTTTTTATAGTTAATACAGAGGGTCTGTGGCATGGAAATTTCCACACATACAATTACCTGCTAAAAAAGAGACAAAAAATGGGAATAGGTGATTTGATCGTACATGTACTAGTAATTCATGTGAATCTCTTAAATTGATGTGGAGCATGATTTGTAGCATGATGTATGCACATATATATATAAATAAAAAATATAAAGCTTCACCCCATTTCGGGTGAAAGATGAGAGAAATAAATGAGGTAAAAAAAAATAATGAATGTGCTAAGTAATGTGATGGGGATGATGCGAAAAGAAGAGAAAGGTGAAAAAGAATGAGGTAATTAAAAATGTTTAAAAAAATATAGATATATGTATATAATTACTCTCTCTTTCTCTCCCTTTACTCTGGTCATAACTTCAATTTTACGAAGTTTCAGTTAGTATTCCCTTGAAACTTGAAAAACATACAATTTTCTGTTCATCCATCTAGTCAAGATCCTAGATAATCTTTAAGCAGTGTTTGCCTTGACGGGTCTGTAAGATTGCAAGAGACAAGCTAAGTAATTAATAGACATTATTATTGATATATTTTCATTAACTTGCGATACAGAGTTTGTCTGCTTCAACTTAAACATTGCTAATCTTACTTTAATTGGAAAGATCACAGCCATTAAATTATACACTGTATGTGTTACGTCAATGATCAGTGGCTGTGTCGTTTGGAAGGTGACAACATATTCCCCACCCATGCACAAAAAAATTGGCGGTTTGAGGCCTAAGTTCATGCATCCTTGGATCTCATATTGGTTTACTCATATGAAGCTCAACTATTTCAAACAATGATGATGTTGCAATCCCTTCACTGAATCTGTTTGAAGAATTAGATGGCTCATAGCCTCACTTGCCCTCTTCTTATCCCAAGTGCATGAACTTGGTTCATGCCCTCAAGCAAGTGAACATGCCACCCGCCAATGCCAGTTGCCTTGATAGTGAAAGTGAAAATAATTATAATAACTTTTAAAGGTTGCTATTACAGATTTTAAAAATAGTACGTGTCTTGTCCGGACTAAGTTTGCATTTGTCGGTGTGCTGAATTAGCTTATATATCCTACCACCATTTTTATAACAAAACATGCATACTCTTCTAATAATTTGGATGAAGCTTGCTTAGTATCCCATAAAATCAGTGGAGGTACGAGAATCTGGAGAACAACATTTGTTAGGATACTGGTCAACATTAGTGTCAATTTCATTTGGTCAATTAATCCAATTGTGAGACTTTGAAAAACCTACGCAAGGGAAGATATATACCTAATTGTGGGCTACTAAATAAGTTACATATTTTATGTTTTCGTTGTGTAGTACTTTTTTTTTTTTTTTTTTTGAAGACACGCGAAATTTAAATTCATGTTAGTTTGGTGGCATAACCATATTTGTGACAGAAAAAATAAACGCATACGTAACAAATATTTGTAGGAAAAGGTTAGTTAACATCTAGACATGGACAGAGTTAAACTCAGATGACGACAGGAGGGGCAAGATTATATAAAAGTTAAAGTTTATCCAATAATTATATAAGTAAAAATTTCATACAAAATATTTATAATTATCATGTATTTTTCAAAAAAAATCAAGAATATTTAATAAAAATGTTTTTACACATAAGATAAATTAAATTAAACATTCCTTTTTAAGCCCTAAAATTACAAATGTCATATTTAACATGCCACCAAAATTTGTTTTTCCAAAGGTTATGCAGTGGGGTGTCAACACCCATGCACTCGAGCAATTATCATAAACATGTTGGAAAAATAATTACAATAAAAACAAAGACAAGAAAAAAAATGCAAATTTAAATAAATAATTAAAAATAAGGGATTGTTTTAAAAAAATGTGAAAAATGGGATTGTTGATTACGCCTAAATTAGACATGTTTAAACACGTCCAATTTGGGCGTGTTTAGGTGCATTGGTTTTATTTAAGCAGCATCCAGATGCATTGGTTGAGTGAATTCTTGTTTGGATCCATTTCTTCAGATAGTGAGTTCTTGTTTAAGCGTCCTTTAAGTGTTTGTATTTTACCCTAACGTCCTTTAAAGTTTTTGTTTTTGTTGGCGGCAAGATATGAGTTCAGGTAGTGAGAGTGTTCGTGTTATGTTATTTTTTAATGGAAGGAAAGTTAGAGGATGATGGGGTGTTGTTTTTGAAGGGGACAACAGGCCGACACGTATCAATTGAAGATCAACAGTGAGTGAATTGCATGAGAAGATACACCAAAATTAGGTCTAAAAGACAACCAACGTATCACTTCGGTGACGGAAAGATTATGGCAACACGATCATTACACAGGGAGTCAACTGCTCGATGATGAAGACATAGAAATTGTAATGGACCAATTTTTGAAGCAGTCAACGAATGATTTGTTAGAATTGTACGTGAATTATACCACAATGGAGGATGTTGTTTTACCCTTACCCATAAGGTCAGTCGGTTTTAATTCTGCACATAATGTAGCATCATATGCTGCTCCAAGTGTAAACGTGTATAAGGAAGCTGAACATGACCGAACTTGAGTTATGGATGACGATCATGAAAACATCGCAATGGAAGATTGTCTTCTTAAGGAGGATGCTAGTGCATCAAATAATGATGAGGTTGCTGGTGTGCATGCGACTTAATTCCAAGAAGAAACTGATGTGGGGTAGTCTCAAATCCGTCATCATGTCGACGTTGGATCTACTCAACCAGAACAAGCTGTTGAAGGTATGTTAGATTGCTTTAATCAATGAAAATGTAGTCATATGTGTAGTTGTATATTATAGTATATTATTTGCCTGATATGTTTAGGTACTGAGGTCGTTCCTTTTTGGGATGGAATTCCACATTACACATATATTGATTGGAATCATCCAAGCGAATAAGAATCTTTTATCAGTTCTACTTCGGGTTCGGGTTCAGGTTCAGTGCAAGGTCCATGGCAATTAGAGGACAATTTGTTTGTTAGACAGGAATTTGCATCCAAAATGGACACACAAATTGCAATTAAGCGGAACCTCATGAAGGAGCATCAAGAAGCAACTGTGGTTGAGAGCAAGACTAACAAGTTTGGCATGAAATGTATTCAAAACAATGATGGTTGCCCTTGGATGGTTAGCGTAATCAAACCAACGTATGGTGAGAAGTGACTTGTTTCAAGATGGGGTGGAAAACACAATTGCTTGAATGGTCATATTACACAGGGTCACAAACAGCTTGATGTTGATGTTATTGCTTCACTTGTAGTAGGTATGTTTCTATTAAATTTGCTCAATATGAAGAATATTGTTTTTAAAGGTATGTTGTTAATGTCAATGTTACCATTTCATTGTTAGGAATGGTTAAGGAGAAACCGTCTGTGTCAATTGCATTGGTTCAGGAGAGGATCACCAATACGTATGGATATAAAGTTTCATATGGAAAGACCTGGTATGCAAAGCAGAAAGCAATGACAATGATTTATAGGGATTGAGAAGAATTTTATGCATTTTTGCCGAGGTGGTGCAACTACATGCTTCGTTTTTCCCCAGGTTCTTTTTATGATATTCAAACAAATGTTTATTTTGTGGCAAATCAACTGGTATGGGCAAAGCATATGTTTCGTATAAAGGAAAATTGTTGATTGCCACGAATCAAGATGGAAATAATGAGTGTCTGCCACTGGCATTTGCCATTGTTGAGGGGGAAACGTTGGAAGCCTGGGAATACTTCGGTTGGCAACCACCTTTTGCGCATCACGTGTTTCGCCTTCGTCATATTGCCAGTAATTTTAATCAAAGGTTCAAGAGTGCAAGATTGAAGAAGACCTTCATGACTTTAGGTATGTTAACAACTATGTTGAATACATTAAGCTGAGACAAATCTGTAAATGGAATAGTGTTAATGTTATTATTATTCTGCAGGTTATACTCCCAGTATGGTTGATTTTGACACCGCGTTTGCACGGTTTGGTGATACCAGTCCTGAGGTTGCAAAATGGATTGATGACATTCCTAAGGAAAAGTGGACACATGCATATGATGTAGAGGGTAGAAGATATGGCCATATGACAATAAACTTGTCAGAATCAGTGAATAGGGTGTTCAAGGGAGCAAGGAACATGCCTATCACCGCTCTTGTGAAGCACACGTACACCCGATTGGTTCATTATTTTGTATGCAGAGGTCAGGCGGATGTTTCACAGCTTGACCATTCACAACGACATTGCAAAAATGTGGTTGATGCTATGAGGCATAATCATACCCTTGCTATAGGCCACCATGTAGGCACGTATAATGTTAAGCAAACATTATTTCAGGTGGAGGAGGGTTGGGATAGGTCATATTCAGTCAATCTTGTAGAGCATTCTTGTCAGTGTGGCAAGTTTAAGGCCTTCAAATACCCATGTAGTCACGCTGCAGCTGCTGCTTTACATGTTCGTCAAAATCCTTATCAGTTTGTGGATGATGTCTTCCTTGTAAGCAACTTGGTTCAAGCTTATTCATTGCCATGGCAGCCAATCGGTAATGAACATGATATTCCTCTGAGTGAAGGTCCAGTTGTCATACCTAACAGGAACATGTTGCATGCAAAGGGTCGTCCAAGGTCCACCAGAACACGTAACGAGATGGACGAAGTAGAAACAATTCCAAGACGCGTCAAATGCGGAATTTGCAAGCAGGTTGGACATAATCGGCGAAATTATCCTACTCGTGGTGGTACTTCATGAATTTGTAATTATGTTTTTTTAATTAATGTGATTTTAATGCATTTGATTTATAAAAATGTTGTCTAACCCCTGTATTTGGTTAGAAAAGGTGATATTACTCATCATATTTTGTATGTGATTAGACATAGGACGATCACGTTTTTGAAATGGATAATCCTGAACCGTAAACCACCAATCCTAAACCAATCACACTAAACACCAAATCAATACAATTTTTTAGGCGGGTCCATGCACCTCACAACGCTTATAATTTTCCTATCTTTCTGAAGAATAATGAACATGACAATGTAAGCAAAATCAGTTATCCGAAATTATCCCTATAAAGATAGTGTTAAGAAAAAATTGTATTGTAAAGATTCGATATTTTGGGGTTGGCTTATTTACTTGAACTAATCGATCCTATTATGCCTATGCATCTCTCTCTCACCAGTCACCATTTCCACACCACATGGCCGCCTTTGATTACATCTTTTTTAATCTTCATGTTTACTAGTCTATTTTGGAAAGCACAATTTCTTAATTATTTCTAGCAGAGAAACCTCTACCTTTCACACAATTGTCATAATCATGGACTTTCAATAAACCCTTTTACCCTCCAAATATAGGGTATAGGAAAAAAACAAGTTATTTAAATTTAGGTTTGCTTAGAAACAAATGTAATATAATTCAAATTGAAATCCGTTGTAGTGTGCTGATCAAAATAATAACGTGAGTGTAATGCTACTTTAAGTAAATTATTAATTAGGTTTTAATAGAATAACCGGTTATCTGAAATAACAACGTGAGGGTAAAAATGACGTGCTAAGTAAGTAGAGAGAGAGTGGAATACAAAAGACTGAAGAGGAAGAAGGACGTGATTGTATCGCCTGAGTGACAGTGAGTGGACTAAGTGGAGTGAATGATGAAAACATGCCCAAATAGGACGCGATTGAACACGTCTAAATAGGGCGTGACTAAACATGTCTAACAAATAAAGCGTGACTGAACACGCCCAAATACTAACAAAAGAGGCGTGACTGAACACGCCGAACTAGGGCGTGATGAAGATGCCTAACAAATAGGGCGTGACTAGACACGCCTAAATTTGGGCATCGTTCACCCCTATATAAGGCATACACTCCCACTCCCACACAACATGCTTTTGCAATCAAAATTCAATCTGAATACTATGACATTCTTAGGAGAAACAAGCAGTCAGACCATTGGTAACTCCAAATTAGCATTCCTTTTTCCAAATGGATCAATGAAACACAACAAAAATGGCGTTTCTTTTCAATGCCCTAGTCCAATACCAATGCGAGTTCTTAACGAGTGTTCTTTCCAGAAACTCAAGAGTAGGATGCACGACACCCTTCTGCTAGCCAATGGCCACTTTGTTGATGAAATTTACTACCGATAGCCATCCCTAGATGCAGGTCAACAATATTTTTTTCATTCTCTGCAACTCAGAAATGATGATGATGTTTGCACAATGTTAATGTGCAATGACCAAATGTCAAGTGGTGGCCCTATAGAAATATTATGCACCATCAACAGAACACCCGATGGTATACTCAACCTACTTCGATCCACCATCGTCCCTACACATGATGCAATGTTGTATTACAATGGTAAGTGGAACATAGCACGACAAAGCAGTTTTGTGGGTTATTCCTTCACTGGAACAAACCCAATAAGGTTTGTAATTCCTCCAGGATGCAACATTGAAACACTAAAGGATGTCATAAAGCAAGTTGCGTGCATGTTGGGGTTCCCCCTTATGGAATTCACAACTCACAGCTAGTAAGGAAATTGTTTTTCCGACAGCCAGCCCATGCAAAATATTCAGACTACACAATCGAATATCACATAATAGAGTTGACAAGCGATGAAGACGTGTTTAAGTTGTTAGCAGAATCCAACTACTGGAAACGTTATTGTCCAATAGAGATTTTAGCTATTTTTAAAAAACCAGTTACCCAAATGGAATGAGACATGGTCATAATGTTGACTAGAATGATTCATTGTGTTAAGTAGTGTTTATGAAGTTCGGTTATGTTCAATTGTCATTGTCATTTAAAATGTCGGTTATGTTATCTTCTTTTATCAAGTACTGTTGTTGGTCGTTGTTAAGATTTTTACGGCAAGCGCACCATTTTATCATTTCAAGTTACAAATTTGTAAAAGTTCGTCTCCACAGGGATTTGAGTTTACGTTGGTTGATTTAAATTGTTAACAGTTTAGTAGTTATATACTGATGATAAAAATGGAGATTCATTTGTTGTTTGTTTTGTGCGTAAAGTAAAAATAAAAGTTGTGGAAAATAAAACAAATGATTACATAAAATAAGCGAATACAAGTCAAGGAAGTGTAGGATTGGATTTCATCTTGCTTATCCCCTTTAATTGATTTTACCTATGCATGTTCTATTCTTATTGCCGCACACGTCTAAGTAACCCTAATTCGATTCCTCGCAATTAAGGTCCTAAGGATATTTTACTAAACATCGATTCCTCGCATATTTAATTAAATATCCTAGAATTAAGATCTTATTCACGTATTTAATGTGATCAAAACATTAAGCCCTATTCCTAGCAACGTAACGTAACGAGTGATTAAATTTAGTTCAAATTCTAAATTTACTTTCCAATCGCCTTTAGGGTTAAATTCATGAAATTAACGGTTAATTAGAATCAAGCGTTAAGAGTAGAATAAAATCACCAATAAGGAATAGAACAATGCATAAATAATTAAAAGAGCATAGGGATAAGAAGAGTACGTCCAATCCTTAGGGAAGTTAAGCGAACATCGGCAGAACCTCCTCGAGAGAACCAATGACTAAGCTCGTCATCGATCCTCTTTTCGGCAGAATCTCCTTATACAAATCACTCTACCTCACTTCCCTAAGTTTCTACTCTACCTAGGAACTTAAGAACAAGCTTGCTATGAATAAGTTGGTGATTTGGGAGAGAAAAGCAATGAAAAGAATGCCTGCAGCCTTTAAATTTCGTCCATATATATAGCCAAGGGCCTCCTGCTTGCTTTCGTCGCCCAGGCCACCATTTCCTTCACAAATTGGGCGCCTGGGCGAGCTAATTCACCTTTCTTGGAACTTGCTACTCGCCCAGGCGAGTGAAATAGGCATGCACTGGTCGCCTGGGCGAGCTTAAAGCTTAATGTTGAAGGAATCCTTGGGCCTTGGTGCTTTTGGGCCTGATTTGCTTGTGGGACTTCATTCTTTGCTTAGTTCACTCCCAGCTCTTGGTTTTCGTAAGCTTGATTCTTCCGTAACCTTTTAAACCTAGCAAAATTAAAACATTCGATTGGACGAAATCTTTTCAAAATATAAAAGCATAGCTTACCTTAATATAACCATCAATTATCTAGGTTTCTAGGGTTAACTTGTGAATAAATCAATTAAAATAACGGATAAGTGCCATATTTGAATCCTATTTTTACTAAAATGTGGCACTTATTAGTCGTTTGGATTGTTGCCTCTGTTATCAATTACCGTTTTTCACGGTGTTACAAATTGTTAATATGTAGACTGATTAAAATAACTGTTACAAGAAAAAATTTCGAAACAAATGTAACTTAAGAAATAAAATGTATTACAAACTAAAATGAAGAAACACAAACGACGAAAGAACTAAGACTCCAGTGGCCACTAATAATGACATGCTTGGCGATCAGGTAGCCTCCATTTACAAGGTCGCGGGGAAGGGTCTTGCTGAGAAGGGTCTGGCTGAGAAGGGTCTTACTGAGAAGGGTCTGGTTGAGAAGGGCCTGCCCCCATAAGGGTCTATATATAGAGGTGGGCATGGAGTGGCCTGCTCTGAATATGAAGGTTGGGGATGCTCATCAGTTGGGGTGGAATACGGTACATCTGATGGCCAACCAGCACAACCTGTAGCATAATAATCAAGCTAGGAGAGCATCTCGTCAATGTCGCACCAGTCCACTCAATAGGACCTACGTCACTACTTGCCCAACATCCGCTAATGTCATCGCCATTACAATAGCCACATATACAGGCTGGGTCTAGGAGTCAGCCGGTGGAGGCATATGACTCTGCGAAATGCATCCCCCGTACCCCATGTCTCCCTGCTGACTAGACTCATAATACAGGGGTTGGCTACCATATTCAATGCTACATATGGAGGCCTAAAATAACCCAAAGTATGAGGCCTGATACCTACAATGGGCTCAGAAACATGATGTATCTGTTTCCGTCGACGCTCTAGCCCGTGCCCTTCTTGTCTTTGACGACCAACGACAATAGACACTTGTGGCTCCACTTGAAGCTGGGTTTCTGGTGCATGTGGCCTTACCTCCTCCAGGCGACAACTCTCTCTGAAGATAGACATTATGCGACCGACTTCTTGCTACACCCACTCGCCACTGTAACCCGGCCACTGATCATGACTAAGCGCAAAGTGCAACATCTCCAGCCCATCAATCTATAATTAAGATATATAAACATTAGTGTGAATAATGTGTTCTATCATAATAAAGATAAATAGACAAATTATAATGTCAGCAAAACTTACACCACGTCCAGTCTTGGCAACCATCTTCGAGAGGTACCGCTTCCCATTTTCCCTGTACCAAACCATGTACTCATGGTTTGGTGACATGAAGCCCTGAACCAGAGGGGAAAGGTCGATGTGCTGGTCCCGAACCTCCCAGTGTCTAATAAACGGGCTCAGCTAACGACCCAATTATCTTCTCATTTACCGCACAAGGAAAGGTCATGCACACCCTTTAGCATCTGTCCGGCTGTGAATACTCCACGATGTGGAAGCATATAACAGGAGTAGTTGCCATCCACAACAGTCATTGCTGCTCAGATGCACCAAGAAAGTCATAATCTCGATATGGTTGCCAAACCACCTGCACAGACCAAATAAACACATAATTAGGTAATGACATGGACCACGAATGCACAGTTATGAACACTTACAAATAACTAAACGTACCTTATCCCGACTGAGGGATTCCAATCTCATCCTATACCAGAGTAGCTCGTGTGCTCGAAATCGGTCTAAAGCATTAAACCTTATTTCATAATAACTGGCATTAGAATACTATAAGACTGCATTACAAAAATTGTTAAAACAAACCAAATATATTAAAACATATCGGTGTCTGTAATGCCACTTTGGGTGAGTAGGAAGCGGAATGGATGGAGCAATGGGTGGGAATCTCAGCCACGCCCACACCTAAAGCAGCATGTGACACCTACCAATGTCATTTTTGTGTGGATCTGTGCAATTGCACATTTGTCTAAACAAATGTGCAAGGATCGCAGAGCCCCAGCTATATCCTCCAATCTCCTCGAAGTCCCCAGCAAGCAATGGGACGTAACGCGCCGCGACTATGCTCCCCCCGGATCTGTCACTCAGCAGCCATGATCCAAGAAGTCACGCAATGTGCGCCTTCGTAAAGCGCATCACAGCTATCAAATCGAGCTGAACCTTACCCCAGTGTGCAAAATGTCTATCTAAGAAAAACAGGCGCAAATATCCACCTTTAAGCCCGATGTCTAGCTGAGGTTCATGACCAAAAACCTCCTCAACGACGGTCTCCTATTTGGCCATGGTGACTCTTGTTACGACTTTGCCCTCAGTGAGCAAACCTAAAATACCAGCCATGTCTTCTAACGTGATGGTCATTTCTCCCTGCGTCATGTGGAAGGTATGGGTCTCTGGTCCCCACCGCTCAACCAGAGCACTAATCCGCGCAACATCGATCTTAAAAAAATAAAATTGTTTACTCTAAAATAAAATTGTTTACTTTACTCATTTTTAGCTTGCATACTTGAATGTCACATGCGTGCGACATGTAGAAAGCCATCATTTCCTAACATATTACAAATGATGTCAGGTATATCATCGTGTTGTGGCCCCCCCATCAATTTACCGCGTCGAGTCTTCAACAGACAAACTGTGTCCTCATTCCACACAACTTGTGAAATGTGGGTCCGCTGAGTTCGCCTACACAAAACACCCTACTTATACAAGGTAGGGATAACATGTGTCGTCGGATCCATGGGCTCACCCTCATGATCGGATCTAGAGCGCGAAGAATCAGTCAAAGATGAGTCAACCATCTAACGAGTATCTTAATATAAATAAATGAAAATTATAATTAAAAAAATTTAACTTCGGTTTACAACACATTACAAATAATTATCATATCAAAATTAATTAAACCTAATGTACATAACTATCAATCCTAAATCCTAAACCATAAACACTCAAACATAAATCCTAAAACTAACATCGTAAACACTAAACCCTTAACCAAACCCTCTAACACCATAAAGCAAACACCCTAAACCCTTAACCAAATCCTCATATCTAATGAACACTGCTGAGACTTGGCCTTACGTGCCATTCAACATGGTGCCATCAACCATAAACCATACACCCTAACCCTTAACCCTAAACCCATATACCGAACAAACTAAACACTAAACAATTAACCTAACCAACACAAACACTAAACCATAAAACCTAAACCCTACACCATAAACCTTAAACCCTAAACTCTAACCCCTAAACCATTAACCATACACCCTAACCCCTAAACCAAACACCCTAAACACAAACCAATGAACCTTACAACAAACACTCACAACACACAACCCTAAACCCTAAACACTAAACACTTATCATAAACAACATCAACATTAAACCATAAAACCTAAACCTTAAACCTTAAATGTAACAATTTACGAACCTAACAATTTTCTACAAACCTAACATGTATATAGCTAACACTAACATGTACGAACTAATAAATTTTCTTACTAACATGTATGAACCTAACAATTTTCTTACTAACATGTATGAACCTAACATTTTAGTAACCTAATAAATTTTCTACGAACCTAACAATTTTCTACAAACCTAACATGTATGTCACTAACATGTGCACCCTAACAATTTTCTATGAACATAAAATGTATGGTGCTAAGAATTCAATAATATAACATGGTAAATTATAAAATTCATCTACTTGTTGGTAGAGCGTCGATGCAAAAAAAATCTACTCAAACTCTACAGTGATCCATAAAAAACTTTTACACAAAAAAGGTTAAATAGTGACAATGGTAAAAAACATTTTTTTTGCCTTATATAGCACTCAAACACGCCTAAATTAGGTGTGTTCAACAGTCCCATTTTTCAATTTTTTTAAAACAGCCCCTTATTTTAATTATTTATTTAATTAGTATTATTTATATAAATTTTCCTAAAAAAGTTACAAAGAATAGTGATATTTGCAGTTTCATTTTTTTAAAACTGGGAATAGTTTAGGTTAAATTGGTAATTTTAATTATTTAAAAAATTTTAATACTTTTTTCAATTTTAAAAATTCAAAAATTTGTTATAAATATTTTCTTAACAATAAGAATAGTTGCAAGTCAAAAAATTAAATTCAAATTAATAATTTTAATTGCATAATAATTATATTTAAATATGTTTTTAAGCCCTTATTCTTATTTTAGTCCTCCAAAATCACAAAATGTTTTTTCCGGTCTCTCTTTCCGTATGACATTAGTGCGTGTCATACATACATGACATATTGAATGTGTGATTTGTGATGATTTTTTATTGTCATAAGTTGATTTTGATTTAAATTGTAAAACATGCCACAAATTAAAAAAGAAAAAAAAGAAAATGCAAGAATCACATTCATAAGTAACGTTGTTCTTCATACACATTCCCTCAAACAGCTCTCGTGCATAATCCAACCTATATATCACTACGCATACATAGCAACCTCATTCTTTATGCTAGAACAACTACATCAAGGTCCTCGGCGAGCGTCGGATTTTATGTTTCATGTTTTGCACCTTTTTTGTTTGTATGACTGTTTGATGTAATGGCGGTGCATGTGGGTTATTCAAGTTGGAATTGCTTTCTTAATCTTTGGTCAATTAGAGTGATCTATAGTTGCAAAAGATTTTTCACTTGCAATATCATATAGACTCTTTCATAGGTCCTGAAAAATTGATTAATTTGTATGTTTAAATCAAAATGTTATCTTGATTGTGAATTTGGTATTTTCTGAAATTGATAACAACAAAAAAAAAAAAAAAACAATGCACTATTATTTTATTTGAGTGGAAAGGAGGATTACAAATGTCAATATTCTGATTCGAGAAAAACTTAAACCATTCCATTATACAGTACCTGCCACAGTTATCTCTAAAATGATTGTGATATGATACACTAATTAGTTTTCAATTTTATTTTTTCCCTAAATTTGTAGCCGTAAAAAATCACCACAAATTGTAAATTTAATATATCTTATTTGATACACACTAGTGCTAGTTGGGAAGAAGGATTAAAATAAATATTTCTCAAGTTTGAAGGATTAAAGAAAAAAACAAATTTTAATTTAAGAGACTAAAAAATATATATTCTTAATTTGAATGACTAAAATATATTAAAACTTAAAAACTATTAGTAAAATACTTCCTAAAAAATAATCTTTTGAATAATATTGTAAATGTTTTTTTAATTGGGATTAGTTGGAGTAAAATTTTAAATTTTAAATTTTAAATATACTAAATCGAATATATATATATATATAGAGAGAGAGAGAGATTTTATTCTATGGGAAGATGTTATGTATCAAATAAGATATATTAAATTTACAATTT
>PYAF01002168.1:135205-156165 GCA_007407185.1 Glycine tomentella | reverse complement strand
TAATAGGTTTGAGAACCATGTAAATTGACATGATATATTTTTTATTGATAAAAATAAAAATGTGAAAATATTCGAGCACATGTATATTTTAAAATATATTAATTGTTATTAAAAGTAAATTTTATGTGAACACAATTAATAAAGAGTTTTGTTTTTTTATTTGTACGAGTAAAATTTAAATCAATATTAATTTACTATTATGAAATAAATACGTGCACATTTATAATTGATTGTCCAATAAAATAATTTAACTAATATCAATTTATTCTATATATTTACTTAACATTATATATTATAATTTTAAAAAAATAAAATTCATCACAAGTGTGTATACAAAATATATTTAAATATTTATTGATATATCTAGTAATATATATTTATTAAAGTTTAAAATATATGAAAAATTCAAATAATATAAAATTTACTCATAAATTATAAAATGTAAATTTAATGTCCATATAAGGCACGAGAAACTAAGCTAATTTAATGCAAAAATTAGGTTAAAGGGAGTCAAACGAGTGTGAAGCTGAAAAAGAAAGGAAGAGGGAGGAAAGGTGTGCAAAACTCGGAAGGGAAGTAAGAGAGATGGAAGGGGTGCAAGAGTTATATGTTGTATGATGGTAGGGGTGACAAATTTTAAAAGATAGAGGGGCAGGAGAAAAGGTGGGAATAGTATAGTCTTTTTGTCAAATTAAAAACAATTAGTTATAAACTTAGTTAAAAAATTATTGGCACAAGTGGTTTGACACTTAAGTCTCTTAACCAAGGTTAGGGGTTTGATTCTGGTTTGGACATGGAATTATAATTGAAGCTACTACCACTTTACTCCAAAATGGACCAACATGGTAGGAGAGGATTAGTTAGGTGTCAAATAAGAAGTCTCATATACATTTGGTTAAAACAACAACAACAACAACAACAACAACAACAACAATAATAATAACAACAACAACAACAACATATGCTTGTTGGTTTAAAAAGTGGAATCACTTGAAGAATGGTAAATGGATCAAGTTTAGTTTTGTGCTTCCAACATGCCTTCAAGCCTTCGAGATCAATTTGTGATTAATGTAAAAGGAAGAATCACTTTCTGATGATCCAAGTGCATAGCATTCATATCATTCATTGAGTTAATTAGATTGAGGTTTAAAATAGACAAGTATTTGATAAATTAGTTAAGTTTTATCATAAGTTTTTGGAAAAATAAGTTTTTACTGACTTAATCGATTACACTAAGATAAGAATCAATTATTTTGTTCTTTGTGTTTTCTGGAAAACTTTTCAAGAACAATCTAATCGATTATGTAACACCCCGTAGGCCTCCGGTGCGTTATCATTAATAATATCAGTTTATCGCTTAACACATCAATTTAAAACTCAGCGAAAGCACAGAATCGCTTTTCTTGATTCATTATGTATGAAATAAAACATATAACAACAACACAAGCACAAGGCCAATAACCTATCCCTGCTGATCCATGTCTCATCTCATACACAATTTAGACAGATAAATAGAATACATAGGCAGATAATCAAATATACAACAATTGAACTCAGGAGGAAACTCATAAACATATCATAAATAGTTCTGTACATAGCCATATACATCAGTATCTTCACCACACCGTGGTGATACAAATCATATCAGCCCTCACCGAGGGTTTACAGAACTATACAACCCTTATCAAGGGTACAAAGCATAAACATAATCAAAACTGAGCCTTCAAGCTCCATCTGCTGCTCTCAGCCAAGCAGAAATGTCTCTACTCGGGCCTCCTGCCCTGAGACTGCTCTCTTCTGCCTGAAGAGTCACCTGAAATCATAAATCCCCACACGGGGTGAGATACATATCTCAGTAAGCTCAGGGTCCTTGGGAAATCATCCCCACCCTGGCCCACAATTCACAATACAACTTCAGACAAGCACACACATCAAATCTGGCCCAATGGCCTGGCCCTCTGACCCTCATACACATGAGCAGTTATCTGCTCCACACCCATGGCAGAGAACCCTTAATGCCCTGGCAGAGAACCCTCAATGCCCTCAATACATGGCAGAGAACCCTCAATGCCTTTCACAATTCATAGCACAACCAGGCACAAATGCACATATAGTAATATAAGTATGCGACAATCAATGCATGCATTATGAATATGACCACCACTCCCTCGGAGTGTGGTGTGCAACCAAGTGGGAAATCATTTCTCAGGGACTCAGAACTTACCTGGCAAAGTATCACTCTGCAGTTCTTTCCCTGGTCTGTGGCTCCCGCCACCAACAATCTCAATATCACGCCCTAATCAAGGCATATACTAATATCAAAACCAATCCATAGGCATCAAACACAGAACATATCATATACAGAATTCCCCTATCCTAGGGTTCAACCGTTTCAGCCCAGCGCACACTAGGCCATCATAATTCTTTACAAGGTCTCTCAAGGCTGCATACCAAGCATCTGAGTCATCCCAGACTCAATGCACAGCCTATACGTATAAGCTCTGGCCAACATTAGCCCATAATTCAAATATCACTGGAACGGTCTGAGGCTCACTCAAAGCACCGTTCATCTAGGCTTTCAGGCTCATAACAATCATAATCAAGGCTCTAGCATGTCAGAAAACCAACAACAAGCGACTCTACATCAGTCACACATGCCTACACAGAGCCATGATTCAAAGTTCTCTAAATCAGAAACTGAAAGCTAATCCTTCATCACTAAACCATTCTAAACAAGTTTCTCTACAGGACCCTGGGCTAATTCTAGCCCCAGCTCATATGGGTCACTATTCACAGGAAACCCCAAATTCAAAATCAACCGGAGAAACTTGAGTTTCTTACCTCAAACGATGAGGAATGACTCTGGACCTCGCCACCCTAGATTGGGTGTCCATAAAACGCTGCGATTCCTCGCTAAACTCAAGTTCTAGAAATTCCCTGAGAAAGGAATTCTCACTCAAAAGGGGTTTTCACAGGAAAGGATGAAGGATTATAGCTCTCTAAGGGTTCCTCACAAGTTTAAGGGTCATAGGGAGGTGTTTAAGACAAGATATAAGGTCCTAGGAAGCTTTGGAAGGTCAACAATGGAGGTTTGGGACGAAGGGAGGAAGAAGAGCTGGTTTTTCCTCCAATTTTCGACTTTTGGCCTTTTTATAAACCTCTGACGTGCCTTCCACGCTACCAGCGTGGGATTCCATAGAAAAATGGCTTTCTGGAACACTTCCCACACCACTGGCGTGGCTCCCACGCTACTGGCGTGGCACTCCAGTGGAAATTAACTTTCTGGAGCACTTCCCACGCTATTGGCGTGTGTAACGCCCCGATCCACTAATCAGGGTCATTACCAAACACAAATCACAATCAAGCAGATAATCAATCAGAGTTTAAGCAGTTTGGAAGCATATACTAAAAGTGACATCATCAAATGTCATTTGTATAACACTGTACACTATAATATGGTGAATATACATATAAGTTTCTCTGTACAGTACAAAACTATACAAAATCACATCAGGGTACATCAAAATCTATAACCAAAACAAAATACAAAACATCTGAGCCACATGCTCATGTCCTCTAGCCTAAGGTATCCATCATCAGCTAATCCTGCATAGGCTTCTTGCCTTGGGATCTCTCTGCTACTCTCGAGGAATCACCTGCATCATATGTCCCACAAACGGGGTGAGATATAAAATCTCAGTAAACTCAGGGCCCTTGAAGGTATTTCCTTCCCCTGGTTCACTGACAACACATATATATATATATCAACCATACTCATCATCAGTGAAACATTAAATCAATCAGCAAGCATATCAATGTACAATACACCTGACCACAATCAGGCTATACACATCCATCAGCCAAAACCGAGGCATACTCATGGCATACAGCCATTCATCACATCAATAACTGTCATGCAGAGGCTACATCATAGTATATAGGAACATCTCCTCACAGGGAGGCTACCTCTATATACTAGGCACATCTCCTGCATGTATCCCTAGCGGAGGCTTCCTCTGAATATATAGGTACATCTCTATCTCGAGGCTTCGTCTATATATCAGGTACATCCCCTTTTGGTGAGGCTACCTCTGTATACATAGGTACATCTCTTATCACGAGGCTACCTCTATGTATCACAGGGCCATCTCATCCTCTAACACAATACAATTGCCTGGGGAGGCTACCTCTGTGTATATGGGAACATCTCCACGTAGGAGGCTACCTCCATATCACAGGCTCATCTCTCACCAGGTCTTACTTAATCTCAAATCATTTATCACACGACAATAGGATACTATTCAAACACAGCATGCATAATCAGGTTTCACATTCAACCAGGCATGCTACAATCAGTCACATCATAGCCATGCATATCAATCCCCTATCACAGGGTTCAGTTCACATTTCAAGCATAACAGATTAATACATTTCAATCTCCCTCTCATAGGGATCAGAACATCAGTACACAGCGTCCATATACATGCATACTCAAGTTTCATAATCAATAAGGCATTCTATCAATGAATTATAGCCATATACATCAATTTCCCTTTCTCAGGGATCAAATACACCTCAGTTCCCTTTCTCAGGGTCAATTACACATCAATTCCCTTTCTCAAGGATCAAGTACACATTAATTCCCTTTCAGGGATCAAATCATCAATCAACAACTCATGGCCATACATAATAATTACCCATCTCTGGGTTCAGATCAAATGTCAAACATCAATTACCCCTTCATAGGGTTCAGACCACATCTACCAATCATTCACAGCATTATACACATTCCTCTACTAGTCTATACACATATCATAACCATAATCCCAGTGGATATATGGTGGAACGCAGCAGAGGATACACAAACAAGAACCAAGAGCTTACCTGCTCTAGACAGATCACCGGCTCTCCGGGCCTCGTGGTCAACACCACCAGAGCTCTCACGCTCACGTCCTACACAAGAACAAGTATATAACATATCAGATACGGTTCTAGACCATTCAAGCGAAAGGGAACTCTCATCCTTTCTACATAAACATAACCCAATCACTGTACAAGTGATCATCTGATCCTCAACAGGATCTCTCTCAGCCTACACTAGTCTACAGAGCCTCTACAAAGATTCTGATCGAGCTATCATCAAGCATATACCTGCTTAAAACAGCTCAAACTCAACTTCTCATTATCACCAGCTTCAACCGGTCAATCTCATCTATATAGTCTCATGAGCAACTTTGTTAACTGTTCTAAGGTCCAGACTAGTCAAATAGTCAACCTTTCATCTCTGCTCATACTGACTCAGAGCCAAAATCAAACTTCATCAGTAATGATGATTCAAGGCTCTAACTTCCTCAGAACAGTCCTCTGAGCATAAGACTCTACAGAGTTCGAGCCTAACCACGGCTCTAACACCTCCAAAAACACCCCTCAAGATAACCCCAAAACCCCGAAATCCAATACGCAGAACCAACGGTTAGAGCTCGAGTTTCTTACCTCTGTGATGTTCAGAAACTCCAGGGAATCGCTTTCCCAAGGTTAGATCGCTCAATCAAAGCTTCCTTCGCCTTTAAACTCCGAGCTCTCAAGGGTTCTCTCAGAGAATTCAAATCTCATTGTTTCTCAGCTATTCTCAGGGATCAATCGGGGGTTTTTTCTCCTCTCGGGGTTCTAATCACTTTCTCAGTTGGGTCGGAGGTGTTTAGATGAAAGATGGAGAAGATATAAAGCTCTCAAACTCATCAATGGAGGTTTGGACGAAGGAGGAAGAAGAAATGCCAAGATTTTCGAGCTTCTGGGCCTTTTATAGGCCTCTGCCGTGACTCCCACGCCCCAAGTGTGGCGTTCCAGACAAAATTCCACTTCTGGGCAACTTCCCACGCCTCCAACGTGGCTTCCCACGCCCCAAGCGTGGTTTTCTAGAAAAAATTCAATTTCTAGGCCACTTCCCACGCCTCAGGCGTGGCTCACAGCAAAACCCAAAAATAAGCTTTAAACATGCCTTTTAAGCTTCCTTTCTCTAGAACTCTAATCCATAAGCTTAGATACTAATCTCAAGGCTTAAACCAGGCTTAACCTGTGTTAATCACATGCTTAAAATTCAAGATATTACAGCGTGGCTCACAACAAAACCCAAAATTTATGTTTTAGAAACCACGGTTATTATAGATTACGTATTAGATTAATCGATTATTTTACCTATGATTTCTTATAAATTGCTTTGATGAATACTTTAACCGATTACCAACAATTAGTAATCGATTACAAAGGCTAAACAGAAAAACTCATCTCTCTGCCTTAATCGATTACCAAAGATAGTAATCGATTACATCATATGCCTATGGTTAACATGTTTTGCTGCATTAATCGATTACCAAATGTAGTAATCGATTACATAGTTCAAAATGATTTCTGAAGCTTCCTGGCTTAATCGATTACCAGAATCCGTAATCGATTACATAATGTATTTCAAAATATGGAGCTTCCTATCTTAATCGATTACAAGATGGGATAATCGATTATTCTGTTCGTTGCTCAAACCTAGAACTTTTGTTGAACAGTTTAATCGATTACAGTCTTGAAATAATCGATTACATATGCAAAATAATCGATTACAGGAGCATATGTAATCGATTATTGACAGTTAGAAAAATCTGTTATAAATAGAATCCTTGCTCAGCTGTTTCACTAACTTGAGGAAAGTGATGTTTTGAGTTTGTATTCATTCTTCAATCTGGTGAAATCATTCATATGCATATTTTTCATTGGATCATCAGGCGACTTCTTTCCTTAATCTTTGAAGTTGTAATTCTGTTTTGAATTTTTGTGTTGGTTTGTCTATTGTAAATGGGTTTTTTGCTTGTAATCTAGGGATAAAGTTTCTCTAGGGGATTTGCTGAGTAGTGTTCTCAGTAGGTTGTCTCTAAGAATCTAAAAGTGTTTTAGATTTCTGAACTTTATCTAGGGTTGATAAAGAGAGACTTTGTAATAACTTGTAAGAACTAAAATTTGCAATAGTGGAACTCCATTCTAGTGTTGAGTGGAAGAAAACTGGATGTAGCTTCATAGTGTTTGAAGTGAACCAGTATAAATCTTTGTGTGTTGTTCATATTCTTTATATTGGTTATATTTTGTTTTTCTTGATTGTGAATTCTTGTTATCAACCAAGTTCTTGAGCTATTACATATCTTGGGTTGAGCATTAGATTGAATAAAGGTTCTTGGTTTCAAAGTGATAAAGATCCAAAAGGGAAAAACTCTGATTTTGTTCAAGAAAATTTTTGAATTACCAAACCTAACCAATTCACCCCCCCTATTGGTTAAGTGTGAAGTGTTCCCATATTTTACAATGCCTTTGGTGGAAGTTACTTATTTTTTATGATTTTAGTAAAGTTTTAAGCAAAGTCATTTACTAGCCCAACATGAGTGTTGCTATTCTCACCAGATTTAATGCTCTTCCCACCTCATGCTTTTATAAAAACTAAGGAAAATGTATATTTTTCCCTTATCAATGTTTCCAATGCCCATCGAACCTTCTCCATCTTTTTAACTCATAACTCTCCTCTCACCCTCTTTTATCACACCAATCAATGCAATTATTTTCTAAGTTATTTTCCAATTATGTTTGCCGAATTTGTTGCTTTCTTTCAAATTCAACTTTTACTTTAGCGTGTTAATATTTTCATTGAGATTCGCCCGAAATCAAGTGCTTTATTTAGTAGCTTGAGAGCCCACAAAAACTCAAGAGGCAAATTTTCCCTCTTGACGACTAAATCACTTGATCCATCATTCAAATTTTCAAATTATGTTGAAGAATATATAGCTTAATTCATTTTGGCTAATCCATAAAATTTTTCATGCCAATAAATTGGCAAGCCTGGTGGGACCTTTGTAGGTGAATTGATCAAACAATTTAAGTCATGAATGAAGTTTTATCAGTTTATGCATTTACGCTATGGTAAGACTACTATGTGTGATATGGATCAACAAACCAAGAAGAGGAATGGTTTGAAACACGTGGAGAGATCATTAGGAATGCATGTTTCCTTCGAGTGGCACTACATTAAATGTGGTGCCTGTTGTTTCTACTATGCTTGAGGAAATGCCCACTTTGATGACTACATCGTTCATTTGACAACATATAGACTTGGGGATACATGATATCATGTATCAACTATCTAGACAATTAGCTGAAATAGTTAAACCTATGGTGTAAAGTGAGATACAATAGTCTAAGGAATTGAAAGTAAGAAAGGCACATGTTGGTGACGATTCTGTTTCGTTTGTGCCTAGAATCCAGAAGTGATAAATTAAGTAATTAATCTTTATTCTTCACATTTATTTGGGCCAATTCAAGCAAGATCAATTCCATTTGTCCAGCAAAATATGGAATTTATTGTTGGTGTCAAAGGAGTTATTTGAAGAATGGAACAAGGATCAAGCTTTGTTTTTGAGCTTTCAACATGCATTGGATGCCTTGAAGATTAATTTGTGTTAAATGTGTAAGAAAGAAGCATTTCTGGTGATCCAAGTACATTGCATTCATATAATTCATAATTCAATTAACTTGATAAATAAAAATCACAAGGCTTTGATAAACTGATTAAGTTTTTGAATTGGATAAAAGGTTTTTTTTTGGAAAAATAAGTTTTCTAAAGAAGAAGAACCAAGTGTTGAAGCAAAACCATCAACCCCTGT
This sequence comes from Glycine tomentella, assembly GCA_007407185.1. Lineage (NCBI taxonomy): Eukaryota > Viridiplantae > Streptophyta > Magnoliopsida > Fabales > Fabaceae > Glycine > Glycine tomentella. Next base: position 147,472 of record PYAF01002168.1, on the reverse strand, counting down.
TCAAGTGCCTAAAGATTGGAGAACAACAAGGGACTTATCATTTGACAACATCATAGGTGAAGTTTCAAAGGGATATCTACTAGATCTTCATTAAGAAACCTATGTTGTAATATAGCTTTTGTTTCTCAAATTCAACCCAAGAACATTGATCAAGCCTTGAATGATGAACATTGGATGCATGCCATGCATGATGAGTTAAATCAGTTTAAGAGAAATGAAGTTTGGGAACTTGTTCCTAGACCATCTTCTCTTAAACCCATTGGTACAAAATGGATTTTTAGAAATAAACTTGATGAAAGTGGAATCATAGTCAGAAATAGAGCTAGATTGATTGCTAAAGGTTATTATAATCAAGAAGAAGGCATAAACTATGAAGAAACTTATGCTCTAATTGCAAGATTGGAAGCAATCAGGTTATTGCTTGCATATGCATGTCTCATGGATTTCAAACTTTTTCAAATGGATGTCAAAAGTGCCTTTTTAAATGGATACATTGAGGGGGATATATATGTTGAACAACCTCCAGGTTCTACTGATTTCAAACATCCTAACTATGTTTTTAAACTGAAAAAGACACTCTATGGTTTGAAACAAGCCCCTAGATCATGTTATGAAAGATTAAGCATATTTCTGCTTGAACAATATTTCATAAGAGGCAATGTTGACAAAAACTTGTTCATCAAAAGGCATGACAATGACATCTTATTGGTTCAAGTTTATGTGGATAACATCATATTTGGGTCTACTAATCATTTGTTATGTAAGGAATTTTCCTCAGCTATGCAGAAGGAATTTGAAATGTCAATGATGGGTGAATTAACATTCTTTCTTGGACTTCAAGTGAAGCAAATGAAGAATGAAACATTTCTCAATCAATCCAAATATTGCCTTGAGGTTATTAAGAAATTTGAAATGGAGAAAAGCAAGGATGCTGCAACTCCAATGGCTACATCAACATACCTTGATTCAGATGAAAATGGAAAGAAGGTTGATGAGTCTAAGTTCAAAGGAATGATTGGATATCTGCTCTACTTGATAACTAGTAGACCTGATATAATGCTAAGTGTTTGCTTGTGTGCAAGATATCACACAAATCCCAAAGAGCCTCATCTTACTGCAGTCAAGAAGATCCTAAAATATCTCAAAGCTACACCAAAAGTTGGTCTTTGGTATCCCAAAGGTGCTTCAATTAATGTTGTTGGATATTCTGATTCTGACTTTACAGGTTGCAAGTTAGATAGAAAAAGTACAAGTGACACTTGTCATCTTCTAGGAAGTTCATTGATCTCATGGCATTGCAAGAAATAATCTTGTGTTGCTTTGTCAACTGCTGAAGCTGAATATATCTCAACTGGAAGTTGCTGTGCACAAAGCCTTTGGTTGAAGCAACAAATGCAAGATTTTAGTGTTGAACTGAATGAAATACCTCTGCTATGTGACAATACAAGTGCTATTAACATATCAAAGAATCCAATAATGCAGTCAAGGACAAAGCATATTGAGATAAGACATCATTTCCTCAGAGATCATGTTCAGAAAGGTAATATCAAGGTTGAGTTCATTGATACCCATAATTAACTTGCTGACATATTCACTAAACCATTGCCAAGGGATAGATTTTATGCACTTAGAAACATGCTAGGCATTCTTGATGAATCTAATATATGCTAGCTGGTTTAAAGTGTGCTTTTTCATGACTATTTGAAGCCTCATTGCTGCATTTATCATTGAATTGATTGAAATTCGAATTGATCTATAAAAAATGCTTTGTTTTTGATATACTTCCTGTAATAATCGATTACACCATGGGTTAATTGATTAAATTCATCAAAACTCACATTATCTGTGCAAAATAAGCTTAAGTAATCAATTACTGAAAGCTTGTAATCGATTATTCTCTATTGCATAGAATTGGTTCTTCTTGAAATAATCGATTACGTGTCGGGATAATTGATTATTATGAATAAAATCCATTTTCCAGTTTAAGCGTCTCACTGGAATAATCGATTACAACAATAAGGTAATCGATTACACATGTGCTTAGGATTTTTTGACCTTCCTAGAATAATCGATTACTACTCGGAATAATCGATTACATAAGCTCTGGAACCTGATAAAAATCCCAAATTAATGATATAATCGATTACATTAGCATATAATCGATTACAGATCATCTTCTACCTCTGACTGGTAGGCAAATAATCGATTACCACACGGCATAATCGATTACCACGTGTAATTTTTGTTCCCAAATGTGCCAAAAGAATCGATTACATAAGAAAAAAATTGATTATTTATGTTGTTGTGCGTTTTCTAACAGTTTTTCTCTGAAAATGTAACTGTCCAACCAAATCCAAAGGAAATCCAAGGTCACTAAAGTGCCTTAACTGTTACCAACAACTACATTTTCAAAAATATGGACGTTAGGAGCATCAATTTTGCCTATAAATAATGCATTGCATCAAAGGAAAATCTGCACCATTGTCTCTTCTCCCTCTGAAATTTCTGAGTTTTTTCCTGTGCTTTCTTGTGTCCAAATCACTCTGAAACCATGTCAAACCCAACACCCAAACGTGCTAGGTCTTCCAAAAGAAAAGTGGGTGAGTCTTCATCAAATCCACCACCTCCACAAACCCCCAAACAGACTTGATTTGTGGTTCTCCACAGAGTCTAACAAAATGAACTATTTACAGTTCAATGCAACCAAACCCACATCCTCTCCTAAATACCTTGAGTTAGATTGGTTAATTAGGGAGGGATTTCAATTCCCAGCCTACTTTGAAGCCCAATGGCTTAGAAGATTTTTGGAGATGAAGGGTACATTCTACCCTGATTTGGTGAAGGTGTTCTACACTCGTGCGAAAGGGTCTATGCATGGGAACATGGTCTCTAAAGTCAAGGGTGTGACAATGGAAATCACCCCTGAAATATGGGAGACTGTTGCTGGTGTAATATGTGAAGGGGCAAGGAAGTTTGATGAGGAACCAGATGAGTATAGCAAAATGGACACATATAGGGAGATGTTGCATGATCTTCATATGCAACTTAGGCATAGATTGGGTACTAGACCCATGACACCTGAGGATAGGCTCTTCCATTACATCATAACATATGTAATCACTCCTAGGGCCACCAACCATGCCCAAGCCATAGATGAAGACCTTCAATTGGTCTGTGGCCTGAAAAACAACATACCCATGAATTGGGTACTTATTTTTGAAGAAATTATGCTTAAATCTAAAAGGTTAGTCAATTATCCTTTTCCCTACCCTGTGCTTGTGTCCAGATGTTGGTTTCAAAGGAGTCATTTGAAGAATGGACAGAGAATCAAACTTAGTTTTGAGCTTTCAACATGCCTTGAAGCCTTGAAGATTAATTTGTGATTAAATGTAAAAGGAAGAAGCATTTCTTGTGATCCAAGTGCATTGCATTCACGTCATTCATTAAGTCAATTAGTTTGAGTAATAGAATTCACAAGGCTTTGATAAATTTATTAAGTTTTTGGATTAAATCAAAGGTTTTTGGAAAAATAAGTTTTTCTACTGGTTTAATCGACTACATTAAAGTAATAATAGATTATTTTGTTCTTAGTTCATTCTAAAAAACTTTTCAAGAATAATGTAATCGATTACGTATCGGATTAATCGATTATTTTACCTTAGTTTACTTATAAACTACCTTGATGAATAGTTTAATTGATTACCAATGAGATGTAATCTATTACATAGGCTAAATAGAAAAAATCACTTCATGTCTTAATCGATTACCAAGGTTAGCAATCGATTACATCATATGCCTATGCTTAACATGTTTTTTGTATTAATCGATTACCAAATATAGTAATCGATTACATAGTTCAATATGAGTTCTGAAGCTTCCTGGTTTAATCAATTACCAGAATTCGTAATCGATTACACAGTGTATTTCAAGTTTATGAAGCTTCTTGTCTTAATCGATTACAAAACGGAATAATCGATTATTCTGTTTGTTGCCCATATTCAGATTTCTATAGAGCACTTTAATCAATTACATGGTTAATTTAATCAATTACATAAGTGAAATAATCAATTATTGGGCGCGTTTAATCAATTACTGACAGTTACAAAAGTTTGTTAGAAATAGAACCCTTGCTCAGCTTGTTTAGTAACTTGATCAATTCGTATTCTGACCTTACATAAGCTTTCTAAACACATTCTTAGTGATTTTCTGGGTTCTATGAGTTCTTGTCTTCACTAAAACACTTATGGGATTTTAAGTGATTCTTGAAGCAAGAAGATTCTTCAAAAGGGTTAAGGAAGGAGATGTTGTAAGCTTGTTTTCATTATTCAACCTGGTATATTCATTCATGTGCATATCATTCACTGGATCATCAGGTGTTTTCTTTCCTTAACTCAGTGGTTGTAAGTCTTTTTTGAATTTGTATTGAATTGTCTATTGTAATTGGGGTTCTTGCTTGTAAACTAGAGATAGGGTTTCTCTAGGGGTTGTGTTGAGTAGTGTTCTCAGTGGGTTTGTCTCTAAGAATCTAATAGTGTTTTAGATTTCTGTACTTTATCTCGAGTTGATAAAGAGAGACTTTGTAATAACTTGTAAGAACTAAAATTTGCAATAGTGGAACTCCATTCTAGTGTTGAGTGGAAGAAAACTGGATGTAGCTTCATAGTGTTTGAAGTGAACCAGTATAAAGCTTTGTGTGTTGTTCATATTCTTTATATTGGTTATATAAGCTTGTCTAGAGTAAGGTTCTCTAAAGGGAAGAGTAGAAAAGAGTTTCTCTATGTCTTGATCATTAGAAGTCTAATGGTGTTTAGATTTCAGTTCTTTATCTAGGGTTGATAAGGGTGATCTTTTGTAAGCTTGTAAAGAACATATTTTGTGGATAGTGGAACTCTAGCCAAGATTTGGTTAGAAGAAACTAGATGTAGCTTCTCTTGTTGAGGGGTGAACCAGTATAGTTCTTGGTGTTGAATACTTTCTCTTAATCTCATCTTTTTGTCATTGATTGCTAGTCTTTAGGATAGTCATTTCAAGATCAACAAATAACTTTTTTTTTCTATTGCTTTCTATAAAGGGTGAGTCTTGATTGATTGAAAGTTTCTTTTTCAAAAGGGTGTCCTTGTAATATGATCCTAAATTTGTTGCTTGTTTTTGAAGAAATTTTTTAAATATCTCGTTTTAAACAATTCACCCCCCTTTTGTTAATTGTGTGTGTTCATATTGTTTTCAATTCGGATCAAGAGCTGGTTCTTTAGTGTTATTCGAGATCACTATCTTTTTTAAAGAGAATGAATACCACACATATTACCTTGAAAGAGGGTGCCTCCCTCAATCGTCCTCCGATGTTTGAAGGAGGAGAGCATTTTAGTTTTTGGAAAAACAAAATGTAGATATTTGATAACCGATGTTGTATCGCTTCAAAACAATTCAACTAATCTAATTTATAGCACATGATTAACCTAGGTCGACTTAGAGGCACAATCAATTTGGTTCCAACTTTATAATTCACTAATAAACAATAGGGGGTTTTTCTCGAACAGTTTGCATGCGATGAGTAAAAATTGCGAAAACGCAAACTACAATTGAAGAAAAATGCAAAAACTAACAGAATTAATAAGAGGTATTGTAAAACAGATTAAAGAACATCAATCCAATTTACCAGACCAAGCAATGCGAATTATTATAGTTATCAGATAATGATCTTGTTATGAAAGTTCATTCAATTTCATTAGAAGCAGTCAATCGAATTAACTCCTAAATTAATTGAAACCACAAACCTAATTGAAATATCATCCAAATAATGTGATTAAAATTTGAAATTAGAAAATGAATTCATAACCTAATCCATTTTCAATCCTAAACACATTCATAATCATAAAAACTGAGTAGAAGGTTGAAGAAGAATGTGAACATTCACATAGAAATTGAAATACCAAACTAGAACTCAAATTCTCCTTGCTTGGCCTGAATCCTTGGATTGATTGGTTATTTAGCCTTCAATGATCATCATCAATTGAAGACCCACGAAATTAGTGCAAGAAAATGGATGAACAGAAATGAAAATAAAGAAGAAAATGAAGAACAATTGAAAGAAAATGAGAGAAAAGATTTTAATTTTGAAAACTTATAAAAGAAACTACAAATTCTATTTTTTTGCTAAAAAATTGAAGTGTAATTTTATCACTAACTAATTGCACTAGTATATAGTGATTGAGTCAGTACGAAAGGATGGGCCATGAGTAGGCCCATTTAATCTAATTAATTATGCTAATTATACAAATAAAAACCCAACTCGCAGCCCAAAATTCAAGTGTAGAGATTCTGACTTCCAAGCCTAAAATGACCCTCAAAATGATAGAATTGGCCTTGGCTTATCTATGACAAAATTGTAGATCTTTTTCTTATCTTTCCAGGGACTATTCATATGTGCCATATGGAGTTCTGTAGGGCTCTCTAGGTCCTGCACAAGGAAGATAGGTCAAGTGAGCATAAAATCCAAAAATAAGCAACAAGTAGCAATTAAGTCCACTTGTTTGCCTAAGACAAAAATTGAATTAGAATGAGAAAATAAAAGTCCAAGAGAAGTCAAATAAGCTAAGAAGAATAGAAAAATATTAAACTAAAAATGCTCAATCAATATTCATCCAATCAAATGACCCTGGTGCATGGAATGCAATAGAAAAAGGCCATTTGGTTCCTATTAAAACTGTTGGTAATGATATGATTCCCAAAGAATGAGATGAGATGACAGATGTAGATAACAGAGTAGTGCAATACGATTTTAAAGCTAAAAATATGTGCACTTTCATCTGATGAATTTTCCAGAACTATTAAGTGTAAAAGCACTAAGGAGATGTGAGAGATGTTAGAGGTTACTCATGAAGGCAGAAGATCAAGGAAGCATGCCTTGATTCATAAGTATGAGATGTTCAAGATGAACTCAACAGAAAACATATCTCAACTCCAAATCAGATTCACACACATTGTAAATCATCTTCTTGGTCTTGGAAAGACATTTGATGCTGAAGAATTAAACATCAAGATCTTAAAGTGCCTAATAAGACCATGACAACCAAAAATGAAAGAAATCAAGGAGTCTAAAGATCTCTTAAAGATGTCCATGGTTGTACTATTTGGTAAGCTACTTGAGTATGAATTAGAATTGTCTCAATTAACATATGTTGAAGATGCAGATAAAAAACAAAAGAGTATAGCCTTGAAAGCTGCAACTTCTAATATGGAAAAGGAAGAAGACTCAAGTGAAGAAGATGGTGATGAGAATTTGAACCTAATAGTAAAAAGATTCAGCAAGTTCATGTGAAAGAACAAGAACAGGAAGTTCACAAAGTTCAACAACAAAAATAATAAAAAGATTGACAACAACAACAACACCACCACCAACTACAACTGCTTTGAATGTGGTAAGCTAGGCCATATTAAATCCGAATGTCCTATATTTTTGAAAAAGCAGTTAGGTGAAAAGAAGGCAAAGAAAGAAGGAAAGCCAAAGAAAGCCTACATAGCATGGGAAGACAATGCCTCAAAAACTTCTGAATCATCAAGTGAGAATGAAAAAGCTAATATATACCTCACTTCCACAATTAGTAAAGATGAAGAATTCTCAAGTGTTGAATCAGAGATAAATCCTGAATTTGATCAAATTATTGATGTAGCACCCTGAAATTTCGATAACTGAAAATAAATATTTGGTGTATTTGTTGTGATTGTTTGATTATTTGATTAGTTTAGATTAATAGAAATGTTATGTGAATTATCAGATGATGTGGAGTTGTTGGAGTTGCGTTCTAATTAAGTGATTCCGAGTTTGACACAAAACCTGTTTTAATAAAATCACCATTATGGATTTTTTTTAACCATTGGATCGCCTTCAAATTTCAAATATTGGCTCCTAACCCATATTTGTAACTTTTGACCATTGGGATTGGCGAAATAGCTTCTTAAGAGTGAGAAATTAATTTTTCACAGAAGCAAAAATTTTAAAATTGGGCCAACTCACCCTTTAGAAGGCTTTTTGGCTCGTCTAGGCAAGTCAAGGCGCTTTTAAAAGCATGCAACAGCCTCAAAATTACGAAAATGACATCCTTCTTCCTCCAAAACAGCACCCAACCCCTTCTCCCTCCTCCTTCACCACCCACGACCACCGGTGACCACCATTAGCCACCGTTGCTTGCCGTTGGACCCTGCAAGGAGAGGAACCCTTTTATCAGATCGAAATCTTCAAAACTCAACTTGAGGATTCGGTATAGAACGAAGCCTCCAATACTCTTTCTTGGTTTCTTTGAGGTAATCTTGGTTTCCATTGTTTTCTCCTAGCTAGTTTATGTTAGCTATGAGGAAGATGAAGATATGGAATCGAGAAGAATGAAGAATGCAAGTTTTGATGTTTCACATGCCCACTCAATTGATGGCATTTGTAATTTCTTGCTTAAGCTTGGTTCAAGTAGTTAAAGCTTCATAATCCTTACTAGCCTTGATTAATTCATGCATTCATACATACATTTTATCATGTTTAATCATATGGTAATAAGTATTTAGATATAAATTTATAAAGGCAATTAGGTTTTTATATTTTTCACTGTTTTAATCGATTACAAGTGTGATATAATCGATTAAATGCATGTGTATGAGTCTGCATATTGCCTTATGAACATTTTAATCGATTACCATTGATTCGTAATCGATTAAATGAGCTTAACACAGAAATGGACGTTCTCTATGATAATCGATTATCTCATGGAATAATCGATTAATTGAGTCTCTGCATATTTTACAAAAACATTTTTATCTAGTTTAATCGATTACCAGATATTCGTAATCGATTAAATGTGCATTTATGTGTTTTTAACATGTTCTGTGTTAATCGATTAAATGAGAATTTAATCAATTAGACATGTGTATAAGAAAACTCGGTTCATTTGGAATAATCGATTAAAAGATGACTTAATCAATTATTTTGTTTGTGACATATTTCCAGATTCCTGATGAACACTTTAATCGATTATCTGGTTAAAATAATCGATTACATCAGTAAAAATAATCGATTACTTTGATGAAATAATCGATTACAGTTAGTTAAGTCTGTTTTTTTTTATAAATAGAACAACTTGGACTGAGTTTTAAAAAAAAACAAGTATTATTGTGAAATATTCGTACAAGCCTTGAGAAAAAACTTTCTAGGGTTCATAAAAACACTAAGGCTAAGGTTGAAGAGAGAATAAAAGATGCTAAGTGTCATGGAGTTTTACATGATTTGTTAGTCATAATTCATATTGTGTGAAAAGTTGTTCAAGATTTCTGATTAAAGAAATCATCAAGAAAGAGTATTTGCATACATTCTCAGATTGGTTAGATCATTCATTTCATTGAATTTGCTAAGGATTGTGAGGTGATATCTTTCTTGAACTTTAAGGTTGGTTATTTTGTTTGATATTTGTGTTGTATATGTGTTGACTGTTCATATAACAAATTGTTTTCTTTAAAGCTTTTTCTAGAAGGGTTTCTAGAGGGAAGAACATAGAGGGAATCTCTGGTTCTTGATCTTTTGAAAAGTCTATAGGGTATAGATTTTGAATTTTACCTAGGAAGGGTAAGAGAGATCATTGTAAGCTTGCAAAGAACTTATATTTGTTACAGTGAAACTCTGACAAAGATTTGGTTAGAAGAAAACTGGATGTAGCCTCTGGGGTTGAGAGGTGAACCAGTATAAATCTTCTGTGATTTAATATTTCTGTTTATGTTCATAATATTCTTGAAGTATTAGTTTTGTTCATATTACAATATTGGTCACAGCATAAGAGAGATTTGATCGGTGAAGAAAATTGTTTTCTTAGTTGTTCTAAAGGATACGCTCCTTCTTGAAAGTCTTCCGCTGTTACATTTTTGGAAGGAAATTTTAAAACTCTGAGGAAAAACCAATTCACCCCCCCCCCTCTTGGTTATTTGCATAAGTGTTCATTATATTTTCAATTGGCATCAAGAGCTAGTTCTTGTAATTTGCTCAAGATCTTTCTAAAATCATTGACAATGAATACTAATAATATAACTTTCAAAGAGGGAGCCTCATTGAATAGAACACCTTTATTTGAAAGGGAATATAATAACCCTAAGTCATTCCGCGAACGGCGCAAGCATCAGAGCGATTTCTTGATAGAGACATTATGTATGGAATGGTGCGTTGCTTGCTGCTGTTGTTTAATCTGACATGAGCATTGCATGTGGGTACACTGGATGTGGGCCTGATCAACTCACTGTTTGTGTACATGTGCAATGTCATGCCGAGATACAGAAACAACAGTAGGGCAATCAGTGGCCAGTCTGATCCAGTGGTAGCCGAGTGGGCGGCCATGCAGCAAGAGTTAGCTGCATCTAGGCAGGTTCAGGAGGATGTGCAGCGGCAGGGAGCTGCTGACATAGAGAGGTATGAGGCCTTGATGAAGGCTCATTAGGAGTTGTATGAGGAGGTCCGAGTTATATGGAGGGGTGACAGAGTATTCCCCTACACCTCCTGGTTATGAGGGCGAAGGGAGTCGCCACCTGACAGGTGTGAATCACCTAAGAGGGGACCAGATGTCCCAAGTGGTCACAGAGATAGATGCTGCAGCCAGGGATAGATGTTTGTCATGTTTGGTAAGCATGACCCTCCAGCCTCCCTTGATGGAAATGATCTTGTGCCTCAGCAAGGTGGCTGTAGGCTGTGATAAGATCTTTGAGGTGATGAAAGTTTGAATCATCAGAGGTTGTTGTAGGTGACCTATATGCTGCAGAGTGATGCCATGAGTGGTGGAAGACCACAACAGCATTACAGATGGGCTTGTTGTGCCTGAGAAACCTTGGGGAAGCTTGAATCCTTCATTCTTTTTCATAAAAACCGCTTTGTGAGCAAAATCCATTTCCTCAGAGAAACCTCAGAGAACTTGAGATTGGCGAAGACCCATGGCGTATAAAGGACGCAGAAGCTCGAGGAAGCTGTTCTGAGGTCTTTGGAGTCGCCACTGAGGTAAGAAACTCGAGTTTCTCCGATTGATTTTGGATTTGGGGGTTTTGGGTGAATAGTGACCCATCTGTGATAGAGCTAGAATTAGCTCTGGGTCCAGTTGGGAGAAGTGTTTAGAATGATGAGAGGAGGAAGGATTAGCTTTCAGTTTGTGATTTGGTGACTGTTAGTTTTGGCTCTAGGTGAGGGCATGTGTGACTTGGACTGAGTCACTTGATTTGAGACATGCCAGAGCCTTTGTGATGGGCTTGAGGTGACTGATGTGCTATGGAGACGGTGTCTGGTGAGATAGACCGTCCAAGCCCTGAGAAACCCAGAGGATTTGGGTTTTTAGAGCTGTTGAGCTCACTGTTGTTGGTTTGGTTGAGTCTGGAATGACTCTGAGGCCATGGATGAATCTGAGATAGACCACTGAGGGTCTATGGAAAGGCTTGTAGAGGATAAGCCTGATGAACCTTAGGTAGAGGACCTGAGTTGATGGGAAGGACTGTGGTTCCTTTCCCAGATGCAGTGGATGATTGTTATATGAGCTTGTGCATGTTTGAAGCTTGTATGGTCTGTGATGTGTGCTTGTATGCCTTGGTAGGGCTTGACACAGAGGGTGTCAGAGGAGCAGACCATCAGCGGAGGCTAGAGCTAAGAGGCACGGCTAGCCAGGTAAGCTCATTGTTCTGGGGTTTTTCCCTATTTTGGTTTGTCACCCAAGTGGGGTGAAGATGGCATGCTATGTTGAATTATATATGTTTTGTATATATAAGTTATGCATGCAGTTGTGAGGAAGGTCAATATGACCTGTTATTTGATAATATATGTGTTGGAAGCCTGAAAGGCTTTAAGAACGATGCTTAGAGTGGAACTCAGACCGTTCTAGAAAGATGAACCCTAGGAAAGACACTGAGACAGTGTGAGGGTTATGAGACACCTGATATGGCAGGTGTGAGGCTGTGAGCCTTTTGAGGGAATGCAGATCATGAGATGGTCTGTGATGGAACCTAGAGGATACTGGATGAGTATCAGGCTAGTTGAGGTTCCCTAGCCAGAGGTTCCCTAGCCAGAAGTAGAGTTTGAGGACTCCCTGGAATAGCTGAGATTCCTTGGGAGGTGCCACTGCTCTCCACCTAAGTCCTAAGGCCAGAAGGAACTGTGTGGATGTTCCTCCTTAGGCAAAGATGTTGGGAAGTCCTGAGTGATTATCCTCAGGCCAGTGTGTGTGAAAGTCCTGGAGGTGATTGCCCTATATGGATGTTCTTGCCCAG
>PYAF01002168.1:109480-125567 GCA_007407185.1 Glycine tomentella | reverse complement strand
ATTTAATTTTGGATGACTGTACACGGACTGTTATAATTAATTATGCCTGAGTTACTTGGACTATATGTTATGTGGAATTTTTCCAACGTAGTAAATCGTTTAGAATAGTGTTTTACGAAATTGAAATACGTGGAGAAAAATTTTCCGTAAATTAAAAGCGTAATCGATTAAATAAAATAATAAAACGAAGTTGTTATAAATATCAATCTCTGTTAGTTATTAATCACTAAAGCCAAGGGTTCTATTTATAGGTATTTTCGTAACAGATTTAATCGATTAAATGCGCTCCCCACGCTCCTGTAATCGATTAAAACATTTATTGCAAGATTAGGATTTTTAACAAACGGGTAAAATAATCGATTAACCCGAGGCGTAATCGATTAAAGCAGACTAAGCCAAAAACCTGATTGTGAAGTGTAATTGATTACATCCAGTTGTAATCGATTTAATCCGGATCATGCTAAAATCATGTTTGTGAAGAATAATCGATTACATATACTGGTAATCGATTAAAGCAACGTGATGCAAAAAGATGAATGAACTAATAATCGATTACAAGTGATGGTAATCGATTAAAGCAGAGTGACCATATTTCTCAAACAAGCATGTAATCGATTACAAAACTGTGGTAATCGATTAAACTAGTCACATAGCCAAATCCTAAGTATGCTAAGGCTCAAGTAATCGATTAATCCGATGATGTAATCGATTAAAGTGTTCATGATAATTATTCCAGAAAGCTTATGAATAAAATAATCGATTCTTTTGTTACAGTAATCGATTAAACCAGACTTAGATTATTTTTCCAAAATATAATGGCTTTTTCTTCAGATTCAAATCAATTACTTAATTTCTATATGATGCAATGCTTGTATGATATATGAATGATATGCATTCTTAGCTTGGATCACCATAATGCTTTCTTTCCTTTTACATTAAATCACAAGCTTCAATCTTCATTCCTTGAGCCAAGTTGAAAGCCAAAACACTAAGCCTTGTTGTAACTTGCCTTCTTCACTTGAATCTTCATGTAGCTCCCCCTCAAATCAACAATGGTTCCTGCTTTAATCGATTACCATCTCCTGTAATCGATTACTTATTGTATTTTGAAAAACATGGATCTTCTATCTTAATCGATTACAAGACGGGATTATCGATTATTTGCTATGTTATAGAAATTCCAGAAAAGCTTGTGAACATTTTAATCGATTACAGTCTTGAAATAATCGATTACATAAGCAAAGCAATCGATTATTTGGCGCGTCTTAATCGATTATTTCTGTTACATTTTTCTGTTATAAATAGGAAATCACTTTGCTTGATTTTAGAACGTTGAATATTGATACCCATTGAGGCATAACAGTTCTAAGAGCCTTTCTAAGTGTTTTCAAAGTGTTTTTACATGCTTGCTCTGCTACAACATTGATCATGAGTTTGTTAATCAATCTTGAGCAAGATTTCATTCAAGATTAAGGGAAGCTGATTTAATTTGCTAATTCTGTGTCAATCCATCATATGCATTGTTAATCATTATCATCAAGTTGTTTCTCTCCTTAATCTTTCTGTAATTTTTTGTTTTGATTTTGGATGTAACTCTTTGTCTATTGTGATTGGGTTTCTTGCATGTAAACTAGAGATAGATTTTCTCTAGGGGTTGTGCCGAGTGGTGTTCTTAGTGGGGTTGTCTCTAAGAATCTAATAGTATTTTAGATTTCTGAACTTTATCTAGGGTTGATAAAGAGAGACTTTGTAATTACTTGTAAGAATAGAAAATTGCAATAGTGGAACTCCATTCTAGTGTTGAGTGGAAGAAAATTGGATGTAGCTTCATAGTGTTTGAAGTGAACCAGTATAAATCTTTTGTGTTTGAATAAAGTTTCTTGATTTCAAAAGTGATAAAGATCCTAAGGGAAAACTCTGATTTTGTTTTAAAAAAATTTTAATTTATCAAGGCTAACCAATTCACCCCCCCTCTTGGTTAAGTGTGAAGTGTTCCTATATTTTACAATGACCAGAGACATATCCATGCTAACGGATGTAGTACTTGAAGAAAGAGGATATGTTACATATAGGGACAATAATAAAGGCATAATAATTGGGCAAGGGAACATTGGAGATAGCTTATCCACCAAAATCAAAGATGTGCTTTATGTTGAAAGGCTGAAACACAATTCACTAAGCATTAGTCAATTGTGTGATAAAGGTTTCAAAGTCACCTTCAACAATGAGACTTGCTTGATACATGAAGGCAAGAATGGCAAAGTCGCACACATTGGTAAGAGGAAGGGTAATATCTTTGTCTTGTCTATTGACCATGCATTCATACATAAAACTGATTGCTTGATAAGTAAAGTGAATGAAACATGGTTATGGCATAGAAGAACATCTCATATAAACATGCATCATCTCAACAAGTTAGTAAGGAAGGACTTAGTAATTGGTCTACCTAAACTTCAGTTTGAGAAGGATAAAATTTGTGAAGCGTGTCCAAGAGGGAAGCAAACTAAAAACTCTTTTCAAAGTAAGAACATGGTTTCTACTTCTAGACCTCTTGAATTGCTTCACATGGACTTATTTGGTCCTTCAAGAACCATGAGTTTAGGAGGGAATTATTATGGACTTGTCATAGTAGATGATTACTCTAGATACACTTGGACATTGTTCATAAGATCCAAAAGTCAAGCATTCTCAGCTTTTAAGAAACTAGCCAAGTTAATTCAAAATGAAAAGGGCTGTAATATTGTTTCAATTAGGAGTGACCATGGTGGTGAATTCCAAAATGAACACTTTGAAAAGTTCTGTGAAGATTTTGGAATTAATCACAATTTTTCAGCTCCAAGAACACCACAACAAAATGGTGTTGTGTAGATGAAAAACAGATCACTTGAAGAAGGAGCAAGGACTCTTCTAAATGAAACAAAATTACCTAACCATGTTTGGGCAAATGCTGTGAGCACAGTTTGTTATACCCTAAATAGAATTCTCATAAGGCCTATATTAAAGAAAACTCCTTATGAACTCTATAAAGGAAGCAAACCAAACATATCTCACTTTAAAGCATTTGCCTGTAAATGCTTTATTTTAAACAATGGAAAAGATAACCTTGGAAAGTTTGACTCAAAAGCTGATGAGGTCATCTTTCTTGGATATTCCTTGCAAAGTAAGGCTTATAGGATCTTCAACAAGAGAACCTTATGTGTTGAAGAGTCTATACATATTGTATGTGATGAAACTAACCCTTCTCAAGTAGAAGTTTTGAGTGACAATGATGCAGAAAATAAGGAAGAAAGACAGGAGCACATTGAAGCTGGTAAGCCAGATGAAGAAGTATTAGAATATTCTAATCAAGAAGCAACCACACCTAAACACAAAGATTGGAGATCCACAATAGATCTATCATTGGACAACATAATTGGTGATGTTTCTAAGGGAGTATCAACTAGATCTTCTTTAAAAAATCTTTGTTGCACTATGGCTTTTGTATCACTAATTGAACCTAATAACATTGAACAAGCCTTATTAGATGAACATTGGTTAATTGCTATGCATGAGGAATTAAATCAGTTTAAAAGGAATAATGTTTGGGAACTAGTACCTAGACCTACCACTCACACACCTATTGGCACTAAGTGGGTTTTTAGGAACAAGCTGGATGAAAGTGGCATCATAATAAGAATCAAAGCTATATTGGTTGCAAAGGATTACAACCAAGAGGAAGGCATTGATTATGATGAAACTTATGCTCCAGTTGCTAGACTAGAGGCCATAAGATTACTCCTTGCATATGCATGTATGATGAACTTTAGATTGTTTCAAATGGATGTGAAAAGTGCATTTCTTAATGGATATATTGATGAAGAAATATATGTTGACCAACCTCCTAGTTTTGTAGATCATCAATATCCTAACCATGTGTACAGATTGAGAAAAGCATTATATGGATTGAAACAAGCTCCAAGGTCTTGGTATGAGAGGTTGAGCAAGTTCTTGCTTGATCAATCATTCACAAGAGGAGAAGTGGACAAATCTTTGTTCATCAAAAGAAGAAACAAAGATATACTTATGCTACAAATCTATGTTGATGATATTATTTTTGGTTCCACTAATCATTCTTTGTGTAAAGAATTTTTAGCCAGCATGCAGGATGAGTTTGAAATGTTTATGATGGGAGAGCTTACATTCTTTCTTGGACTTCAGGTTAAACAAATGAAGAATGAAACTTTCCTAAGCCAATCAAATTACTGTATGGAAATGTTAAAGAAGTTTGATATGGAAAATTGCAAAGCTGCAACAACTCTTATGGTAACTTCCACCTACCTAGATTCAGATGAAAGAGGAAAAAGTGTTGATGAGTCAAAGTATAGAGGAATGATAGGATCATTGCTTTATCTCACAGCAAGTAGACCTGACATTATGTTAAGTGTTTGCTTATGTGCTAGATATCAAGTTAATCCTAAAGAGTCTCATCAAATAGCAGTGAAAAGGATCTTTAAGTACCTAAAGTCTACACCAAAAGTGGGACTTTAGTATCCAAACGGTACAACAATCAATTTAATTGGTTACTCTGACTCTGATTTTGCAGGATGCAAGTTGGATAGAAAGAGTACAAGTGGTACTTGTCATTTATTGGGAAGCTCTTTAATTTCTTGGCATTGCAAAAAGCAATCTTGTGTAGCCTTGTCAACAGTTGAAGCTAAGTACATATCAACTGGAAGTTGTTGTGCTCAAAGTTTATGGTTGAAGCCACAACTCCAAGTTTTTGGTGTAGAACTTCAATAAATTCCACTTCTATGTGATAATACAAGTGCTATAAATATCTCCAAGAATCCAATCATGCATTCCAGAACAAAGCATATAGAAATAGGGCATCATTTAGTAAAAACCAATTGGCTGATATTTTTACTAAACCTTTGGATAGGGATAGATTCTTTACCTTAAGAAATATGCTTGGTATATTGGATGAATCTAGTACATGTTGAGTGACATTTCTATGTTTACTTTCTATGTTTATGAATGGTTTAGACATTGCATGATATATAGTAACTCAAAATGGTATAAAATTACATGTTGATTGTTGCATAAAATCTATATTTGTTGTATAAAAGCTGAGATAATCGATTACCATAAAACATTAATCAATTATTTGTTAATCTATTGCTTCTTATATACAAGTCAAAGCTGCTGTAATCGATTACATCATCGAATTAATCGATTATTCTCATCTCAAGTTCCAGAAAAATCATGCTCTCTTTGGAATAATTGATTAAATCGACGACTTATTCGATTACATGTAGTTTCTAGTATGTTCCAAAATCTGAACTTCTCTAGAATAATCGATTTCTTCATCGAAATAATCGATTATTTAGGTCCTGTATGTCTGAGAAATCTATCTCACTCTGCTTTAATCAATTAAATCAAATTATAATCGATTACACTTCATCTTCTACAAGCCATTTGTTCTGATATAATCGATTACCCTGTATTTTAATCGATTACATCATTTCTCAGAAGTGATATTTTAAATGAAATAATCGATTACCTAAGCGAAATAATCGATTATTTTAGTTGTTACTACAAAATCTGACAGTTTTGAAACTGCCCAACTTCCATTAAGCATGATGGGAGTGATTAAAGCCACAACAACTATATTTTTTTGCAATTCTCAAATGCCCACTACTTCAAATTTAGCCTATAAATAGATACATTGTGTGATTGAAAATCTGAAAACTATATTTACTCTCTGTTTTCTTGCATCTGAAAACTCTAGCCTTGTCATTCAATTCATAGTCTACACCTTTCACCATGTCTACTTCAAAGAAGGTTAAAACTTCTAAAAGAAAAGCTCAGGCCCAACCTTCCAACCCTATAGTAAGTAGGCTTGATCATTGGTTTACCAATGAAGCTAACAAAATGAACTACTTATAATTCAATGCCACCAAACTTCTCTGCCCCCCTAAATTCTTGAGTCTTGCTTGGTTCACTGAACAAGATTTTCAGTTTCCACAAATGTTAGAGCAACAAGGTCTAACAAAATTTGTTGAAATGAAAGTCACCTTTTGCCCTGATTTGGTAAAGGTTTTCTACACTTGTTCCAAGATTTCTATGCATGGAACAATCTGTACACAAGTCAATGGTGTTGCTATGGAGATCACACCTGAAATCTGGAATGAGGTAGTTGGAATCTCCTTTGATGGAGAAAGGAGATTTGAAGAAGAAGCTGAAGGGTACAACAAGATGGAGACCTATAGAAGCATGCTCATTGATCCTCACATGAATTTAAGGCTAAGGCTGAGCACAGGTGATCGAAGGTCGTACTCCGTCAAATTAATGCAAATAAATGCAGTAACCAGGTAGTGACTCCTAGGTCGTCTCTCAAGGATCAATTGTCGATGTTTAAGGGATTAAAACGTGCAAGGGGGGTTTTATCAGAATGCAAGATTATATAAAATAAACAGAAACACGAATTTAATTGCAGTGATTAAAATAGTCAGACCTTAGAACAGATTGTGCCTCTAATATCCTCGATTCACAAAAGATAATCTGTCCTGCTTAATCCTTATCAGTCCAGATTAATCAACTAAGCGAAGATTAACCTAAAACGTCATTACACGAATTAAGCAAACGTGAACCTCGTTAGGGCAAAACTCTCAGGATTAAGCAACCTGAGATTACTGAATTAATCAATATCAAAATCATTAAGCATGATTCTAATTCGAAAAATACAGAACAGAAACCCAACAAGGAAGAACCAAGCAGAAAACGAATTTCAAAAACAGAGAACCTCCAGTAAAGGTCTGCAATCTGTCCTAGGGTCCAACCCTAGGAATTAGCCTTCCATTAATTTGAAAATAACAACAGAAACGCAATTAATCAGAAACGAAAACGAAATTAAAGCAGAAAATGAAATACGAAATTGGAATAGACCAGAAACGAATAATTGCTGAAGTTGAAAACGCAATGTAATCTGAAACAGAAACTCAACTAAAAACGAAAACCCTAAAAACAGAGAAGACGGCATAAACGAAAAAAAACAGAGAAGAGAAGACAGTAGAAAACGAAAAACCTAAAAACCCTAATTAGTGTTGTATCTGTTGTATCTTGTCTCTTCTCCCATGACGGCATGGGCACTGAACCCTAAATATATAGTAGTTGCCTCTCACAAAAGAATGGGCCTTTCCTAACAGTTTTAGCCCAGAAATTAACTAATACAATAAAAACGAAATTAAATTCTGATGCTGACATGGCGCATTCCAATCTTTAAGTCCATAAATTAATTCCAAGCCCATTTAATTATTGATCTGCCCTGAAAATAAAAATTGAAATAATTAAACTTAAAATAATCCAAATTAATTAAAATCTGAATTATCGATCTAATTAAA
The DNA here is from genome assembly GCA_007407185.1 of Glycine tomentella. Lineage (NCBI taxonomy): Eukaryota > Viridiplantae > Streptophyta > Magnoliopsida > Fabales > Fabaceae > Glycine > Glycine tomentella. The sequence goes on along the minus strand of PYAF01002168.1, from coordinate 118,188 downwards.
TCCTAAATGAGAAACAATGCAAAATATAAACGATTAAGCACAAATTAGGGATTAAAATGAGTATAGAAAGATGAGTAAATAGTGATAAATAGTGACTCATCAAAACCCCCCATACTTAGCCTTTTTGCACTCCTGGGCAAAATCCAAAAATAAAGCAAGGAATAATTCTAAAGACATTAAAGAAAATGACACACCATGAAATAAACAGTTTCGCATAATCCTCAATGAAAACTGGGAAAAGAGAAAGGGAGTTGACAATTTCCAACACACAAGAGTCAGAGAAACTACACACTTATGGAATCTATCCAAGCATTCAAAACTTAGCAAAACAATCAATCCGTTCAAGAGGTGAATTAAAAGCAACAGAACCTCACTAGATGCACTGTATCACACTGTATCTCTCAAGTGTTTAGGCAACTGTATACTCTCAAAACACTCATGAAAACAAGCAACAGATAGACTTGGCAAGTCTCTATAATCAACACCCAATAAACATGCATATAAGGATCAAAAGGTCTTTTCAGGGTTGTAATGTGGCCAAGGACATGGGACATGGAGGATAAAATATGGGATAAGTAGCTGCAAACCAGAGGAAAACTAGAGGAGCAATGGGGAATAAGTAAGAAGTAAGCACAAGAGTGAACCCAAAAATCTCTAATAAGCCTCTATCACCATTCCTTTTCCTTTGCTTTAAACACAACAACTTTTCTTCAAATACTTTATTTTTCTTTTATTTTTCTTCTTCTTTTTTTTTTTTTTAAACTGAATTTGAAATTGAAACGCGGTACTGAAATAATGCGATGCATAGATACATGAAGAATAAGCTGAACATCAGAGTAAACCAACAGGCCAGAGGCATAATCCAAAATAATATATATATGCAACCCTTCACTTATTCCCAAAACAATTCCAAAGCTCCACAGTTCCCTAAGGTTAAGGTAATAATTGTTTTTCACTTAAGGCTTGTAGTGGGCTACAAACAAAGAAAGGGAACTAGGCTCAACAGGGCTAACAAAGGAATTAATTTGAAGGTAAGCTTATTTAGCGAGAGGCTTATCAAAACAAAAAATGCCTTAATCATATCCAAACATGCATGAGAACCAAGAAATATCAAACAGAGTCAAGCCAAGGCAACTGTGCAAGCAATCAAGAGGCATAGCATACATGAAAGAACAGATAATGGCTCAAATCCTCACATAGGGTATATCTATCACAGTTAAATCAACCTTTCAAACTTCATAATCATCTTTCCAAGTAAAGAAAAACATGGATTCAAAACCATAAAGTATGAAGCAACTCTTATCTAAGGGTGAAGTAAATGCCAACAACTATTCACAACCCAGAAATCAAAAAGAAACATGCAAAACTATACGCAAGATAAGAATTTAAAACTAACAAAACAAGACAATAAAAACTTAACAAACAAAACAAAACAAAAAAATAACAGTCTCTCCCCCCCCCCCACACTTAAAATTACACATTGTCCTCAATGTGGCACAAATAAAAGTTCAGAGAAAGAATAATGTAATAAATATGGACAAATGCGATAAAAATAAAGGAGGAGAAAGAAAAGGAAAACTAAGGTGTAGTGGAGGCTGGGAAGAAGGCAGGGTCAAGCAAAGATATCTCCTCCACAATTGCATCCAGCAAAGAAGGATTGATGAGGAATGGTTTAAGGCGGTGTCCATTGATCTTGAAACTCTTTCCTGTGGACTCACTTTGGATTTCAACTGTACCATAAGGATAAACATTAGTAACAATAAAAGGTCCAATCCACTTTGACCGTAACTTACCACCCATGAGTCCGAGCCTAGAATTGTACATGAGAACTTTCTGGCCAACCTCGAAGTCTTTCCTAGCTATCAGGCTATCATGGAACTTCTTGGTCTTCTCTTTGTAGAACTTTGAGTTCTCATAAGCTTCAAGGCGGATCTCATCTAGTTCACTTAGCTGCAACTTCCTTTCCTCACCAGCTTGATCCATGGAAAAGTTGCAGGTCTTCACAGCCCAATAGGCTCAATGCTCAATCTCAAAAGGTAGATGACATGCCTTGCCAAAGACAACTCGATAAGGAGACATTCCTATGGGTGCTTTGTAGGCAGTCCTATGTGCCCAAAGAGCATCGTCCAATCTTATACTCCAATCCTTTCTGTTGGGCTGGACAATTTTCTCTAAGATCCTCTTAATTTCTCGGTTTGAAATTTCAGCTTGCCCGTTAGTTTGGGGGTGGTATGGTGTAGAGACTCGATGCACAACCCCGTATTTCTTGAGCAAAGCCTGCATGGATCTATTGCAAAAATGGGTGCCTTGATCACTGATGATAGCTCTAGGTATGCCAAACCTGCAAAATATGTTAGAACGAACAAAATCTACAACAACCCGAGCGTCATTAGTCCTAGTAGCTCTGGCTTCTACCCATTTTGAAACATAATCAACAGCTAATAAAATGTAGGAAAAACCAAAAGAAACAGGAAAGGGACCCATGAAATCAATACCCCAGACATCAAACACCTCACAGAATAGCATGGGTTGCTGAGGCATCTGTTGTCTCCATGTAAGGGATCCTCCTGCTCTCTGACACTGCTCACAAGTGCTACAAGTCTTCGCCGCATCTCTGAAGATGGTAGGCCAGTAAAAACCACAATCAAGAACTTTGCGAGTTGTCCTCTGTATACCGAGATGGCCACCTGGTGCTGAAGAATGACAAAACTGCAAGACCGAATTAATCTCATGATCTGGTATGCATCTTCTAATCTCCTGGTCACTGCACAACTTCCACAAATATGGGTCATCCCAAATATAATGCTTAGCATCACTCTTAAGTTTATCAATTTGAGCTCGTGATGCCAAGGGAGGAAAAACAGAAGCAACTAGATAATTCACAATATTGGAAAACCAAGGGGTGGGATTAGAAACAGAAACAGAAGAAACAATTAAAAGATTTTCATCAAGAAAATTATGAGCTATATGCAACATATCAAGCAATTGGCAGACAAGCATAAAGAGAGGTAAAACTAGAGCTACACTCAAACGAAGTCCAAATGAGCTAAAATTTTGTGAGCAATACCCTAAAATCATGAAAAGACAGCACACAAAATTTCAAAGCAAAATTCAAAGGCTAACTATATAAACCAAATTAAGAAAAATTAGAAAAATAGGAAAATAAAACTTCAAAAATAAAAATAAAATAGGAAACGGCCTTTTTTTGGAAATCCAATGGTGTCCAGGTGGCAAAGTGGCCTGGGTTGCGTAGATCTTTTTTTTCTACCCCAAAAGCATATATAATACGTCAAATTCTGACGGTCGGATCAAAAGTTATGGCAGTTTGAAGTTTTCACAAAAATTGGCTTCCCAAATTTTTGTATCTCAGAATCTGGAATACTTTAGATGCTTTTGGTATTTTTCCACACAAATATAACCTAAAAGAAGTTACCACACAAAAATTCAAGCAAAAATAACGAGTCTAGCTATCAAAACAAAAAATCATAATTAATTCAGAAAACTGGTACTGTTCACGCTGTTCCTTGCGGCTTGCTTTTCCCTGGTATGCGGATTGCTTGCTGAAGACCCTAATTGGTCCTGCGAAATTGATCAACACAACCAACCAAATATGCAAGAAACAAAAACTTAAAGCACACTTATAACAAGCCATAATTAAAAATAGGAACTGATATAGCAAATAGATATAGAAAACAGGCACCAATTCGAATTTTTTTTTCTTTTTTTTTCAATACTAACAGAACACAAAACAAAAACACACACACACAAAAACAGAAAAAAAAAACCCTTAAACAGAACTGATGATCCCCGGCAACGGCGCCAAAATTTGATCGAAGGTCGTACTCCGTCAAATTAATGCAAATAAATGCAGCAACCAGGTAGTGACTCCTAGGTCGTCTCTCAAGGATCAATTGTCGATGTTTAAGGGATTAAAACGTGCAAGGGGGGGTTTTATCGGAATGCAAGATTATATAAAATAAATAGAAACACGAATTTAATTGTAGTGATTAAAATAGTCAGACCTTAGAACAGATTGCGCCTCTAATATCCTCGATTCACAAAAGATAATCTGTCCTGCTTAATCCTTATCAGTCCAGATTAATCAACTAAGCGAAGATTAACCTAAAACGTCATTACACGAATTAAGCAAACGTGAACCTCGTTAGGGCAAAACTCTCAGGATTAAGCAACCTGAGATTACTGAATTAATCAATATCAAAATCATTAAGCATGATTCTAATTCGAAAAATACAGAACAGAAACCCAACAAGGAAGAACCAAGTAGAAAACGAATTTCAAAAACAGAGAACCTCCAGTAAAGGTCTGCAATTTGTCCTAGGGTCCAACCCTAGGAATTAGCCTTCCATTAATTCGAAAATAACAACAAAAACGCAATTAATCAGAAACGAAAACGAAATTAAAGCAGAAAATGAAATACGAAATTGGAACAGACAAGAAACGAATAATCACTTAAATTGAAAACGCAATGTAATCTGAAACAGAAACTCAACTAAAAACAAAAACCCTAAAAACAGAGAAGACGACAGAAACGAAAAAAAACAGAGAAGAGAAGACAGTAGAAAACGAAAAACCTAAAAACCCTAATTAGTGTTGTATCTTGTCTCTTCTCCCATGACGACATGGGCACAGAACCCTAAATATATAGTAGCTGCCTCTCACAAAAGAATGGGCCTTTCCTAACAGTTTTAGCCCAGAAATTAACTAATACAATAAAAACGAAATTAAATTCTGATGCTGACGTGGCGCACTCCAATCTTTAAGTCCATAAATTAATTCGAAGCCCATTTAATTATTGATCTACCCTGAAAATAAAAATTGAAATAATTAAACTTAAAATAATCCAAATTAATTAAAATCTGAATTATCGGTCTAATTAAATCCTAAATGAAAAACAATGCAAAATATAAATGATTAAGCACAAATTAGGGATTAGAATGAGTATAGAAAGATGAGTAAATAGTGATAAATAGTGACTCATCAACAGGTCCTATGACACATGAGGACAGGCTTCTGCATTAGATAATTACTTACATCCTCACCCCAAGGTCAACCAATCATGCTCAAGCTACAGATGATGATCTTCAAGTTGTCTATGGCTTGGATTCTAACCTTTCAAGAGATTATGCAGAAATCAAAAAGATTGGTAAGCTACCCTTTTCCTTATGTTGTTTTGGTTTCAAGATTCATATATTACTTTCAAGTGGATGTCTCAAATGAAGTCATGGATCATACCAACTCAAGCAACAGTCAAATTAAGGGAAGCACCTTACAAAGCTGGGTATGGTGAAGACTCCTTGTGGATGGCAAATGGCAAGCCAACTTGTGCCTTTGGCTGAGGAAGAAGGAGAAGAGGGTGATGAAGAAGGAAACCAACTGGGAGCTGCTGAGGAACCTCAAGATGAACCTGCACCATCTGAACCACATTACTCACATTTTGAATCTTTGATGATTCAAAAGATGGATGCTTTGTTTTCTCTTGATCATAAACAAAGAGATGAAGTGAATTCATCTTTAGAAGAACTGAAGACTAGGGTTAAGAACATAGAGTCTAAGATTTTTAGGGATGAATCTAGAGACATGGATTAGTTCTAGTCTTATTCTATGATATGTTATGTTTTATGTTTATTTAAGTTGTTTATTTTTGTGTTCTGGTTTGTATTTCCCTTGATTAATGATTAATGAATTACTTCTATTTCCTTTTCTATTTTGTCTACCTCTGTTTTTTAATTTGATATGCCAAATAGGGGGAGTAGTAGATAAAATGGTATATGAAAAAGGGGAATAGATAAGAATATGTAAAAATAATGAATGCTTAACTAAGGGGGAGCTAATGATGAATGCCTAAATGTTATGTCTGAATTCGTTTAAGTAAAAATCAAGTCATGGATATAATACTTGATCTTTGAAAAAGCTGAGAAATTTTCAAGATAAACATCTCTTCTTTAAAAGCATGTTCCATCAACTAAGTATTTGTCATGCTCAAATCAAAAAGGGGGAGATTGTTAGCTATGAGGAAGATGAAGATATGGAATCAAGAAGAATAAAGAATGCAAGTTTTGATGTTTCACATGCCCACTCAATTGATGGCATTTGTAATTTCTTGCTTAAGCTTGGTTCAAGTAGTTAAAGCTTCATAATCCTTACTAGCCTTGATTAATTCATGCATTCATACATACATTTTATCATGTTTAATCATATGGTAATAAGTATTTAGATATAAATTTATAAAGGCAATTAGGTTTTTATAAAACTATTTTTCACTGTTTTAATCGATTACAAGTGTGATATAATCGATTAAATGCATGTGTATGAGTCTGCATATTGCCTTATGAACATTTTAATCGATTACCATTGATTTGTAATTGATTAAATGAGCTTAACATATTAATGGATGTTCTCTGTGATAATCGATTATCTCATGGAAAAATTGATTAATTGAGTCTTTGCATATTTTACAAAAGCATTTTTATCTGGTTTAATCGATTACCAGATATTCTTAATCGATTAAATGTGCATTGATGTGTTTTTAACATGTTCTGTGTTAATCGATTAAATGAGAATTTAATTAATTACACATGTGTATAAGAAAACTCAGTTCATCTGGAATAATCGATTACAAGATGACTTAATCAATTATTTTGTTCGTGATATATTTCCAAATTCCTGATGAACACTTTAATCGATTATCTGGTTAAAATAATCGATTACATCAGTAAAAATAATTGATTACTTTGACGAAATAATCAATTACAATTAGTTAAGTATGCTTTTTATAAATAGAATAGCTTGGACTGAGTTTAAAAAAAAAGAAGTATTATTGTGAAATAGTCGTACAAGCATTGAGAAAAACACTTTCTAGGGTTCTTAAAAACACTAAGGCTAAGGTTGAAGAGAGAATCAAAGATGCTAAGTGTCATGGAGTTTTACATGATTTGTTAGTCATCATTCACATTGTGTGAAGAGTTGTTCAAGCTTTCTGATTAAAGAAATCATCAAGAAAGAGTATTTGCATACATTCTCAGATTGGTTAGATCATTCATTTCATTGAATTTGCTGAGGATTATGAGGTGATATCTTTCTTGAACTTTAAGGTTGGTTATTTTGTTTGATATTTGTGTTGTATATGTGTTGACTGTTCATATAACAAATTGTATTCTTTAAAGCTTTTTCTAGAAGGGTTTCTAGAGGGTAACAGAGAGGGGATCTCTGGTTCTTGATCTTTTGAAAAGTCTATAGGGTATAAATTTTGAATTTTACCAAAGAAGGGTAAGAGAGATCATTGTAAGCTTGTAAATGTTAGATATGATGAAGAATATGTTGAGGAAGATCATGGAGAATCAAGTCTAGATAATCATAAGTTTTGATTTTACATGCCCACTCAAATTGATGGCATATGTATTTTGTTCAAAAGCTTGGTTCAAGAAAGATAACATCTCTTATTCCTCACATAGGTTGATTAAGTCATGCATACATTCGTTCATTAATTCATGATTAGGACACATAAATCACATGAATCATTTGGCATGTCATTAAAGCATTATAGTTTTCACAAAAAGTGTTTTTCACTATTTTAATCGATTATTAATCCTAGTTAATTGATTAATTGCATGATTACAGAACTGCATATTATCATATGAACACTTTAATCGATTACCAAATTCTTGTAATCGATTATATTAAGCTGACTTTGTTAAGTCATTTTGTGATAATTGATTACTTGATGGATTAATAAATTATATGTCCATCTGCATAATTTTCATAAGAAACTTTATCTAGTTTAATCGATTACCAGATTGTTGTAATCGATTAAATATGTGTTGCTGAGTTTTTCACACTCCCTGTGTTAATCGATTACATCAGTGTTTCAAAAAATCTAGATCTTCTGGAATAATCGATTACAACATGAGTTAATCGATTATTTGTTCTTGAGATTTTTTCCAGATTTCAGATGAACACTTTAATCGATTATTTTGGAACTTTAATCGATTACATTTGTTAAAATAATCGATTACACTTACAGAATAATCGATTACAGACAGTTAATTCTGTTTTTTATAAATAGATGCAGCTCATTAAGTGAAAGAAGAATTATGAGTTTACGAAGTAAGCCTTGTAAAACTCTCTCTGGAGAATTCAAAAGCACCAAGGCTCATTAGAAACATTCATTCATAATAGTTTCAAGAATCATGAAGAATCTCATTTGTTGAATCACTTTTTCATGAGAAGCTTGTGTTGAAGCACCATTTGTCAAAAGATTTCATCAAGAAAGATCATGGCATTCATTCTCAGTCTGATTTGATCATTTAAATTCATTCATTTTACTGAGGATGTACAGGTGATATCTTTCTTGAATCAATTTCATTGTTGTATTGTTTAGAAATTGATTGTTTTGTTGGTTGTTTGTTCATATAACAATTTGTATCTTTAAAGCTTTGCTAGATAGTTTTCTAGTGGGTAGAACAGAGAGGGGATCTCTGGTTCTTAGATATTTTGAGAAGTCTATAGGTTTAGATTTTGAATTTTACCTAGGGTGGGTAAAAGAGATCTGTGTTTGCTTGTAAAGATATTCATTTTGTTATAGTGGAAACTCTAATCAAGGTTGATTAGAAGTAAAACTGGATGTAGCCTCCGGGGTTGAGAGGTGAACCAGTATAAATCTTGTGTGTAATTGTAATTTTCTGTTCATA
>PYAF01002168.1:42051-87894 GCA_007407185.1 Glycine tomentella | reverse complement strand
GCTTTTTCGGAGCTAAAAGGATATTTTGGTCATTTGTGCAATTGTTCGGGGCATTTTAGTCTTTTACCCTGGGGATCTAACTGTCATTTGTGGAATTGTTCGAGGACATTTTGGTCATTTTAAAAATTATCCAAGGGCATTTATGTCATTTATCTAAGAATGCGCATTTCTAAGAAAATGCACAAATGCAGAGAAATATAGGGTGTTACAAATCCTCCTATAAAAGGTGATGGAAAACGAAAATTTTGGGCTATCCTAAGGGAGCCTAGCCGTGCAAGAATACATACCAAAAGCCTTCCATTTTCCAAATCACCTTTTACCTAGAACACAAAACACAAAGCCTAGACCTTGAAGTCCACGTGAAGAAGCACTAGGAGGAAGGCTATCCAACAGCTTAAAGAGAGCTGTCCAAAAACTTTAGGAAGGCAAGGTATGGGGGAGTTTATGATGAGCTTAGTTTGAATATTACTCCTTGCTTTATTTCATTAAGTTTTGTAGACTAAGTGTTTGTTGAATTGTCTCAAAGAAGTAAAGTTGTTACATGAATGATTATTGGATTAGGTGACTTAGTTATAGGAAAAAGAATGATTGTTGTATAAATAATTAGAGTTTAACTTAATGAATGAATGAAAGGTACTTAGGATTATCGGTATTATGGTTATTTTAAAAGTAAAACAATTGGCTAATGAAAATATTTTACTAAAATCAAAGTGTCTTATGTTCTACTAAAATTTACATGTTTCATTAAAAGTGTTTTGTAAATTCTTGAAATATGTCTATCTTATGCTAGAATTATGTTGGAAACATGTTTATTTATTCTTAGAATTATATTGAATTTTATGAAGATTAAGGTTTAAGTAGCTTTCTTTAAAGAATTCTAAGACTTCAAGCTTGCACACCATGTGTTTGATAATTTGTTACAATGAATAAAATATGTTTAAGAATGTTTGGCTTGAATCCTTGTTGTTGAAATTTGAATTATATTTGCATGGTTGGTTGTTTTAACAAAAGTTATGTATTATTTCATGTGTTGCTAAGTGTTTCCTATGGAAGTCACCATGTGTTTGATGAACTATGACTTATCTGTGAAGAATTTATGAAATTGAAGTATGGTTGTATGCTTAGATGTTATGTAAAGCTTTATGTGATGAATTGAAAGAAGCTTTATTTGTTGTTTTAAAAGCATATGTCATGAGTTGTCAAAGATGTTGAGCTTTGAGGCGTGTTCCACTGGAGTGGGTGGGACTATCTGATATGAGAATTTGAGAAATAAAAAAAATGGTAAAAAGTAAAAATAAAAGCAAGCCATTACATATTTCATTTGCATTTAATACCTCGGAGTGGAGGTGTGTTCCACTGGAGTGGGTGAAACTGTTTCACTGGAGTGGGTGAAACTATCTTGACTATGGTACCGTTTAATACCACGGAGTGGAGGTGTGTTTCACTAGAGTGGGTGAAACTATCTTGACTATGGTACCCTTTAATAAGAATCTGAGATCTCAGTCATGCATCATATAAAAAGATGAGCATGCATCTCATGCATCACATGATGGGTATGTGTATGATGTTCTGAATACTGTATGTGTTGTATGGTCCTTTTTATAATTAAGGTTTTATCCATCTATGTTTATATATGTTTTATTCAAACTATGTTTATCATATGCTTACCCTATTTTGTGTCTGTGATTGACACCTGTGATGACCCCAATTTATTTGGGCGAGCAAATGAACAGTAGTAGCTGAGCCTGGATGACAAATTGAAGATATGCATGGATTTGAGTTGAGGATGTGATAAAGATGTTGTAATTTTTATTTTGTGGCTTATGATATGTATTTGGACTATTTATTAATGGGCATGTAATATGGACTGTATTATATTCCAATTTGTATTGATGGACTGAATTTGTATGAACCGCGGTGAGGAAAATCGTTTACGTTACAAACGAATGGTAAAAATCAAAGTAAGAAAAGCGAAAAGAAATTTTTCATGAAATTTATAACTAAGATAATTCTAATACAAAGTGGACACAAGGTTTCTTCTAAAATCAGTCAAGCACGAGAGAGTAAAAGGAGGCGTTACAGTTATAACTAATGAACTACCCCCAACTGCTAACTAACTATTATTCCTATCAATACCCTCAACTTCAAGATTGACATTGTCCCCAAGGTCCAGGTGAGGAAAAACAACCTGTATTTTTCAGCAAGGGTCTCCTTCGTCTTCTTCTTCCATAATCAACAATCTGAACTGTTTGTTTTTACACACATGAGTAGGATGATATTTCTCAGCACATGCAAAACATTCTCCCTTCCTCATTTTCTCATTCACTTATACAGGTGGCAAATTATGGAAGGTTCTTCTACCTTGCCAGCCATTATCTTCTGTACTAACAGTTTGGACAGATTCACTGACATACTATTAGCTCCCCCTACTGTCTCCCCTCCTTTACTACTGGCCTGCTGCCACTATTTCCTATTTCTTGGACCCAAGAAACTGGGTTTCTAAAAAGATTGAGTCCCCTTGCTAATTCTTGGCAGATTTCCCAGCACCCTATTTTTTTCCTCCATTTGCATTGCCTTTAACATGGTTTCCATCAAACTTCTTGGCTCATGCAACCTTACTTCAGACCCGATCTCCTCCCTCAACCCTTTAATGAAAACTTCCATCAAGAAAGTTTCCCATAACCTTTTTCCAGCTCCCATATGTTTTTCAAACTATCCTATATAACCTTGCACTATTTCTTCTTGCTTGAGTGCGAGTAATACTTGGAAAGGACTCCCCAAATTTGCCCCCTGAAATCTCTGGGTGACAGCCAACTTGAACCCTTCCCAAGATTGATTGGAATTCCAAGATTCCCACCATTGGAACCAAGCTAAAGCTTCCCTTTCCATGGCTACCATAATTGCTTCCTATTTTTCTGCCTCCGACAAAGATTGTAATCTGCAATACCTCTCAATTTTGGACAGCCACCCTAGAGGATCTTCTCCCATAAAAATGAGAATTTCGATATTCCTCCAACAATTGGCTCCCCCACCTTCGCTCTCCATATTTCCTCACGTCGGAGCACCCCTCGCCTCTGCTTCCACCCCGCTCGGTTTCTCCCAAGAAGCAGCAAGCTTCTGAAGCACAACTTCAATCACTCCCAGCTGCAATTCCATCACCTCACAGTTCAACACCATCACCTCTTTGTTTTCCTCCACCATGCGTTCCAGTGCCTCCATCCTTGCCTCCATTTTATTGCTAGCTTTTGACCCCCATTAACCTCCTCACAACCCCAAGATCTGGAGCTTTGATACCAGTTGATAGGAACTGGATCAGACGCAGTGAAGAAGAAGAAGAAGAAGAAGAAGAAGAAGAAGAAGTTTTATTGCTAAATTGGAGAATAATCTCCTGCAGAAACAGTTGTGATTTCGAGGTCACACCCTCCAATTACTTTTTCAGTTCCTCTAACTCAGCTATTATCCCCTATTTATACATTATGTTCCCTCCTAGTTAGTTATAACTAACTAAACTGCCCCTAACTGCTAACTAACTGTTATTCCTATCACACACACACACAAAGCAGCAAGAGAGGAATGAAATTAACTTTCTTCCCTCTCTAGGGTCACCACTAATATGACCCCTCAAGTGGGTAAGCCCACTCCTCATATAAGAAAATCAACCAAAATCATCACCATAAACACAATCAGTTCATGAACTTCAATTTTCTACAACGCTAAGGGTCAGACACCCCTAAACCCAAAACCAATGCACAAATTATAACTCAGCATCATATAATAGAAGCAATCTCATCATAGAAGAAATCCCATAATAGAATCAATCTCACAATAGATTATCATATAAGATCATCCAATAAACATTAGGAATCTAGTTCATGAAATGGTATCCCAAAGTCCAAGTAAAAATTCACACAATTCATAATAAATCAAAAAGTAACTCATACCCTGTTTTATCGCAGTGCAGTACCACCATCTTATAAAATCAGTATCTCAATAATATCTTAATATAATTTCATAAAAATTATCACTATAGAAATTCTTGTGTGTTTAGTTTTGAAAATTGTATCACACATAATCATAGGATCACTACACATAGAGAAATAATCCTATTCTTAACACATGTTCGAAAAGGACAATAATTAGAATCCCATACACATGCTCCTTCCCATTTTAATTAGCTTAGTCATAACAGTAACTTAAATTATGGGTGACCCAAAATTATAAAGCTTATCATGTCTAGTTTTCAAGGATATTCATAAAAATGGCACATCATTTCCAAATCATTCCTAGTTCACAAAATAATCAGTAAAGGTCGAAATAGAACATCTAACAAAAGGGTCTTTGTAGGAATTATAGCAAATTCATTTCTAACTCAAATTTAACATATTTTATATGGATTCATATGGCCCAAGATATCTAATTTCATATTATAATTTTACTTTAGCATACAAAGTCTTTTCTTAAAAAAATTTATCAAATAATATATGTGATATTTGATCAAATTTAATACAAATTAATGTAAATATAATATTATATTGACTTTTAATAGTTTAAGTATGTTATATTAAATTTATATTTTTTATTCACTCACTTTATTTTGTTTTCAATATTATTCTTAAAATATGTTAAATTAATGATTTTCATAAAAATGATTATATTATCTTCGTTTGTGTTTTGTTATGTAATTTTATTTGTTTATATAAGTTTCTTTCATTTCAGGAGAACAATATTATTAAAATTAATTTTATAATTATATTGAAAATTAATCACATTTAATTTTTTTTATTAAAATAATTTTTTAATAATACAAAAATAATAAAATTAATAATATAATTTTATATATAATAAAAAAATCTCTAAATTTACCCGTCTATCGCACGGTTACTACTGTCTAGTTTAGTTATTATATACTGTTATGCATATATATATATATATATATATATAATAAGTTTGATGGTGAGCAGGATAAGCAACTTATTACTTTTTTCCAGAAAAACAAAACGATGTACAACGTGAATACATAAATAACGACTAACAAATACAAACCCAAAATTTGATTGAGGTTGAGGCCCACCGGCATAGAGATTTTCCCGATACTGTCTTGTAAACTGCTGTTTACAATAGCGGGTTAACGGACCTGTCGGGTTTAAAAACGGATCTATTTGTTTCTACATGATCGGGTTCGGTTCTTAATTTTGGTATCCGTCTATATCCGACCCGACCGTGTACATTCATACTCTTAAAAGTGTGCCTAATCTAAACCTTGAGTCCCTCTCACTCTCAGTCTCAGCTTCACATTTTAACCCTAGGATCCTTTCTCCTCTCATCCGCCTGAAGCACAATATGAGGTATAGATTCTGTAACTCTTCACCTTTTGAATTCTATTGCTATTATTATTAAATTTTCACTTTTTTTTTTTCCTTCCCTAAAGTACTAATTTTTTTTGTTTCCCTACTTTGTCTTCTCAAGCCGGCCAATGGAGGAAGATGTAAGTTCTATTAATTATATTCAATATGCAAGTTTGGCTACGATCGTTACACTGTAAAATTGTTTTGCTTGTTCCCTATATATCTGCAATGCTTGCTCTAGGATTTTGACTAATTAGCTATTGTGCAAATTGAATCTTTGTTTTGCATAATTTAGCCCAATTTTTGTTTTTGTCAATGCTCATAGGTAACCACTACCTAGGCAAAGGGATTTTATTGGCTTATGCTAATAATGTGTCTTTCGTGCGGGAATTATTGGTTTAATTTTTAATATCAGAGACCTGCTTACTAGGCTTTGCCAAGCTAACATACTTCATTTTACAGACTGCGGGTAAGACTGAGGAAGAGGAGTTCAACACCGGACCGCTATCTGTACTCATGATGAGTGTTAAAAATAATACTCAGGTATGTTCATTTTTATACAATTTGATGGTCTCTGAGGCAAGCCCAGGGGTTTATTCAACATTTTATTTACTTATGCAGGTACTGATAAATTGTCGGAACAACAAAAAGCTTCTGGGTCGTGTAAGGGCTTTTGACAGGCACTGCAACATGGTTCTTGAAAATGTCAGGGAGATGTGGACTGAGGTATGGTTTGTCTATCTTTTGGATTTACTTATTACTTTCCTTGTGCACTTGTTACGTCTGCTAAGGGATTGAAGAATGATTTGTGTGTACAATCAGGTGCCAAAGACTGGTAAAGGAAAGAAAAAGGCCCAGCCAGTCAACAAGGATAGATTCATCAGCAAAATGTTTCTCCGTGGAGATTCTGTCATCATTGTTCTTAGGAACCCCAAATGAGATTCTCTTATCAACTTGTACAAGTAAATTTGCCTTTTCATTGTATCTTGAGTTCTTGGTAAACGAATATGTAGACATTGTGGCCTTAAAAATTTATCTGTTTAGACATTGGCGGAGGATGTTGGTATCTTGATGAGGATGCCCTTGAACTATTAAATGAGTTTCCAGATTTTTTATGTACCTGTTGAGATGTACATCTAATGCTTGTATGGAATAGTTTAAGGCAGCTTCTAGCATGGGATAGGTTTCTCAGGGTGAGAAACTAAATTTTCACCGTAAGGGTTTTTCTTTTTCATCAATCCATAGCATTGCATTGCATCCCATCGCATCTAATGCTTTAATATTGTTAATTTCTTACAGAAGTCTACTACCCTTATTTGTTAATCATTCAATATTTTATTTTTGATAGCTAGTAGAAAGTGTGGAACTCAATTATACCATTCCTTTGCTGTTATTACAAACACCGGTTTTTTTCCATTGAAATTTTTTTGTTCTAAAATATAGTATTGAAGGGAAGCAGAATATGGAGTTACTTTGCCTATAGTTGTATTTGACACATGTAGAAACTATTATCTTCCTGAAGGTCAGTTTTCTTTTGCATTCCATTTTTTTTTTTTTATCTCTTATTTTCTTTTTTTCACCAAAGAACTGTAACAAGAAGCTTGAATGTTGTGGAAAATTTGAACTTTGTATCTTCCTGATTATCTTCCATTATTATGATTTTTTTCACTGAATCTTAGAGATCATGCTCCATTTTTTTGGGGTTTTTCTCTGACAGTTATGTTTAATTTTTCAGTGAGTAAAAAACTATCTAAAGATATAAGAAGAAGCCAGATGAGAAGTGAACAGGTGTGTACAAGATGGTCCATGGATTGTGTTAGAGGAACTTAAATTTGTTCTTTATCATTTAATTTGCATGTCTTGTTTGCTGCATGTTTATGTTTTTTAAAACTTAGATCTGTGATCTTTCTTCCTTGCAGCTTGAAAGAGAGACCCATTCTTGGGTAAGTTTTACTCCCTTAATGATAATGTCTTGTTGTATTCTTCTATGTTTTGTATAGGTAAGATACGTTCTGTTCTTTTTATGCTCCGTGCTAAGAGTGCTATTCCATATTTACTGTGATGTAACAAATGGTAGCTCGTTGTGGTTTGAGATTCTTTGAAGTTTTTTGGTTCTTGATTTAATAGTTTTTTGGCTATTGGAATTTATAAAGCATTGCAGATACAATTTCTTTTGCCCTTGCAATTTGGTTCTTGGTTCAAAGCTAGTTATTAAGTTTTTGGTTTACACTTGTTTGATTTAATTTTTCTTCTGTGACATGCTGCAGAATTCAAGTTTGTAGTTCAAGTTTGTTAAAATATGCTAATAGTTACTGTTTTGAAGGATCATTGGTTACTGTTCAAGTTTGTTAAAATATTTTAAGTTTATTTGTTAAATCTACATGGATGACTAATGAAGAGTTTATCATATATATTATTTATGGTAGTATATAACTTCTAATAATTATTCTAAATTTATTAATTATTGCAGGAATCTTCTTCTCGTCCATTTCCAAATTCTTATTGGGTTAGTTTGAGTTAAGTACTGGAAACATTTAACGTTATATAGGCAAGGATTTGGAGCAAAGGAATACCAAATGTTGCTGAGAATTTACTTGCAAGCCTCGTTGCATCTCCTCTCTTATTTTCTACGTTGTTATATCAATCATAGAAAGATGAAGTGTAACTATTGCATCATTTGTGTATTTTTGTTTAGATATGCCATTCAAATCCTCAAGTATGAGACATGATGTTATAATTTGCTTAAGTATTTGAACGGTTGGGTTGTGTGGAAATAACTGTTTTAGGAGAGAAAAAAAGAATTAAGGTTTTATTAACCCAACTTACAAAAGATTTAAAGTTTTCAATTAAAATATGGAAATAACTAGTATTTGGGCCTTTATAATTGAATTTTGAAATGACATTTATTTTTTAATTTTAATCCGAACCCGCCTAAGCAGATATTTACTCCCTCGTATCCCCATTCTATCTCTCAATTTTCCATTATACCATTTTTCTTAAAGTAAATTATTTTTACTTTTCAGAAATGTATTTTGAAATTACATATATCTATTATGGAAATGATTTTCACTATGATTCATAGTTTTGGAGATATACTAATAGGTATATATTCTTTAATAAAATATTATTTAAGAATTAAGATGGTTAGCGAGAAATAAAAAAATGATAATTTTTTTTCTTATATCCATGTTTATTAGCATTATTTTCATCTTATTATTAGTGTTCTTTATATCTTATTTTTATCTTATCTTTATTATTCTTTAAATCTTAATTTTAAACTATTTTTATCATATAATATTGTGTTTCATCATTATTATACAATATTTCTTGTTTTCCTTCATGTGATATGTGTTTAAAGATACCTTTATCACTACTTTCATGTAGCATTGAATCGTTGATGGATTGATGTAGATTTGGATTATAAAATGAATGAACCCACTTAAACGAAAGAAACTGTTGTCAAAAGTTTTGCTTTGTAATTAAGGTATATAATATATGAAGTTAGTGATGAATGTATTTTAAAATGTAATATCACATGAAAGAAAACACAATATTGTATAATAATGATGAAAATGCATTTTTATAAAATGAATATATGGTGAAGATATTTTAACATTAGGATTTAAAAAATAATAAAAATAAGATGAAAATAAGATTTTAGTTAGAATTTAAAGAACATTAATGATAGTTAGAAATAAGACTAACAAATATAAGTATAAGATAAATGTTTATTATTATTTTTATTTCTCATTAACCATCTTAATTCTTAAATTTTATTTTATTAAAAAATATATCTATTCTGAAATTATATCTCTAAAACTATGAATCATAGTTCTGAAAATACATTTCCTTAATAGATATATGTAGTTCCAAAATACATTTCTAAAAAGCAAAAGAGGTATCCTTCTTTAAGAAAAAAAGTATAATTGGTAATTAAGTGTCAATACATAGTGTACTTAGAAAAAATAGAGCCAACCAACAGCCCAGTTGGTCAGAAATGGGCCTCAGTTGAGATGTGCCGGATTGATTTGAATTTGGGCATTCGAATATCCTGTACCTCCCGTTATATATTGAAAAAGAAAATTACATTTATGGAATGTACTTTTTAGAAATATAATAAAAGGTGGTACATTCAATTTAGAAATACAGAATAGGTATTTTGGGCCTGAACCTGGCCAATGCTCAGCCCTATCCACCACAAGAAACAACTTTTTGCCTTATCTATTTTACTTAATCTCCTTTGTTCTTTTTTATTTTATTTTTAGTTTATGCTGATTTTCCGTGCAGCAACTCCAGCCCCGTCCCCCCAAACAATAACCGAACCTTCTCAACGGAATTAATTCTTCAGGAAATTATTAGCACAAATCATCCTCCTCTGACCTGAGTTTATGTTTTATTATAAATTCTTATGATCTATACTCTCTATTTTCTACATAATTTTCTCATGAAATTTTAATATTTGTAGGGTTTGTATCATAAGTTTGACCTAGTTATTGAAGAAGAAAGGAGAGAGATGTCACGGGTTTGAATTTTTTCAATTGACATTTTTATTAAAATTAATAAATTAATATTTGCTGATTGAAAAAAAAAGGGTTTACACCATAAATCTAACTTGGAGTATACATTTTTTTTTTTTAACAATAGAACATGCCAAAAGTTGGAAGAATTCAATACAAGCAAAAAGTATTCTATAGATAAATGTGGATCCCCTACCTATGTGAATTGTTCATAGTGAAGTATTTACTTCCACAGAGGCAAATTAATGCAATATTAAGTGTTGAAAATTTTCTATTTGTTATTATGTTTATTATTAAGTGTTAAAATGATTATTAATTTGAAGTTTTTGTAACTCGGGATGATTTGTTGAGTTGAATTCAAAACATGAGGAGAAAGCATGGAGTTTTGAACCTGTAGAAAATTGTCAACCTACAATATATATAGGAAACTCATTTTCATTGTGTAGTCACACAAATGGAAATTAGTTTTCGTTTTCGTTAAAGATACTTTTATCAAAAAAATTTATAGAAAAGGGATGGCAGTGCAAAGAGCAAAGGAGCGATGTAAATAACAGCCACATTTAGATTTTTGTAGCAAGTATATGACATGTTCTTTTTTTTTTTTTGTATTTTTAGAGTAAAATGTGTTTTTAATTTCTCAAAACATTTTTAAATGTAAGTATTAGTTATTATAACGATTTTACATTTTTAGTCCCTATTTTAATGTGGTTTTAATTTTTCATTGTGGACTAAAATCACATTTTTGTTTAAAAACGTATAAATTTTTTATAGAGTTTAAAATCAACATTTTGTAATAGTTTTAGTGATTAAAAACATATTTTACTTTATTTTTACTAATTTATTACATTTTTTATTTGTTCAGTTGGTACTTGGATTTGGGCTATTTTATTCCTTTTAATGCTTTTTGGAAGATCTTTACTTTTTTCACTTCTCATTAGATTTCAATGGATAAAAATATCTTTTTCATTAGAAATTTCATTCCAAAATAATTATTTCAAAATAGTATATCCTATTCCAGATTATAAAAATTACATTCCATTTCAAAATAGGACGATACCTCCTATTCTCCTTTACCATAATTTGAGACTAATCACTTGCGTAGTACCACCTTCTCTTTTAATTTTTCTGACTAACATTTATAAAAAAAATTAAAAAATTAATATTTTTCTATAAAAAAATGACTAAAGTGATAACATAGAAACTTTCAGAAATCTTTTTGAATTTTATTACTTTCAAAATAATGTCTTACACTGTTAGAGAGAAATTGATCATTTATAATAATAATAATAATAATAATAATAATAATAATAATAATAATAATAATAATAATAATAAATATCAATCTTGTGTCTCCTCTTCCTTAACATAATCCATATGGGATATTTTGCATATTGAGACGTGCTTTTCCATTGGCCACCAAAATCCAAAGTCCTACAAAATATTTTTTAACACAAGCCTCACTAACAGAAAAGCCAAATCCATGTTTGGTCTTTGTTCAGTTTAGGAACAGAAATCATTCATTACCATATTTCCTTTTCTCTTCCTTCCTTCTACAATGTTGCACTCTCACCATCACCACCTTCTCTTTTCCACTTTCCCTATTCCTCTCCATCACCACCACCACCACCACAACGGTTTCAGCCATTCTTCTTCCTGCTGCATGGCTTGCACAACTCACAACACAAGGCTTTGGCCCTTTTGAACTCCCTCACTACTACAAAAATCCTTTTTTACGACATTGAATTTACGTCGGTTAATAAAAAACCGTCTTAGAAAGTAATGTGGTGACATTTTTGTAAATAAATATAATCATTCTAAGACGTTCGTAGACGGTTTTTGGAAAATCGTCTTTGTGGACTGTGATTCTAAGACGGTTTTATATAAATTTACTGTGATTCTAAGACGGTTTTATATAAATTGTCTTAGAAGGTTTTTCGCAATTTAAATATCTCCCTCTATTATTTTAGTCTCCCTCTCACTACACTTTACTCCCCTAGTCTCTAGGGTTCCAACAAGTGACTCCCCCTCTCCAAAGAAGAAGAAGATGCTAGCATGTCCTAGCCGCTCCCTCCGTGGCCTTGCCCCGCTGCAACGCCATTCCCAACCATCTCACTTCCTCCTCTCCAAGCCTCTCTTCTTCCCTTGCTTTGACGGTTCCTGCAAATGCAACTTCCGCTCTCTCCTTTCCGGCAACAACTGTCACCGCTTCGCCGTCAAAGCTTCCATTGACTCGCCGTTGTTTTTATTTTTTAAAGTTTCTGTTTAGTAATTGTGCTCTGCGTTTACGGTTTGAAATGGAGGCGAAGGACAAATTGAAGAATGAGGATTCTGCAGCGGAGTCTCCAACTTCGGTCCTTGAAGACGAGGTATGTTTTGTGCTTCTCCTTCCTCGAACGACAATAATCGTTTTTGAAGAGTGAACATTGAAAAATGCATATGTTTCTCACGCCGTTACACTCACACACAACGTGCTCTTGGTGCTTATGCTTTGTTTGAAATATATTTTTGATTAATTGTAACGCGCTTTATTATGTACTGTAAGCTTGATTTGAGTGGTTATTTTATGGAACCACGTTTGGTGCCACAAAGTAGTGTTAAAACTTTTTTCGTTTTTGTTCTTGTTTTGCTAATTGAGTTTTAGATTTTTTTTTGTTATTTTATTTACTAACAATGACGCACATAATGTAATGTAAGCTTCAAATGAACGGTTACTTTAAGGAACCGTGTGTTAGTGTTGTGGTCGTTTCGTTCTACAAAGTAGTGTTAAAAGCTTGTGTGGTTTTTGTTTCTGTTATGCTGATAAAGGTTTATTCCGTTTTTGTTATATATATTTTTGGAGTGAATTGGTTTTAATGTGGTTTGTTTGCTTTTACGTTGCTAATTTTTTCAAATGGAAATGATGTCTATGCCCCAAAAGAGGAAGTTAAGTCGGAGGAAGAGGTGACTGCAGACGTTAAAGATGATGGGTCCTCTCTTATATCGAAAACAATGGTGGAGAAGCTAGGATGAAGGAAGGGGAGGTGTAGTGTGAGGAGGCAGTTGACCTTAATGACACACAGTTTGACAAATTGGATGAGCTTTTGACTCAAACTAGACTGTACTCTGAGTTTCTGCTTGAAAAAATGGATGACATCACACTTGTAATTTTTAACTCTCTTTTGCCTTTTTTTGTGATCTTTTTAAGCGTGTTCTTGTTGCATTGTTAAGTTCTTTGAATATTTGTTACTAGGTTATGGGTGAACAAGAGAACGCGGAAGAGCAAGAGAGCAATCCTTCTGCAAAGAAGAAGGGTCGTGGATCAAAAAGAAAAGCTGCTTCCCAGTACAATACTGTGAGTACACTGTGCTGTGTTGCATCTTTATTGTTTTCAGTTTTCACATAACCTGTCAGGTTATTGTATATAGGAGATGTAAAAGTGGCATTTTAGTTCAGCTTGTTTTGTCACTATTAGTGAGATGTATAGTTTGAGACGTGATATCTCTTATCTTTGTGTGCTAGAGCAAGTTGGTTAAATGTTGTTTGACCAGTGGTTTTAAGTTCATGAAATGCCATCATTTCTCTCCCTTTTCTTTCTAAGCAAGGTTTTAAACAGGCACATTTTATTTTTTATTATATTCTATTAATTTGTAATGCTTGCATCTAGTTTGAGCTATTTTAATCGTTACCATTTGCTTGATCGATTGCTGCAACATTTATTTGCAAGGAATCACAAAGTATGCTTTACAGTGCTTTGCCTTTGTCTTTCCACTTCCACCTGTTACTAAGCTGCTACTTACATGCAGTGGCATTTGTTGATTGTTATCAGGTTCTTATCTTCAGTTAGTGGACTAAAGTGTTAGATATAATGGATTATTATTTTAGTGAAAAAGGCTTTGAGGTTTGCAGGATAGATGGTGGTGTGAAACTGGATGAGAGGAAACAACAGGTTTGTACCAATGCATGAATAACACAATCAGATAATTCAAGTTTCTTTTCTGATATTTTCTTTTCATTTTTTCTGGTTGTTGTATTTTATTTGAAGATTACACATGTATCCTAGATAACCAAGAGATTATTACAGTTTTCTGGTAATCATATCTTAAATATATAAATGACAAGCTTTTGCTGGTGTCTTCTTTTATGCATTATTTATATGCATAAATTATTTCATTAAAACTGAAGTATTATTGGCCATTTCCATTTTAGTTAGCATACTATTTGTAGATTAAGAAGCTTTAAGTCTGTTTTGAACAGGAATGCTGATTGCAATATACTTGTGTTATCATTTGATGTTCTATTTTATGGTCCTTCTTCCCTTCTTTTCTCAGATGACCCTTCTACCCTTCAGGTTGCTTCCAGTGTTCTTCTCTCTGGTGCCATCACTGTCTTCTTCTTTCGCTCTATCCAGCGCCGCACATAACGTGCCAAAGAATTGGTATACTCTATTCTTCTTCGTGGAATTTAATGTTACTTCATTGTGTTTGTGTCACCATTTATGTTCGACTATTATTAGATTTTTAATTAGTGTCCACACATGTAGTAACTTTATTTATATCTAGAGTTTAATTGTGACTATTTGTATAAAAATGTTAGCATGTGTTTTCGTACATCATTTATACTTTATTTGTCATATTATTTAGCTGTCATGTTTAATTAATTTTTTTATATGTAATATAGTCCATTCATATAAAATTCGAAGGCTTCAGCTGTCAAAACTAGTATAATTTCAAAGCATAGTAACAACTAAAAAATTATAACATACTATTATACAACTTTTTTCTTTTTTGATTACTACTACTATACACCTTCTAAAACATACCTGAATGCTATTGATTATGCTCTCGCTAACAAAGGTACATCTTGGAAAATTGGACGTACATATACATCAACAAATGAAAAGTTGTAATTTGTTAATATAAGCATTCTGAATAATAATTGTTCTCACAAAAATAATTAATCTTAGTATTGTTGGTGATATAATTGTATATGGATGGTAAACATTAAAATTGAACAAAATCAATCTTGAGTATTTGAGCATGGTTGTATGGTCAAAATTTGTTGTTCTTATGAGAACAAATAAGAACAATCTCAATTGATATATATATATATATATATATATATATTGAGAGAAAGAAGATAGATTAATGTTTCAGAACATGAATTTGTATTAAAGAAATCAAGTCTCATATTGAAATTTCATTTGGTTTTGTTCAATGAAATGTATGGTGTGGTTCTAGAAATTTAGGTCTTCAGGAGTCAAGAAGTCATTGGATAACTTCAAAGCTATGAGTTCAAGCTCCATCAAAGCTAAGAGTCCACCTTCACCTGATCAAGCATTGTTAGGGGCAATCATAGCAGGTGTTATTGCTGTTGTTCTCTACAGGTTCACCACATCTATTGAGGCTTCTCTCGGTCGCCAAGCACTTTCAGATAATTTATCGGTTAGTATCATTTCCTTTTCTTGCAAAGTTTTGTCCTTAGTTATCTATTCCTCTTTGCTGTACAGTTGGTACAGTGAAAGCATCACCCTAATATATTTATTTACATAAAGTGAAAGGGTTATATTTATACTAGATGATATAGATAAATATGAAATTAAATCTTTAACACGAATGGGCAAGATCAAAATATGTAAGTCATAATTTTTAAAATAATCATGTGACATTAAGGGTGTATGTGATTTCTATATATATATATATATATATATATATATATATATTCAATATCTGTTTTTAGTTTTCAAAATACAACTAAAACAAGGTGGCTAAGACAGTTGGTGGAAGGTAGTGTAAGACACAAACCAGAGTGTGGAATTGGGAGAAAGGTTGAACACGATATAAAAAACATAAGAAGATGAGAAAACATCTCCCAGATGGCCAAATTATATATTTTAGTTTTTAAACGCTTTTTTTTGGAACAATTCTCGAAAGTTGTTACATTTTCAATGAGAAATTGATTGTTGTGTAAATGAAATTATTTTAGAAAATAGTTTTTAAACATGCCCTAAGTAATCTTTACATGTGATAGTGTGTGTTTAAACACACAGTTTATAAAGAGGATGTTTTTAAGCAATGTCATTGTGTTTGTATCTTAAAGATAGGATTGATGAAGCATTTATGATTGATTAACACATTACATTCTCATGCCTGCTCAAGATAAACTGACAATGAAAATGGCTTGCTTTTCAGGTCCACCAAATAACAATAACCATAAGGTAGCTTCTATAACATATATTTCTTGCATACATTATGGTTTCATTTTATTTGTCATCTAACAATCATATGATATTTTCTCACAGGACAATAATAAACGGCTTGTGCAACCTTGCTACATTTGTCTACGACACCAACTCTGTCGGTTTATTTCTTTATTCTAGCCAATTTTCCATGGACACCATGGAGAGAAGATCAAGGGGAAAGGAAACTGAAAGAAAAATCAAGGAAACTGAAAGCAAAATCACTCATCAACCAGGCTTATCAAATGCATCTGTTGATAATAATAATAATAATAATAATAATAATAATAATAATAATAATAATAATAATAAATTGAGCAGCACAAAGGAAGATCAAAGTTCAAATAATTCACTGTAATGGAAGCCTTGTGTTGAAGATAAAGTGGAGGAATAGGTCAACTCCTCATATCCCTTTGGTTTCAAGAATAATGTTGGTGGCAACACTACTACAGACCAGGATTTCAACGACAATTCTAAACCCCATACGACGACGGTTATAGAATCGTCGTTGTTGTGCGTGTCATTGAAAAGCGTACGTTTAGACGATGGTTCGTTAATAATTTTTTTTCTAATAGATATGAAGACGGTTTTTTTGCTAAAACCGTCTTCGTATGTCCACATACAAAGACGATTTTGCCTTAAAAACTGTCTTTGTATGTGTTATTATTTTTTTTGCTAATAGATACGAAAACAATTTTTAAGCTAAAACTGTCTTAATATGTCCACATACAAAGACGATTTTATCGACTTTGTATATATTATTTTTTTTATATAGATACGAAGACGATTTTGTCTTAAAAATCGTCTTTGTATATCAAATTTTTTTTGGATGCAAAGGCAGTTTTTATTTTTTTTTCTATATCTAAAATTTCACAAGGAAAAAATGTCAAATAAGTAACACTTGTTAACATACTCGATACATTTGGCATATTCAAAAGCATCATCCAAAAACAAAATTGGACAAGAAATATAGTCCAACTATCAAAAAATGGCCACTGGGTGAGTTGGAATTAAAACTAACAAATTGATTAAATACATCTGAGTAGGTGACAACAATGACAATCTAATTAATGTATATACACCTGAACATAAGAAACATCAAATACTAAATGTTTATCTTTTCCAACAACTTTTGTTCATTTTGAACTAGTGCTGGTTAGACACCTAAAGCAGCATTATTATGCACCTGACATAATTCTTCATATCATACTAAATCACCAGAATTGAATTTGTCCCCATAAAGTCTTAATCTGTTGATGGTATTATACACTATATCACCCAACACAGTAAAAAGATGGATGAATGAAGAAAGAAATTTCAAAAGATATGTGGTACAAATTTTTTTTATATAATTACTCACTATAGGATGGGCAAGTAGGTCTCCAAAGTTGTAGATGTTATCCCCAAGAAGGGCCGAGAGGAACAAATCAAATGCCAGATCCTAACAAATCAAAGGTGACATAAGGAGAAAACAGTCAAAAGTAACGAGTAGCAAAGCAATTTGAACCTTTTTAATTAAAGCACCTAAATTGTGTCATCAGTGGACCTCATATCCAAGTAGAAGCTGCATCTAATAGTCAAAATTGTTGTTGCAACTAAGCCCAATGTGCAAGTACAAATATCAAGTGTAATTTCATAATCCAAATATAATCTAGTAGTGCCCAGTCAAGTTTGAAGACTAAAAACAACACAATTAATAGGGAGATTTAGAGTCAGAACCACATAATGTAACACAGTGGATTCTAACCACCAGTTTTTCCATAAAATACTAGTTATATTTTCCTCTAGTTGCAAAATTCAACTCACCCTTTCAAATGATGTTCTTGTAATTGAGCTTGAAGCTGATGGTCCGCTAGCACTCCAAATGAACCTAAGGCTAACAATTTTTCTTTCCAAGTATATGTTGCATAGCATCTCTATCATTAGCATATATCTCATTAAAGAGCTAGATTGAAGCAGTAATTATTATGCAAATATGGTCAAATTAAGGTATATAAGTGAGAGGCAATCCTCTCTTACAAGGCAAATTTTAGGGTTGAGTTAGGGTCCAGAAAAATATTCTCAAATATTAAAGGCTCTTTAACCTTGATATAGCTAAATAAAAATCAATCACCTCACGATCCCCGTGCACTTTGCAAAACTGAAAAAAGTTGCTTTCTCCTTTCTCTACTGTATGTGGTCTTATTTTTCAAAGGGTCTCCACTTGTTACATTCTATTAAAATAAACAACAAATTCATAAAGAGAATATTCACTAGCAAAACATGTATTAATAATGAAAGGTTGCACGTAACTGCAAACACGAGTGCCGCTAAATTAGATTTTGGATGAAATTCTAAAGAATGGGGAAATTTCAACCATAGCCATATAGTCTCTCACAGTCCAATCATACTAGGTCTCTCAGCTGATACATCCCATGCTAGTAGTGTACCACGTCGATCACCAACAAATATCCATTCTAGAGTTGGGTGAAATGCAAATGCACCAACACCATTAAGCTTTATAGTATTGTCAACTGAATAGGAAACAAAATATAAATAACACTAAGGATATGACTTACAAGTGAAATATAAACCATGTCAAGAAGAATAGAATGTGCCAGGAATCAACTCATGTTCAAGAGTGTAATGAACAACATAGGTGTGAATATTATATGCCTGAATCAAACTTTCTGCATAAGCAACATACTAGGATAGAAAAGCAACAGAATCAAGAAGGACAGAGCTGAAATAACATTACAAGAAAGGCTGGAGACTAAGTCTTTCCTGCAACACAAATATATAACATGAAACTGTCAAAAGTGACTAGAGATAAATTGAATACCAGAATAGGTAGGCGAGGATGACAAGCAAGATTCACAATAGGATTTTTCAGGTCTGTCTTGATTTTTGTGCATGTGGGGATTATACTGTCAAAGTTATATCTTTAGATTTTTTTGTGTCTCCTGATGTTGACATAACCAAGTAACTAAATATGGCGTATACTACTACTAGCATGGCTACCATTGGGATACATGATGTGTATTTTTTTCTCTCTGTTTTCTTTATCTGTACAATTATCTTCCGAAACATACATTATAGAATTATGAAATCCTTTTCCTACTATGTATATTGTAGCAATCTGTTAGTTGTGCATGATTCTTATTATGATATCTTATTAATTGCCATTACTTAATTTTGTTAAATTCAAAATTCATTTTTAGTTTGTATAGCAAAGCTTAATCTTGAATGGTTTAATGTTGAATTTGGTCATACATAAGCCAAATGGATTCAACACCTATGATTTTATACCAACAAACCTTTTGTGTTGTTTCCAGTTCTAGTTTATAGATAGTTTGTGGACATGTCTCGTATCATAATTGAGGGACTTCTAGCAACATTCCCAAGTTAATAGGCACTGGAAAGCAACACACATATGTTAAGACGGAGAATGTGCGTTATGTTTACCAGCCAATGGAAGCTCTATACCTGCTTCTTGTAACAAACAAACATAACAACATACTGGAAGATTTGGGACATCTGAGACATCTCTCCAAACTTGTATCCTTTTTTATGCTTTATGTTTAATGTATTATGTTATTAACTCAATTTCATTTCAATTACTTGGTTTTGTCTTTAACTCGGCGAGACAAACTGGCCTGAATCTAGATTTTGTTCTAAGCCTTTGTCTACTCACTTTGTTGTCATGTTGGTTTTTTCGAGTTTTAACGATGCAATCAATGTAGGTTTCTCTTCAACATGGCATTTAATATATTTTTTTTATTGGAAGGTTCAGGATGATTTAGGATTGATCAATTGGTTTGTATTGGGGTATTATTTTAGCTTTATTGGTCAGTTTTAGAGTCATGTAATAAATTTTGTTACTAAAATACCGTGCTTATATTTATAATTAGTTCATTCCTTAATACATTTATGTTCCTGAATATTCTTACTCCCTTGATGAAGAGGATATTTTCCATAATGCATTTGAGTTGATTTTTGCATTTGATGAAGTCATCTCTCTGGGGCACATGGAAAATGTGAATGTTGCACAAGATAAGCAATACTATGAGATGGAGAGTCATGAAGAGAAACTTCACAAGCTGGTTATGCAGAGCCAAATTGATGATACTAAGGATGTTATGAAGCGGAAAGCTAGTGTTACATTGTTTTATATTCAAAATTCTGGGAGTGTGCATTATTTATTTGAATTAATGCATGTGTTCTACTGATTGAAAAGAACAGAGGTGATAAAGGGGGATTTGGTCCTTTACATTCACTAGGCTCTGGAAAAATTGAAAATAGCTTTAGTGATTTGAGCATATCTAGCAGCGGAACTGGTTTTGCCAGTGGCTCGGGTTTTGGATTGAGTTCTGATGTTGATTTCTTTTCTACCACGGCTAAAGGTTGGTTTTCATGGATTTTCATGAATTCTTCTAGAATGCTTCTAAATGTAATGATTTAAAAGGGCATTGAAACATGCTCTATCCTGGCTGTGGTTTATTCTATGTCTAAATTAACACATTACATTTATGTACTCCTGTATTCTCTTCCCTAGGTCGTCCAACTTCATCTGTGACTACTCCACCAAAAGGTATTGGAATGAAGCATGGTAAATCTCAAAGGACAAATCAGTTTTTGGAATCATTGAAAGCAAAATGTGAGGTCATTCTTGAACATGTTCAGCCAAAACTTGGCCTGCCTCAAGCAGCTGCCCTACCATCAACAAATCCCATTTCTTTAACTGTTGAAGAGAAACTAAATGTGACACTAAAAGGACATGGTGGAGTCAGTAATTTTGATGTTCAAGGCACATTGTCTCTCCAAATTCTTGACAAAGAGGATGGACATATTCAAGTTCAGGTATCACATTATCGCTATCTCTCTCTACCTTTATGCGTGTGTCCACAAAGAGGATGGTCATATTCAAGTTCAGGATGGACATTTTCAGTTTTATTCATACATCCTTTTATTAGAAATTTAGAACCAACAAGTTCTTTTGGTGTGTTTGGAAAAAAATTATTAACTAAGAGTCTAAGAAACAAAATGTTACATCTGAAACAAAATTTGTATTAGTCATGTATCATTTTATTTCAAGTGGAGGGACATTCTAGACAGATTGAGATTCTACATCATTACCTAGTGGTAGTTTTGTATATGTTTCCTTTTGTTTCACTCTTATGTGTTGTTTCACTAACATTGACTCAAATTTATCTTCTGTGTGCATTTCAGACTTAGTTATTGAATTGTGAAAGACAGAAAAATTGTGGTGTTTATCAGCTTTCATGTTTACAATCTTTGTTAAGTAATGAAGAAAAAAGATGTAATTTAAAATAAATTTTGATACTTCAGCCTCTTTCTAACAAAAGAGGCACAAGATAACAGTTGATAGTGGATCTAGATGAGCAATTTTGCCACCATGTAACATTCTGAGACGGTTTTAATGCAACCTTTGACGTCGTGAAATACTGCTTTTGTAGTAGTGCAAGTAATCTTTTCATGAAGTCACTACTCTCAATGGAATGTTCTAAAGGTTCCTTTTGTGGATAGGTGAAAATTATGGAGTTGAGATGCTTAAACTCAGTCCTTGGAAATATATATATATATATATATATATATATATATATATGATATTCAAGAATTAGCATATACTATATGCTCACTATATTCACATAAACCTATCTTCACCAAAAACTTGTGTATAATTACCACTTATTCAAAGTACTAAAATATATACTTGTAATCAATCCTATTATAGTTTTAGTAAGACAATTAAGCAACTACTTGCAGAGTTGAGTTTAGTGAAAATTAAGTATAAATGGTAATATGGGATAAGTATTGTTCTCTCTTATATAACAACAACGGTTATTACATGAATTTTTTTTAACTATAAAAATCAATATTCTTTTTAATCCCGGATGGAGAAAATCACATAAAATTGAGAATTGAAGTTTCATCAAATTCATGTGGTGGAGCATTGTCCCTATCTCAAGCAATGAATTAGTCTATTACCAATGTAGGGAGGCATGAAACTCGTGTTGGAACAATTGCCTAATCGAAAAATTAAAAGGGTTAATATAGCAAGCAACCTTGTTTCTGATTTATAAGAACTTGTTTGCCCAACTTTTTAAAAAAAATAAGTAATTGTTTATCAAACTTTATTTGTCTCCTAAACACATAGTTCTATTTTCTAAAAGTTTATCTCTTAAACACTTAGAAAACAGAGAGAGAGAACATCTCTTAACTGTTAACTATATCTATCATTTGGTTTTCAAAACACTTATTTTGAAAATAATTTTAAAAACTTGATAAATTTTGGATGAGAAATTGATGAGTAATATGGACTTATCATCATCAACATTAATATCAACAACACTTTTAACCTAAGTTAATAGAGAAAGCGGAAGAAAAAAGTAGAAATAAGACAAAAGAGAGAAAAAATAAGTTAAAATAAAAGAGGGTGAAAGGAAAAGGGAGAAAATGAAGAGGAAGAGAAAAAAAATAAGAGAATGATTGGAACATAGAACTACTAATGGGTTTAACCCTCCACCAAATATATAGCTTTTCTTCACTCCGTCCTAAGACATACCATCTGCCAATCTATATTTCACTCCGTTAGGTCTTGTTTAACTACCTTTTCCCAAAGAAGTTTCGGTCGACCTCTACCTCTCTTTGTGTCGAGCTCTTGGTAACACACTCTTGTTCTTACAGGAGCATCCAGTGACCGTCTCATGATGTGCCCAAACCACCTCAATCTATGCTCCCTCATTTTTTCACATATCGGTACCACTGACACTTTTCGTTGAATATCCTCATTTCTTATCTTATCCATCTTTGTATAACCACACATCCACCTTAACATCCTCATTTCTGCTACCCCTATTTTATGCTCATGTTGCATATGTGCTGGCCAACATTCCGCTTCATATAACATTGTCGGTCTAACAGTTGTTCTATAGAATTTTCCTTTTAGCTTTAGGGGTCACACAAAAACTCCAATACACTCCGCCATTCCATCCATCATGCTCTAATTCTATGATTTTCATCCTCATCAATCTCACCACCTTTTTACAAAAATGATCCCAAGTATCTAAAAACATCTTTCTTGGGTACCTCTTGACCAAGTAGATGCACTATGTCTTGATCACCATCTTTTATCCGCGAAAACTCACACTTCATATCCTCCGTCTTGCTCTTGCTTATCGTGAATCTTTTAGACTACAAAGTGTTTCTCCACAATTCCAATTCCCTATTAATACCATCTTTAGTCTCATCAATGAGCATGATATTATCTGCAAAAAGCATACACCATGACACTTCATCTTGAATATATTTCATTAGTTCATCCATCACTAAGACAAAGAGATAAAGGTTAAGAGATGAACCTTGATGAACACTTACCGTGATAGGGAGATACCTTGATGTTCCATTACAAGCTTTCACACATGTGGTAACCTCATCATACATATCCTTGATTGCATTAACATATTTTAATGCTACCTTTTTTCTTCTCAAGAGTCCACCATAAGACTTTTCTTGGGACCCTATCATATGCTTTCTCAAGATCTATGAACACCATATGTAAGTCTTTCTTCTTTTCCCTATACCTTTCCATTAATTGTCGCATCAAGAAAATAGCTACCATGGTACATCTTCTTGACATATATTCAAATTGATTTACGGAAACCTTGGTCTCCCTCCTTAGGCGGTGTTCAATAACTTTCTCTCAACTTCATAGTATGGCTCATTAGTTTGATGCCTTTATAGTTAGAACAATTCAGGATATCTCCCTTGTTTTTGTAAATAGGCACAAACATATTTTTTCTCAAAGCTTCAGACATCTTATTTGTCTGAAGAATCTTATTAAAAAGCTTGGATAACCATTTTATTGCTACATCTCCCAAGCCTCTCCACTTCAATAGGAATGTTATCGGGTCTCAAAGCTTTATTATTCTTCATCCTCTTTAAAGTCTCCTTAACTTCATGTGTATTAATTATGTGCACAAATCTTCTATTCAAATAATCAAAAATGTCCTCCAAAGCCACCCCACTTTTGTCGCAATTCTCATTAAAAAAGTTTGTTAAAGTAGTTTAGCCATCTTTCACTTACATCTCCATCCCTTACCAAAAGTTTTTGATTTTCAATCCTTGATACATCTAATTTGGGTGGAATATTTACTCTTTTTATCCCTCATTTTTACAAGTTTGTAAATATCTTTTTCATCACCCTTGCTCCCAAGATTTTTAAACAAATTGTCAAAAACTTTGCCTCTAACTTCCTACACTGCTTTCTTTACATTTTTTCTCCATACTCTAAACTTTTGCAAGTTCTCATCATTGAAACATTTATGCAAAGATCTTAAGCATTTCTTCTGTTTAATAGTCTTCTACACCTCTTCATTCCATCACTATGTTTCCTTTGTAAGAACTCTATTTCCTCTACTTTCCACCTAGCAACCTCCTTCCTGCATTTTGAACAAATATGGAATTATTTTTAGAAAATATTTTTTTTTTTAAAATAAACTATAAAGGAAATCAAACAAACCATAAATTTTCTTACTTTCAAAAATAGAATTACTTAAACTAAAAAGAAAAAAAAATCCACGAAGAACCAAAATCGCATGCAAACCAAACTACTGAGATCAATATTACTCTGAATATCACATATTCTTTATCTTTTTGCAAGAAAAAAAAAATGCCCCACTATATATGCTCGATAATTGTATAACCTCATTTTTTTTTTTTAATTTCTATGGTTCAAATAAAACAGCTAGAGTAAGTCACTTATAAGCATTGTTTGCAGAAGATAAACTACACTAGATAGTTAATAATTCTAAAAAAACAAGAATGTAATAAGTCTAATCAAGTTTGGAAAAATGAAACAGCTATTTTCAT
The DNA here is from genome assembly GCA_007407185.1 of Glycine tomentella. Taxonomy (NCBI): domain Eukaryota; kingdom Viridiplantae; phylum Streptophyta; class Magnoliopsida; order Fabales; family Fabaceae; genus Glycine; species Glycine tomentella. The sequence goes on along the minus strand of PYAF01002168.1, from coordinate 62,947 downwards.
TCAACCATGTTCTGAGTCTGACTAGAGACTTCAGGAACACTGCTTGTAGAAATGATGTTAGGAAGGACACTGCCTGGGGTGATGATGGAATTTCCTGCTTGAACATCAGTATTTGTTTCAGCTTTCTTTTGATCCACATCCATATCCATACTTTGTGGAGGTTGAGGAACATTTGTTTGCACAACTGGAGCTGTCTCCATATGAATGTTTGCTGCAATCAGCTGCTTCGGCACTGTTTCAGTAGTAGTAGCCCTCATGGCATTAACATTTGCTGCTGTTTCAGTAGTAGTAGCCCTTACGGCATTAACATTTGCTGCTGGATCCATGCCAGTTTTCTTCTGATCCACAGGTGCTGCCTCATTCACAGCATGAAGTTGCTGTAATCGATAATCGGTTTCGGGCCGGCGACAAATCTTCCTAAGCGGCACAATTTCCTGGCAAGAACACAAACAGGTTGAGTCAACAAAATGCATCTATTGAGTGACCTTTAACAGTGCAGTTATGCAGCTATAGAATTCAAAACAAACTTGTAAAGCTTTGTAAAATGCATGATGTTGCCTCTTCTAGAAAGAGAAAAGCAAATGGTATTATATCTAATCTGGAAACCTTTTACAGCAATAAATATTTATAGATGAGCTATTACAGCAAGATTTACACATCTATAGAAATGGAGTGGTAATAAGTTATATAAGATGCTTAAAGAGTATGACATGTTACCCTCAGAGAACCAAAACTATAATTCATCACCACCACTTAAACTGATTGCTACCTTGGCTCTATATGATTCCCTACAATTTCCTTTCATTTAGATTTTCTCTCTACTGTATATTTTTTTTAATATTGGTCCCTATATTTTTCATTTATGCGGGTTTTGATCCCTAAGAAATCAATACCGAAATAAGTAGACACTACAGGAACCAATCCTTCATGAAAAATAGGGATCAATATCTAAATGAGAAGAAACTTATATAGACAAAGAGCCACACGAATGCAAAATATAGCTAAGTTAAATTATAAGGATTGATATCCAAAAGATAAAAACTATAGGAACCAAAACTAAAATGTGTAACAAGTGAAAACTATAGGGACTAAAATCTTATGTAAACTAAAAAAATAGTGATAGAATTATATCATAAAAAACAAAATCCAACAAGAGAAAATCTTATATTAAAAAATAATACCTCTGACTGATCATGATCATAACGAACCAGAAATCTACAACGGCATCCTCGTACATCATGCCTTCGTCTTTGAGCATCAAGGACATGGGCATCAAAGTAAAGGGCTTGCTCCTTACCTTCCTGTAATGTAAAAAATGAAGAGTAAATAAATGATAAGGAAAAAATAGATATTCCAAAAAGCAACACATTCTTAGAAAAACATGATCAAAATTAACTTTTTATGACACCTGGCTACAGCTATTCCTACCTGAAAACAAAGTATGAGATCACCAGGGATGACTACAACACATTCTGATGATTCACAAGGCAATGAGCGCGGCCTGACATGCTTTCGAATGCTGATCCACTCATCTTCCTCAGGTCCAAAACCAGCAAATCGTACCAGCACTTCCTGAAATATGGAGAAAGATATTACCATTACATGATGATACATATATAAAGGCAAAAGCCTCAACAAAATAAGATGAAGCGAACAACACTGTTTCTATTTCCTACAAAAATAATTGAGGCCAAAACTCAAGATAGTTACAGCACCATGAATGAGTGATCTGGAAACTATAAAACAAAAAGGACACAACGCGTAGTATATTTTCTGTCACTAACAGAACTTGCCCAGTTTACATCCGCATAACCAACAATGTCTGCATGTCCTTTCCTGGAGAACCCTTGAGATATCTCAAAAATCGAATTACTGCATCTTAGTGGCTATCTCATTGAGTCTCACAAAAAAGGAAACACCTGGCCCGGCCACGGTGAGATAGAGAAGTTTCCCACTGTCTGAGTAACCCCGTGATCTATTTTAAGCTTAAGAATCAGATTCATAGGAGTGTGAGTGGGTTTTATGAAGGATATAATGGGTAAAAGGAGGAAGGCAGAGGAGGCAGACCAAACAGCAGGAAAACAAGGGCCTTGAAAATACACATGTAGGGTGGCAAGTGAGATGTACATGCTGAGAGATGAAGCACATTGTGGCAGTAAGTGGAGCTGCATCTGATGGAAGATGGTCTTTCAGCAATAGGTCAGTCAGGTTCTTTATGAATTGACCTATTGCCAGAGTTCAGTTATTGGATACTTTACCAGAATTGTTCATGGCATTGGGAACTGGAGTGGATTTATTCACACTTCACAGTGGTGGCCAAAGAGATTCATGGCCAGAGAGGAGGTTCTGCATACCAACTTCAACTCTCTAGACTTCTTTTAATTACTTTAGAGAATTCCTCTCAGCCCTTCTGAATTTATACTGAAGGATTAGAATTCAAATCTGATTAGTGATTACAAATCTAATCCCTAATAAAATATAGCTCCTAAATTGTAGGTCTTAGAATGTAGGGTTTGGGCTAAACTCAACCCTACACAACTGGCTTGTATGCCCCCACATATATATACTATTTTGGCCTCATCACTAGTCGATGTGGGATCTCCAATAGTAGGGACCAGAAATAAAGGGTATATTATCTATAATAATTAACATTTGTAGTTGTATAAAAACTATTAATGTTAGTGCAAGCAAAAGCCCACTAACAATAAGACTAATAGCTCCTATATATTCTAACAACTTTCAACCACTAAGAACATTTTACTACAATACTTTAGTAGTTAGTCTTAGCATCCATAAGGACATGCGTGCAGGAATAGAAAGCAATAAAATCATAGGATTGCCAAGGAAATATTATAGTGAGAAAGGGAAACTGAAAACCATATAAAAATCCTCATTAATTTCTTCACAAAACTTAAAAACAGAAATAATCTTAGCATTGAATTACCGGCTCACTCGTTTCTAAATATCTGTGTGATAGAAAGGTAGCCACATCATACCTAACAATAAGACCATAAGTCAGGCCCACAATTGTAGAATAGTTAAGAAGAAAAATAAACAACAGATCATAAAGATTATTGAAGAGGAAATACTGACCATGCTCCATCCCTTCCAGATTTAGCTTCAAATTCCAAAACTGAATTTTCTGGAGTTGCTTTTACTGCAGTTGGAACTAAGTAGAACAAAATGAAGGCAATGTAAGTAAACAAAATAAATAACCATAGTCATGAAGACACAATGATAGATACAAGAATAGGTGGGGGCAGGTATATAATAGAAGGAAAGTTAAGTAGTGATTCGGTTATAAGCTGTTAGTAGGGACTGAGTGTTAGTTAACTAACTGAAACAACTGTCAGTTAGTTACTAAGGGAGAAGGATATAAATAGAGGAGAAAGAGAAGGGAAGGGTAGGAATGTACTAGTAGGAGGTTGAGTACCTCGAAGACACTCAATTCTGTGTAATTGTGAATTCATCAATAATATTCACTTTCTTCTTTCTTGCGTTTCTGGTCCAGTTCTAACAACTAGTATCAGAGCTCCAGATTCTGGGGCTGGGAGGGTGAATGGGTTCGAAGAATAACAACAAAATGGAAGCCAGAATCGACACAATGGAGAAGGCAATTGACGATACTCGCGAGCTGTTGGAATCGCGATTTGGTTCGATGGAGGCTATGGTGTAGCGATTAGCCATGGCGATGGAGAAATCGGCGATGGCAGGCGACGCACGTGACGGCGAATCGAACAAGACTGCGCGGAGGAATGAGCATGAAGGTAGGTCGCGATGGAGAAGCGTGGAGATGCCAATTTTTGGAGGGGAAGACATGTTTGGGTGGCTGGCCAGAATTGAGCGTTACTTCAGGTTGCAGGAAGTGGTCGATGAAGAGCGAATGGAGGTGGTGCTGGTCGCTTTGGAGGGAGAAGCTCTAGGGTGGTTCCAATGGTGGGAACAACACAATCCGAACCAATCTTGGAAAGGATTTGTCGCGGCAATCACCCAGCGGTTCCAAGGATCCATGGTAGGAAATCCATTTCAGAATTTATTAGCCTTGAAACAAGATGAAACAGTACAGGAGTTTGAGTCAATTTGAGAAGCTGGTAGGTACCATAAAGGGCCTGGATGAGGCAATTTCGGTAGAAGTTTTCTTGAAGGGTCTGAAAGAAGAAATAAGTGCAGAAGTGAGGTTGCATGACCCCAGAAATTTAATGGAGGTTATGGGGAAGGCAAGACAAGTGGAAGAAAAAATGGGAAAGGATTATTTGTACAGAAACCTAGCTTTTGGGGACAAAAGAGTTGGAAAGAGGGATCCAATGTAGGTGGAAAGGGGGCTGAGGTTGGAATGGCAAGTAAATCTGGCAGTGAGGGTTGGAAGGGAAAAAGAACCTTTCATAAGCTGTCACCAATGGAGGTAAAGGAAAAAATGAGGAAGGGGGAGTGTTTCACCTGTGAAGAGAAGTACCACCCTACACGTGTAAAAACAAGCAGTTAAGACTGATGGTGATGGAGGAAGAGGAGGAGGAAGAGGAATTACAAGAAGAAAAGGCAGAGGAAGAAGAGGAGCTATATCAACTATGTTTACACAGTATTGAGGGATTTACCACAAAGAGATCCCTCAAATTGTGGGGCCAGCTGAAGAATAGAATGGTGGTGATCTTGATAGATTGTGGAGCTACTCACAACTTTATTTCAACACAGTTGGTGCAGGAATTGAAATTGGAGGTGTGACCAAAACTAACCCTTATTCTGTAGAAGTGGGTGATGGGCACAAGGTGAGATGTCAAGGACTGTGTAAAAGCTTGGTGATTAAGCTGCCTGGATTGGATATTATGCAGGATTGTTATCTGTTTGAGTTAGGTGGGGCAGACTTGGTGTTAGGAGTGGAATGGCTGGCTAGTTTGGGCGAGGTAAGAGCTAATTTTGAAAAATTAACATTGACTGTTAAGGTGGGAGAAAAGGAAATAAGCTTGAAGGCTGAACCAGAATTAATTAGGGCTGCCATCAGTTTAAAAGCCATTCAGGGGGTGTTGCTGAAGGAAGATCAGGGCTTTTTAGTCGAATTGAAAGCTGTAGAAATCAATGAAGGAGGAGGGCAGATTCCTGTATGTATAGTGGAAACATTGGAGCAATTCAGTGAGGTTTTTCAGACACCTCACAGTTTGCCATCTCATAGAAGTAAAGATCATTGTATCAACATTCAGCCTGGGAATAGGATACCTAATTTGAGACCCTATAAATATCCATATTATCAGAAAGATGAAATAGAAAAGTTGGTGAGAGATATGTTGGCAGCAGGGATTATTAGGACAAGCATTAGTCCATATGCTAGTCCTGTAATATTGGTGAAGAAAAAAGATGGAAGCTGGAGGTTCTGTGTTGATTACAGAATGCTGAACAAAATCACTGTACCTGATAGGTTTCCGATGCCTATAATAGAAGAACTGTTGGATGACATTGGAGGGGCTGAGTGGTTTTCAAAGCTGGACCATAAGGCTGGATATCACCAAATCAGGATGAAAGAAGAGGATGTGCAGAAAACAGCTTTTAGGACTCATGAAGGACATTATGAGTTCTTGGTTATGCCTTTTGGGCTAACCAATGCTCCTGCTACTTTCCAAGCCCTTATGAATGAGGTAATGAGACCATTCTTAAGGCAATTTGTATTGGTGTTCTTTGATGACATTCTCATATACAGTGATACTCTGGAAGCACATAATATGCATGTTAGAGCTGTGTTGCAAGTCTTACAGCAACAGGAGTTTTATGAGAATAGAAAAAAATTGCAGTTTTGGGCAGATATCATTAGAATATTTAGGGCATATTATTTCTGGTAGAGGGGTGGAAGCTGATAAAAACAAGTTAGAAGCAATGTCCAAGTGGCCTAAACCTAAAGATGTTAACGGGCTGAAAGGGTTTTTAGGGCTGACTGGTTATTATAGAAGATTTGTAAAAAATTATGGGAAGATAGCTCAACCATTAAATGCTTTATTAAGAAGAATGCTTTCAAGTGGGGAGAGGAAGCTGATGTTGCTTTTGAACAGTTAAAGACAGCCATGAAAGAACTGCCTATGTTGAAAGTTCCAGATTTCTCTAAGCTGTTTGTGTTAGAAACAGATGCATCTGGAACTGGGTTAGGGGCAGTGTTACTACAAGAAGTTTGAAAACCCCTAGCATTTTGAAGCAAAGCTTTGTCGGAAAGAAGTCAACTCAAGTCAGTGTATGAAAGGGAATTAATGGCTGTAGTGCTGGCAGTCAAGAAATGGAGACACTACTTGCTAGGAAGGAAATTTATCATTAAAACAGACCAGAAAAGTTTAAAATTTCTGAATGAGCAGAAACTTTTGAATGAAGACCAGTTTAAATGGGCTACTAAACTGATTGGATATGAATTTGAAATCCAATACAGGCCTGGAAGGGAGAATGTAGTAGCTGATGCACTTTCAAGGCAATTTGCTTTCACTGCCATTTCAGTAGTGCAGCAGGAAGACTGGGGGGATTGGGAGAAGGAGTTGCAGAATGATCAACAAGTTTTTGAAATATACAAAGGGCTGTTAACTAAATCAGTAGAGAAGGCAGGATATGCTATAAAAGGGGGAAGATTGTATTACAAGGGCAGGTTGGTACTGGCTAGGAATTCATCTAGAATTCCTGTAATTTTGAAAGAGCTGCATGATTCACCTGTAGGAGGACATTCTGGGTTCTTTAGGACATTGAAGAGAGTAGCTAGTGTGGAATTTTGGCATGGTATGAAGAAGGATGTGAAGCAATATGTGGCTGAGTGTGAAATCTGTCAGAGGAATAAGTCAAGCACTTTATCTCCGGCAGGGTTATTACAACCTTTGCCTATCCCTACTAAGGTTTGGACTGATATATCTTTAGATTTCATTGGTGGTTTGCCTAAGGCAAAAGGCAAGGACACTATTTTAATAGTAGTGGATAGATTAACAAAATATGCTCATTTTTTACCACTGTCTCATCCTTATACTGCCAAGGAAATTGCTGAGGTTTTCATAAAGGAAGTGGTCAGATTGCATGGGTTCCCGAATTCTATAGTGTCAGACAGGGATAGCTTGTTCATGAGTTAGTTTTGGAAGGAGCTGTTTAAGCAAGCAGGCACACAGCTGAAGATGAGTACTGCATATCATCCTCAGACTGATGGGCAATCAGAAGTGGTAAACAGATGTCTGGAAGTTTACTTAAGGTGCTTAACTGGTACTAAGCCAAAACAGTGGCCTGATATGTTAGCTTGGGCTGAGTTTTGGTTTAATACTAATTACAACAGATCCACAAAGATGTCCCCTTTCACAGCTTTGTATGGGCAGGAACCTCCACTGTTACTTAAAGGAACAGATTTACCTTCTAAGATAGAAGAGATTAGTACTTTGAGCAGAGATAGAGATGAGCTAATTCGCGAATTGAAGATGAATTTGGTAAAAGCTCAGGAACAGATGAAAAAGTATGTTGATAAACATAGAAGAGAAGTAGAATTTAAAGGAGATTGGGCATTTTTAAAATTACAGCCCTATAGAATGAAGTCCTTGGCGAAGAAGCCAAATGAAAAATTAAGCCCAAGGTTCTTCAGTCCTTATAAAGTGATCCAGAAAATAGGAGAAGTAGCTTATAAGCTGGAGCTACCAGAGGATAGCAGAATCCATCCTGTATTCCATGTATCTTTGCTTAAGAAAGCTATTAAGCCAACCTGTGTAGTTCAGCCCTTACCCAAGGTTTTGAATGAAAATTTAGAACTACAAGTACAAGCAGCGCAGATTATGAAAACAAGAATGACAGAAGGAGGGAAGAAGGAGGACCTTTTATTCTGATTAAGATTTACTTATTCATTATTAAAGATTGAAAGCAGCATGACGGCATCGTTTCCAGTCGGCAACACCACTTACAGACTCGACAGCCACTGATCGGTCCGAATCCGGTCTCTATTTCTCCAAAAGACCTCTGATATATCCTCATTCGTGTCCTCTTTTGCACACCTTACTTTGCCAAACAGCGCCTTCAACCAGCACGTGTCGGCACGTCTGGCGCCGGTTCCAACAGCAACTTCCAACACGGTGGTCCCCCTAACGCCCTTTTTTTCTGCCCTTTGTTTTTCTTTATCGCGCAGCTCCATTTCCCGGTAAACAATACCGCGTGGATGCTCTGCCCTTGTTTGGCAAACTTTCCAACGCCTTTTCATCGGAGCTCACCTTTTACCACTGTCACCCATTGCCGAAGACCGCCACGCCATCCAACTGCACAAGCAACACACTGCCGCAAGCATCCCAACACAGGGTCCTGTTCCAGCGCTTCAAGTTCATGCACACTATCCTTTTTGACATGTGATGCATCTTCGGCAAGCCTCACGCTGGTCCTCTCTCCCTCGACCTCAAGATGTCCCCCAGTGGACCTTTCTGCTCTTTATTCACGGGTGAGCAGTACCCGTCGCCACTACAGGCCTTTGTTGGTTTCCATAGAGCCATGTTGATCCAGCGCAACTAGACGATTGGGACCGCCTTTTGTTTAATTGGGTTTACCACATTTGTAACAAGCTTGGTTCATATCATTATTAGATTACGTATTATTCTCTTATTTATGATTAGATAGTAATTAGTGATTTAGTCCTTATTATTCTTTATTAAATTGATCATCTGTAATCAATATTAATCCTATTTGCTCATTATAAATAAAGACTTAGTGAGGTCATCCAACACACGCAACATTACAGTAAAATACTGTTATATATTAACATCTTTGAGAGAAATATAATATCATGCATAGTTTTAAATAGCCGGTAGCGGTTGACCCCAAAAACGCTAAAGCGGTATAGCGGGTAGCGGTAAAGCCGTTGCTGTGAAGTCCATAAAATTACATAAAATAAATTATACCACATATATAAATGCTATAAGATAAGAAATCACCCAAAATAAGAGAAAATGAGGGATGAAAAGTATAACACAAGTTCAATTTTAATTAAAAAATCAGCAAGGAGTACAAAAAAGTAAAAAGGGGGGTACAGTAAGCAAATTGGTACCTATAGCCCAAATTAATGTAAACCTAATTATATAGTCTACGAACTTGCGCCTCCCTTCTCCATTTTCGCTTCCTGTACTGTGGCACTGCAGCTGCGGCTGCTGCGCCTGTCGGAGGAGTGCGACGTCGGAGGAGGAGGACGCCGGCGGTGAGGCTTCACCGGAGTCCATGGCACGGGGAAGTGCGACGTCGGAGGAGGAGGATATAAACGGCGAGGAGTTGGCGCTGTTGAAGAAGGAGGAGTCGACGGTTGCCGTTGTGGAAGGTGTGAAGCTTGCTACCAATCCTTCAATGGCCGTCACCCTCGGGTTGTAGAGGATTGCGATGATTGAGCCTCGTGCAGTGCCGTTTCGTGGTAACAGAAGCGTGAACGACTGTGTTTTGGTGGAGCGGCGCGATAGCGCAGCAAGTGCTACCCAACTGCACCGCCGCCACCGGCCGCTATCAACCGCTACCGGAAACCGTCGCGTTGCGGCACGGAAGTAGCGACTGGGTGCCGCAACCCGCGAACGATGCGCGATAGCGCAGTTTAGTGCCGCTTTTTTGATCTATGATATCATGTACACTAAAAAATTACAGCAATATAATGAGTTGCCAAATGTACAATTTGGAAGTGTTTTTAATTTTATGCTCAGTCACAGCCAATGATAAATCTCTAGCCACGTGATGGCACACTTAATATATTGCTAAGTATGATGAAAGATAGTACCTAATCTATATCAGGTTCTGTCCCATTAGCCGACCTCTAATATGAAGACAGTGTTGTCAATAGCAGATCGCAGAAAATCGCGATGAGCTGAAAATCTACTATAGCATATAGCGGATACCGTCACGGGCAAGTAGCAGAAGCAGCATAGCAGTTGAAATATAATATATATATATATATATATATATAATGATTAGATATGTATAAAAAAATTAAGCTATATGCAAACAAAAATAAGCTGGATAAACATTGACATAATATTAACTCAAAAGTTAAATTGTGCAAGACAAAATATGTTGGAAACATTAAAAAAAGAGCTAATTACTAAAGAAGTCCTAGTAAAGGAGTGGAGAAAGAGGCTGGACTCTGGAGGGTTCTGAGTTTTGGGAGGAAGGGTTTACGTAGAGATGTTAAGTGGCAATGATCTTCAACGGTTGAATGTAATACAAATAAAAAACGCTATGTTGGGCCAATTTTAAAACAAGAAAGTCCAAGTCACATTTGACTCCAACTCCATAGTTTAAAAACTCACGTGAGGTTTAGTATAGAATAAAACAAAAACAAATCTGAATCTTTATTATGTTTTATAAAGGCATGTGAGCCCAATTTTTCCAAGACCTGCAAGCCCAAACATCAGTCATCTCATGCATGGGAACCCTAAATCTGAAACTAGCTCGACTCTGCTCTATCACAGCTGACAAACTTTGCCGCTCTGCTCTGTTGGTTTGAGAAAGAAAAAAGAAAGGAAGTGGTAACAGAATGATTGAGTTTTTAGTTGTTTGGTATGAGAGGAATATGAAAGAGAGTGAAGAGAAAGGGAAGCATGATTCCCTCAAATCTTTACCGGTTAAATAAGAAATAGAAAGTGACTTTTTCTCAAATAGACAAATATGTCCCTACCTCTCTGGTAAACAAAAGTAAATAAATGAAAAGAAAGTGAGCAAGAAAAAAGGGACAAGGGTTAAGCTTTAGAAAGAAAACTTGTTGATCTTTCTCATGTTGCTTTCTTGTCAATTTTGGGGAGAACCAAATTTGAGTGGGTCCCACATATTTTTTTGTCTCAGTCTCTCCTATTTCTCTCGTGCCAAATATGGTTGCTCCTCTCCCTCTTCCCAATTTCTCTCTCACCAAACTCTTTCTTTCCTAAACCATTGTCACCAAACAGTGTTGATGGAAAATTCAAGCTTACAACATTACATTTTGAAAATTATCACCAATAATACTGACCATATATTAATGTAAAAAAAAATACAGGCAATATGATAAGAACTGGACCAGAGGTGAAGAAAATGCAGAAAGCTTTATTCACAACAGAAAAGGAATTTCCAGAATTACAATGTTGATTTCGAGACACCACTCTCCACACTCGCTGTTTTTCCAACCCCTTTTCCCTCTCTTTTCTCTCTATTTATACTTTCCTCCTCTAGTAACTAACTGCCAGTTAGTTACTAACTACTTACTACACTTAACCGCCCCAGCTTACAAACAGAGTCCTAATTAGTTTTTCTTCTATTTTACATTTTCCCCCATCTATTATTACTTCTATCAATACCCTCCCCTTCAAGATGGACCTTGTCCCCAAGGTCAAATTGAGGAAACACAGTGCTGATCTCTTCTAAACTTTCCCAATTATCTTCATGATGTGGCACCCTTGCCATTTAATAAGCACTTCCTGCTGTCCCTGTTCTGTACTCCTTCTTTGCATAACCTTCTCAGCCTGCACCTGAAGTTCTAGGTTTTTAGTCAAAGCTTTGGGTAATGGTTGAGGAGAACAAGTAGGTTTAATTGCTTTCTTGAGCAAAGAAAATATGGAATACAGGATGAATTCTGCTGTCAACAGGTAATTCCAACTTATAACCACTTCCCCCACCTTCTGAATTATTTTGTAAGGTCCATAAAATCTTGGATTGAGCTTCTCATTTGGTTTCTTTGCCAATGACTTCATCCTGTAAGGCTGCAGCTTCAGAAACACCCATTCTCCCACTTGAAACTCTACTGCCCTCCTATGTTTATTTGCATATTTCTTCATTTGATCTTGAGCCTTTAGTAGATTTACCTTCAACTCCTGAAGCAATTCATCTCTGTCCCTACACATCTGATTTATTTCCTCCAACTTAGAAGGAAGATCAGTCCCCTTAATTAGCAAGGGAGGCTCTTGCCCATATAAAGCTTTGAAAGGGGACATCTTGGCTGAAATATTGTAGTTAGTATTAAACCAAAATTCAGCCCAGGCCAAGTGAGCAGGCCACTGCTTTGGTTTAGTTCCAGTTAGGTACCTTAAATAAGCTTCCAAACACCTATTCACAACTTCTGTTTGACCATCAGTTTGTGGATGGTATGCTATGCTCATTTTCAATTGTGTTCCTGCCTGCCTGAATAATTCTATCCAGAATTGGTTCATAAACAACCTGTCCCTATCTGAAACTATAGATGTAGGAAATTCATGCAACCTAACACACTTCCCTAATGAATATATCAGCAACCTCTTTGGCAGTAAAAGGGTGACTCAGCTAAGAAATGAGCTGGAGGTAAGCTGCCAATGAAATCCAAGGATATATCAGCCCAAACTCTATTAGGGACAGGTAGAGGCTGTAGTAATCCTGCTGGAGCCAAGGTACTGGCTTTATTTCTCTGACATATCTCACATTCTGCCACATATTGCCTCACAACCTTCTTCATGCCATGCCAAAATACTACTCCAGCTACTCTTTTCAAAGTTCTAAGGAACCCTGCATGTCCCCCCACAGGTGAATCATGTAACTCCTTCAAAATCACCGGAATTCTAGAAGAATTTCAAACTAAAATCAATCTGTCTTTGTAATACAGTCTGCCTCCTTTGACAGCAAAACCAGGTTTTTCCATTGTTTTGGTCAATATCCCTTTCTATATCTTATACACTTGAGAGTCAGTCTGCAATTCTTCCTCCCATTCACTCCAATCCTCCTACTCAATGTTGTCAAAATCGCGAGTAGGATTGTAAACTCGTACGATCTCGCGCTTTTCAGACCCGTCCACGGGGTAACTCAGAGGGAGGATCGCAAGCTTTCCGGATTGTTGGTGGATCGTGCGGTGGCTCACGATGTGGACGGATCGCCGATCCGTGTCGATCCCAGCTGAAGAACACAAAAAAAATTTGCTTCGCGAGTCGGGTTCGTCTAAACCCGATTTGAATCTTACCTTTTAGATTGATTAGGGCTCGAGGATTTGGAACTGCTGCTCTTCATCACTGCTGCTCTACGTCTGTGCCTCTTTCGTTCGTCATCAAGGATTTGGAACTGCTCCTCTTCATCATTGCTGCTCTGCGTCTGCACCTCTTTCGTTCTTCATCGTCACTGCTTGCCACCACCACTACTCGTCACTTCTCGTCGCCGCCGCTACTCGTCGCTTCTCGTCTCCACCGCAGCTCGTTGCTGCTCATCGCCGTTCGGTCGTGGAGTGTTGGTGTGTGTGCTTTCCTTCTTCAGTTCTTTGTATTGTTTTCAATTTCATCCTCTCCTCTCATTCCTCTGCGTCTCTGCGAGTCTGCTGCGCCCTCTTTGTATTGTTTTATAATTGCTTTTAAAATATAATTATAATATACTGAATACTGATGATTAAAAATTATTTTTTTTAAATATAAGTATAATAATATTAACTTCCTTTAGTATTTTGAAGGGAAAAAAAATGGCAAGTGGCAGCAAACATAGTAGTGATGGTCCCAGTGGTGCTGAAAGGGCAAGGAGTAGTGGAAGTGGTATTGGATCAAGGACTGATATTGCATGGAATCATTGTGTTTCAATTGATGGGAATGCAAGGAAAGTGAAGTGCAAATATTGTGAGAAGGTATTTACAGATTGAAGCATCATTTAGCGGGAACTTCAAAGGACATTGGATGTTAGACACTCGACCAGATTAAGAGAAGAAAGAATGGAAGAATGAATCTTTATTGCTGTTCTTGGAGATTAACCTCCTCATTTTCTCCTCCACTTTTGCAAGTGACAAATTATGGAAGTTCCTTCTACCTTGTCATCCATTATTCTTTGTACTCACCTGTTGGACAGATGCTTCTACCTGCTACCCTTCTTTCCCAAAGAACAGTTGGGTTTCTGACCTTGATAGCTATGGCTATAGCTTCTGCCCAGGCTTCCCATAACTCCATTTTTCTCTTCCACTTGTCGTGCTTCATTCATGGCTTCCATCAAATCCTGGGATGCAATCTCACTTCAGTGCCAATTTCCTTCTTCAATCCCTTGAGGAAAATCTCCATTAAAAAAGACTCCTCTAATCCCTTCACTGTCCCTACACTTTTCTCAAATTGGCTAATGAATTCCTGCATTGTGGTCTCTTGTTTTAAAGCTAATAGCAAATGAAATGGGCTCCCAAGATTAGCCCCTTGGAATCTTTGAGCTACAGAAATCTTGAACCCTTGCCAAGAATGGTTTGGGTTCCAAGATTTTCACCATTGATACCAGCCTAGTGCCTCTCCTTCCATTTCCATCATTACTGCCTCCAGCTTATCCTCCTCACATACAGATTGCAGTCGGAAGTATCTTTCCATTTTGGAGAGCCAACCCAATGGGTCTTCTCCAATTAAAAGGGGTAATTCAAGATTCCGTCTGCTACCTCCGATTCCAGCGTTTTCCTTGCTTCTTGCCCACGATTCCTCCTCCCTGACCTTCGCCGCAGCAGATGATTGCTCCCACACCGCCACCAGCTTCTGAATCGCGTCTTCCATGGATTTCAGACGCGTTTCCATCGTATCACGCGTCTCTTCTAAGACCCCCTCCAGTGCCTCAACTCTCACCTCCATTTTGTTGTTTTTCTTCGCTGCCATTAATGACCCACAGCCCCAGAATGGAGCTCTGATACCAGTGTTAGACACTGGACCAGATTAAGAGAAGAAAGAATGGAAGAATGAATCTTTATTGCTGTTCTTAGAGATTAACCTCCTGCAGTTACAATAGTGAATTCGAGGTTCACCACCCTCCTAATACTCTCAGCTTACCGGCTACCTTATGCTCAACCATCCCCTGCTATTTATAATATCTAACCCCTTCCCAGCTAACTAACTAACACCAACAGAATATTAACTAACAGACTAACAGCTTATCCTAGTCCTAGATCCTATCATTGGAGCATGTAGGGCTGTTCCTGATGACGTGAAGAAATTAATGTGGGATATTGTTTCTCAGTTGCAGCAAAATCTGATTAAAAAGTCGCAATTCAAAGAATATGAAAGTGTGACTGAATCAGATGAGGGTAGGAAAAAAAAAAGCAGAATCAGTAGATATTGATACTGTAGCAAATCTTTTCAAGCGAAGGGGAATGAGCTCTCAGTCTACTATGAATAGCATTTTCAAGAAGAACTTGAGGGAGGATGCATGTGAAGAAATTGCCTTATTTTTTTACAACAATGATATACCTTTTAATGTAGCAAAGAGTGAAGAGTTCAAGAAGATGTTTGAATTGGTTGCAAAACATGGTCTAGGATTTAAGCCACCATCCTACCATGAGGTGAGGGTGAAATATTTGAAGCAGCAAATTGAAAAGACCAATCAGAATTTGGAGGAACATAGAAGATATTGGAGGAAAACGGGATGCACTATAATGACTGACGGATGGACCGATAGGAGGAGGAGGACTATTCTTAACTTTTTGGTAAATAGTCCTAAGGAAACTATATTTTTGAAGTCTATTGATGCTTCTGACATACGTAAGACAGCTGATAGAATTTTCAAGATGATGGATGATATTGTTGAGGAGGTACGGGAAGGGAATGCCATCCAAATTGTAACTAACAATGCAGCCAATTACAAGGCTGCTGGAGATTTGTTGATGCAGAAGAGAAAGAAGTTATATTGGACACCTTGCGCAGCTCACTGCATTGATTTAATGCTGGAAGATTTTGAGAAGAAAATTTCACTCCATCAAGAGACAATTGCAAGTGGTAAAAAAATTACAACCTACATATATTCAAGAACTGGTCTTGTTTCCTTATTGCATACATTTACTAAGGGAACTGATTTGATTAGACCAGCCACTACTCGTTTTCCCACTTCTTATTTGACTTTGGGATGTTTGTATGAGAATAAGGGATCACTTATTAGGATGTTCACATCGAAGGAGTGACAATTTAGTCAATTTGTAAAGACTAGGGATGGGGTGCTTGTGGAAAATTTGATTACTGATAAGGGATTTTGGAATAATGTCTTGCATTGCATGAGGGATATTTTCCCCCTAATTAAGGTGTTGTGCATGGTGGATTCAGATGAAAAGCCAGCCATGGGCTTCATTTATGAAGAAATGGACACTACCAAAGAGAAGATACAAAGTCTCTTCAATGGGGTTACTAAGAGGTAATTAATTAATTATCTTCTACTTGTTCGATTTTTTAATTTATATTATTATAGACTGTTTGAAAATTTATTTATTTATTTTTACCATTCTTAGCTACACTCCCCTTTGGGAAATCATTGATGAAAGATGGGATAGGCAATTGCATCGGTCTTTGCATGTTGCAGGCTATTATCTTAACCCCATGTTGCACTATAATCCTGAATTTAAAGTTGATTATGAAGTGAAGCGTGGAATGTATGACTGATTAGATAGGATGGTGGGAGACATTGATGAGATATCTATGATTGATGCTCAAATTGAGGATTTCAAAAGCAAATCTAAGTTTTTTGGTAGTCAAATAGTTCAACGTGCACTTAAAACAAAAACTCCAGCACAATGGTGGGAGTCCTATGGTGATGAACATCCAGAATTGCAAAGATTTGCTATTCGAGTATTGAGTCTGACATGTAGTTCATCCGGTTGTGAGCGTAACTGGAGTGCCTTTGAGAGAGTAAGAATTTGAATTTATGAAATTCATTTTATAATTATTTACCTATACTTAGTACCTATTATTTTTTAATGGATTTTATAATTATTTAGGTTCATACCAAGAAGAGAAATCGTTTACACCAAAAGACCATGAATGATGTGTTGTTTGTCATGGCTAATACAAGATTGAACAAGAAGAAGGACGTTAGAAAAGGGAAGGTTTATAACATTGATGATCTTTCTTCTGATGATGAATGGATTGTGGAGGACAATGAGGCAAATTCATATTTCGATGCTCTAGATGAACACATTTTAGTTCAAGCGGGAGAAAATGCTAGTGGTGGCGGTGAACCCATAGATGATTTGGAGGTTCCTCCAATTGCTGATGATGCAGATGGAGGAGATTCAATTAATGAGCATGAAGATCATATGGAGAATGACTATCCTGATTTTAATTTGAATGATCTCCTAGACTAGTGTGATTGTATTAAGTAATTATGAATTATTGTGACTTTATGAGTTTATGTTATGACTTGTGAACTTATTTTGAGTTGTGTTATGTTTTGGATCTTAATCTTTATTATTTATTATGAGTTATAAGTTGTTTTTCTTGTCTATGTTATTTTTTTATGAATATGCATGTGTATAAATATAATTTTACATATACATGTAACTCTTACAATCCGAGTTACGATCCTTGAGTTAGATCTTTTACCCCCCTTCCGATCCTCTAGTTTGACAACATTGCTCCTGCTGCACCAAAGAGATGGCAGAAAAATTAAATTGTCTGGAAAGTGCATCAGCCACTACATTTTCTCTCCCTGGTTTATATTGAATCTCAAAGCTATATCCAATCAATTTAGAGGCCCATTTAAACTGATCTTCACTTAATAACTTCTGATCATTCAAAAATTTGAGACTCTTTTGATCTGTTTTGATTATAAATTTCCTTCCCAGCAGATAATGCTTCCATTTCTTAACTGTCAACACCACAACCATAACCATCAATTCTCTTTCATACACAGACTTAAGCTGACCTCTTTCAGATAAGGCCTTACTCCAAAAAGCTAAAGACCTTCCTTCTTGCAGCAGCACTGCCCCTAATCCAGTACCAGAAGCGTCAATTTCCAGCACAAACTGCTTGGAAAAATCTGGAACCCTTAATATAGGCAACTCCTTCATTGCTTTCTTCAATTGTTCAAAAGCTACAGTAGTCTCCTCTCCCCATTTAAAAAACTTTGTTTTTAATAATGCATTTAATGGATGAGCTATCTGTCCATAATTCTTCACAAACCTCCTATAGTATCCTGTCAAACCCAAGAATCCTCTCAGCACTTTTGCATCTACAGGTATTTGCCAAGCTGTCATAGCTTCTAACTTGTTGGGATCAGCTTCCACACCTTTTCCAGAAATGATATGCCCCAAGTAATCTAAACTTCTTTGGCGAAAACTACATTTTTTTCTATTAGCATACAATTCTTGTCACTGTAATACTTGCAACACAGCCTTTAAATGCATAATATGTTCTTTTAATGTACCACTGTAAATCAGAATATCATCAAAAAACACCAAGACAAACTGCCTCAAGAATGGCTTCATTACCTCATTCATTAATGGCTGAAAAGTAGCAAGAGCATTGGTTAGCCCAAAGGGCATAACCAAGAATTCATAGTGCCCTTCATGAGTTCGAAAGGCTGTTTTCTGCACATCTTCCTCTCTCATCCTAATCTGATGATATCCAGCTTAGAAAACCACTCAGCCCCTCCAATTTCATACAGCAACTCCTCTATCACTGGCATAGGAAATCTATCAGGCACAGTCATCTTATTTAAGGCCCTGTAGTCAACACAGAATCTCCAGCTTCCATCTTTCTTGTTGACTAAAATGACAGGACTAGCATATGGACTAATGCTGGTCCTAATGATTCCTGCTGCTAACATGTCACCTACCAGCTTCTCTATCTCATCTTTCTGGTAGTGTGAATATTTGTAAGGCCTCAAATTAGGAATTTTATTTCCAGGCTGAATGTTGATAGCATGACCCTTGCTTCTATAGGGTGGCAGACCCTGAGGTTCTTTAAAAACCTGACAGAATTGCTCCAATGTTTCCAGCACCCCATCCGAAATCCCTTCCACCTCCCTTGTTGCCTCCACTGTTTTAAACTCAATCATAAATCCCTTGTCTTCTTCCAATATGGTACTTCTAACAGATTTCAAACTGATGGCAGCCCTAATTAATTCTGGATCAGCTTTCAAACATACTTCTTGGCCTTCAGATTTTACAGTCAAGGTCAATTTCTGAAAATTAGCCTTTACCTCTCCTAAATTGGCCAACCATTCTACTCCCAAAACCAAATCAACACCTCCTAATTCAAACAAATAACAGCCTTGTACAACCTGTAAATTTGGTAGCTCAATAGCTAATCCTCTAGACAATCCTTGACACCTCACCTTATGCCCATCTCCTACTTCCACAGAATAAGGATTAGTCCTGGTTACCTCTAAATTCATTTCTTTTACCAATCTTGCAGAAATGAAATTGTGGGTAGCTCCACAATCAATCAAAATGGCCACCTTCCTTTAACTCTGCCCCATAATTTGAGGGACCTCTTGGTAGTAAAACCCTCAATGCTGTGTAATGACAGTTGATACAACTTTTCACTTTCTTCCTCCTCAACATTCCCCTGCAGCTCATCTTCCTCTTCCTCCAACACCATCAACCTCAGTTGTTTGTTTTTACAAACATGATTTGAGTGATACTTTTCCTCACATGTAAAACACTCACCCTTCCTCATTTTCTCATTTATTTTTGCAGGAGACAACTTGTGGAATGTCTTCCTTCCCCTTCAATTCTCATTGCCACCCTCGGCTTCCAAGACAGGTTCAACTCCTTTCCCTGCCATACTCATTCCTTCAGCTCCTTTTCCTGCCATACTCGTTCCTTCCTTCCAAATTCTTTGGTTCCAGAGGTTAGGTTTCTGCCATGGAAGCCCTTTTCCAGTGCTTCTTGGCAGTTTTGCCAATACCCTTATCTTTTCCTCCACTTGTCTTGCTTTGCTCATGGCCTCCATCAAATTTCTAGGCTCATGCAACCTTACTTCTGTACTAATTTCCTCTTTTAATCCTTTTAAAAAAATTTCCACCAAGAAAGTTTCATCTAAATCCTTCACAGTTCCCACCAATTTCTCAAATTGACTTATGAAATTCTGTACAGACTCTTCTTGCTTCACAACCAATAATGTTTGAAAAGGATTACCTAACATAGCTCCATGAAATCTCTGGGTAATTGCAGCAGAAAACCCTCCCCAATCTTGGTTTGGATTTCGCTGCTCCCACCACTGGAACCATCCCAAAGCCTCGCCTTCAAGCTCCACTAGCACCACCTCCATTCTTTCTTCCTCGCACACTCCTTGCAATCGGAAATACCTCTCCATTCTGGCTAACCACCCAAACACCTCATCCCCTTCAAAAGTGGGTAATTCCAAACTCCTCCACCTGGTCCCATTCTCGCGTCCATTTCTCCTTGCTTTCCCCGTTGTTTCTCCTCGTGCCGGCGCGGGTACTTCTTTTTTCTCCAGAGCCGCCGCCAACCAATGCACTACTGCTTCCATCGACTCCAATCGCAGCTCCAGCGTCATAGTTTTAAATAGCGGATAGCGGCCGGTAGCGGCTGACCCTCAAAACGCTATAGCGGGTAGCGGTAAAGCTGCTACTGTGAAGTCCATAAGATACTTATATAATAAGTTATACCACATATATAAATGCTCTAAGATAAGAAATCACCAAAAATAGGAGAAAATGAGGAATGAAAAGTATAATACTACACATTCAAAATCAAAACAAGGATTCAAGGAACATAAAGGAAGCAACATACTAATTCATTGAAAGTAACTAAATTAATAACATTCTAGGAACACAAATGATCCAAGTAGAGTCAAATAGAAAATTTCCATGGCTCTTTCAAAGTCAAGAAACAAAATAACTAATCAAAATCATCATCAAACATTTCTTGAAAGTCGTCTTCTTGTCCACCCTCGCTTTCTTCACTAGTATCAAGTTTGTAGATCTGCTCATCCTCATCTTCTATGTCTTCGTTATCACCTTCTTCAATTTGTTCAACTTCAGCCCTTATTCCACTAGAGCTTGATGGCATAGAAGCAGTTTCCTTCTTGAATTTAGTATGCTGCCTAGTGTAAGTTATAGGCTCATTAACCCCAGTTACATTAGCAACATCTCCCCAAGTCAAGTTATCATCATCAAAAACGAATTCATTTTCTGCATCTTCACCCATTTCCCCCACCAACCATTCATTACTTTCATCAATGTCTTTTAGGACAATGGGATCAATCAAATCACGACTCTCAAAACGTTCTTT
>PYAF01002168.1:5992-41951 GCA_007407185.1 Glycine tomentella | reverse complement strand
AAATAATGGCCTGCAGCATGTAATGGATGATGAAGTTGGCAATCCCATCTTCTATCAATTATAGCAAAGACATCCCTGTATTTATCTTCATTTCCATTGAAAGATTTTTGAATTGCTTCCTTGGCCCTATCCATTGCTTCATATATATATCCCATTGCGGGCCTTTTTTCATTATCAACAAGTCTAAGCACCCGCACAAAAGGCCCCATAACCTTTAAAGAATAAATAACATCATTCCAAAACGATGGCATAAGTACAGTGTCAGTTGCCCTTTTTCCCTTAGGGTCTTTTGCTATATTTGATTTCAACCAATCATCTGATGTGAACATCTTTCTAAGATTATTTTTTTTGTTTATGAAGCCTTTGCAATGTGAGGAATGTTGTAGCAAATCTTGTCACTCCATGCCTAACTAATTCAGTCTTGCTTGTATACTTCCTCATTGTGTTCAATGCCAATGTGTGATTATAGATGAACCCAACAAGCTTGATTC
Organism: Glycine tomentella; assembly: GCA_007407185.1. Lineage (NCBI taxonomy): Eukaryota > Viridiplantae > Streptophyta > Magnoliopsida > Fabales > Fabaceae > Glycine > Glycine tomentella. The sequence goes on along the minus strand of PYAF01002168.1, from coordinate 41,460 downwards.
CTCTTTGTATTGCTTTTTTAACTCTCTCAATTTTTCCAATATCTTCAAGCATCAAATCCAAACAGTGTGCAGCACATGGAGTCCAAAACAAATGTTCTCTCTTTGCTTGTAACAATTTTCCAGCCAATACATAATTGCTTCCATTGTCGGTCACCAATTGAACAACATTTTTCTCGTCAATCTCTTCAACAAAAGTATCTAAAAGCTCAAATAATTTTGCTCCACTCTTGACATAAGAAGAAGCATCAATGCTCTTCACAAACATAGAACCGGAAGGAGAATTCACCAAGAAATTTATCAATCTCCTATTCTTTCTATCAGTCCATCCATCCGACATAATGGAACATCCATAGTTGGCTCTTTGTTCCTCATGATCTTTTAATAAATTCTTGGTGTAATCCAATTCCTTCTTTAGTAGAGGAACTCTACACTCATAATAACTTGGGAGCTTTAGATTTGGACGGTAATTCCCAATTGCTTCAACCATGTACTTGAAGCTTTTTGAACGTACAACATTGAAAGGTATTCCATTTGTACACAAAAATCTTTCAATGTATTGAATAGTTCTGGCCCTTGCTTCTTTATTACAGGCATCATTTATGCTTGTTTGCCTCTTTCCTTTGCCCACTTTAATGCTTGCTTCTGGTTTATTAAAAAACAGTAAATCCAAGGGGCCTTTAACTCTCTTGGCAGCAGCAGTATTACCGGTAGAGGCTTCACTTGAAGCTGTCTCAGTCCTTTTCCCACTTTTGATGTATTGAATTTCTTGCACCTCTTCTAACATATCATCATCTTCATGTATATCAACACTATATGCATCCTTTTCAACAAGCTTTTGCATATAAGCATCTTGCAGAGTCTTCTTGATTTCTGCTGGGATTTTTTTACAAGGACCCACATCTCCCTTCAACCCAATCTGGTGTCTTTTGGCTCTTGTGATGCCACCCGTTGTAACTTTCCCACAAAAATCACATGTTACACATCTCTTGTTGTTGATATCTTTTAAACTGTTCCACTGCCATGCCATGTCAAGATGTTCACCAGTGGGTTTTACCAATCCGCAAGAACCCACTGGATCTGGAATGCTTTGTGATGCCATGAAACCACTGCGGGTTGTGGCTGCTGCTTGAAGGCTAAAAGAAGGAGAAGGAGGCAGAAACAGAGCAGAAAATGAAGAAGGAGGAGGCAGAAACAATTAAAACAGAGCAGAAAATGAAGAAGGAACCAACCTACTGTGTGCACGAAGGAACAGCAGGCGGAGAAGGCGACGGGAGAGCAGCAGAGCAGCGGAGAAGGCGACGGGAGAGCAGCAGAGCAGCGGAGAAGGCGACGGGAGAGCAGCAGAGCAGCGGAGAAGGCGACGGGAATGCAGCAGAGCAGCGGAGAAGAAAAAAAAAACGTAAACTGCAGCTGGAGAAAGTGAAGCACGTGAATAGCAGAATAGGTAGCCTTCTTTTCAGAGAAAACATCAAGGGTAAAAGTCCAGACTACCCTCACTTATTGCTGGACTTTTACCCTTTTACCCTTAAGCTTGGTTTAATTTGCAAACCATTACCCTGATAGAAAAACTCCTCTGCAACTCTCTATCTTCACTGTAGCGCCGCTAACGCACGGAACCTTGCTGCCAGCCGCTCCTCCGCCACCGGCCGCTACCGGAAACTGTCGCGGTGCGGCACGGACGTAGCGGCTGGGTGCCGCAACCCGCACACAGTGCGGTATGGCGCGCAATAGCGCCGCTTTTTAAATCCTAGTCCAGCGTCTCACGATTCACCTCCAGAGCTCTCTCTATCACGTCTACTCTCGCTTCCATTTTCGCGCTTCCCTTCGCCACCATTAATCCTCACAGCTCCAAGATCGGAGCTCTGATACCAGTTGATAAGAACTGGACCAGAGGTGAAGAAAATGCAGAACGCTTTATTCACAACAGAAAAGGAATTTCCAGACTTACAATGGTGATTTCGAGACACCACTCTCCACACTCTCTGTTTTTCCAACCCCTTTTCCCTCTCTTTTCTCTCTATTTATACTTTCCTCCTCTAGTAACTAACTGTCATTTAGTTACTAACTACACTTAACCGCCCCAGCTTACTAACAGAGTCCTAATTAGTTTTTCTTCTATTATACATTTTCCCCCATCTATTATTACTTCTATCACAATACTTTAAATGTTCTAGTCAAAGTTTGGTATAAATAGCAATGACTTTATAGGGGTTGGTGCTGAAATTTACTGTGTTTGATTCTGAATTACAAGATACAAACCAAAGTTATTTATGGTCTGCTTAGCACCATAGTGATGCTAAGTGGCCCATGGCTGCAACAAACTTCCACCACAGAGCATTTCTGGGAGCACAACCGTCACAGCTGGAATGGCAGCTGAAATTCACATGCGATAGTGGGGGGGCGGCGGCACCAATGGAAGCCCCCCACCCTGCCCCTATTCCAGATTTGTTTTAGATTTTTGGGAGTAAAAATGAGATTTCACACCCCCTCTTTTTGACCTTTAGGGAAAACCCTACTTTCCCTCTGTCATGAACTCTATTTCACACACACAACACTCATCTTTAACCCCCCCCCACCCCGCCACCCATTGCCACTGCAAGCCTCTTCTCTGGCAGTTTTCCAGTGACTCTGTTGTGCAACTGTGATGTTCTCCTCTATGTTTGAACACATATGATCTAAGTAAATGCATGATAATTTTCAGAAATAAATTGACACAACATGAAGTATGCAAGATTAACAAATAAGGGTGACTATGGATTCAAGCAAAATAAAGAGAATTAAGCACCCAAAAGCAGAAACATTCTACCTGTAGCAGAAGCAGCGGGAATTGGAGCAGCTGTTGGTTGTTGAGGCATACTCCTTATTGGGGTTGAATTGTAATCATCCCGAGGCACAGATGTAATATTTAACTTCCCAGGAGTCTTACTTGATTTTGCTCTTATCGCATACCGCTTATTTTGAAACCAATTCCAAACCTATAATGAAGCGGAAAACTAAGAAAATGAAGGGTCAAAGTTTCCAATTTAAAATAAAATATAGTAGTCATATCATACTTGCTTCATCTGCACTGCAATCTTGCCTTTACGATCTTGTGATTCACTGAAAGAAAGAAAGAAAGAACAACTTTCATCACACTTTTCTGGAGCAAACACAATATTATTTGTAGTCTGATACTCATTACAATTTACAACACTCTATAAGAGCATAGGAAGTTAGGCACAGAGGCACACCTGAACTTCTCTGCAAGAGTTGTAAGAACATCACGTGATGGCATTGCATTGTTATGTTCTTGAAGAATAGCTTCCATTTCTGCTACCTATACAGAGAAAAAATAGTTTTTGACAGCACGCTTTACAGAAAATCTATGTTGATAGAACCTTACAATTTGCAATTTGAGTTCCATATCGCCAAAACTAATCATACAATTCAACCATTTGTTATTTTTTGTTCTTAGCTTCCACCAATTTTCATCAAAGAAACTGAAACTCAGATAAGTTCTGCTTCTTAAATGAAAAAGAAAAGAAGTAAAGGAGCACCATTAAACACTATTTAGTTACCCTGCTCTGTTTTCATTCTTCTGAAACAAAGGCTTCACACACTTGGTAATGATTTAAGATTTTGTTTCATCAGACTCGGTTAATTTGTTTTGTCAATTTCTAATTTCAAAATTATAACATTGAACACTACAAATCATATATTTGTGAGGAAAAAGCTTCACAAAACAAGAAATACAATATGGCATATGGCATTTGACCAAATATAAAAAAGTTTTGGTAGCATAGAGTCAACATTTATAGCCTAACCCCAAATACACCCAAATCCTAAGACAGGGAACAAAACCTATTTACGGATAGTGAGGTTTACACATCACATAAATTTCACACCCCTTCCCACCACTTGCACAAAAAGATGTGGATACCATACAAGGGGTCTACAAAAGTGATGCAACTACCCTTTACCCTAATTCATTGTGCAATGTCATAGCCCTAACTTGGTTCATGTATTTTCATCATCCATCATTGGTTTATTACACCAACACAAACGAAATATCCACCATTCAGAAACCAAATACTACACATGCATAGAAAAATCGAATGCCACAAAATCAATCCAATGACAAAATTTAGAGCACGAAAACGAAGGAGATATGAATGAGAGCCCCTTGGATGATTTAATTCAGCACAAGATTAAAACTTTAGCATAAAACAAAAGCCCAATAGATAAACACACGAGAAAAAGAGATAGAAAACATGAAAGAATCACGTGAATTTGAAATTTTCGATGAATACCTCAGGCTGAGTGAAGCGAAAGGCTGGGCCCCCATTACTGGGTGGACGACCCATGATCAGAGGAAACCGAGAAACAAAGCACAGAGAGAGAGAGAGTTTCTGTTGGAAAGAAAAAAAAGGGTGTTCAGAAGAAGTTGAAAGTTGAAAGCTTTGGTTGTGTTGCGAAGAGAAGAGAAGAGATGTGAGAAAGGGAAAACAGACGCATGTAACAGGTGACGTTGTGGATGATGAAATATATACAGCTACCCGCGAGATTCTCATCCTCCTTGCATTTTATTGTAATAATTTTTTTATAAATAAAATTATTTTAATGCCACTAAAGTTAATTTTAAATCACAACTCATATCATGATCTCCATAAATAGAAAGTTTACGTGGATTGAACGAGATTAATTTTAAAGGGAAAATATCCAATTCAATCACTTCTATTTTTTAGGAAATAAACTTATTTCATTTATGATAAGTGAAGAGATACATTGTGGAATATGATTGTAGATATAAGAACTAGCACTAAAAATTGACATCCTTGCTAAAGTATGAGCTGACAATTTATTTTGTCTCTTTACCAAATTCATCATTGAATTGGGGAAAAAGAAAAATAACAAGTTTCATTTATTCAAAATTAAATTGGAATCAGAGAGACCATGGCTAAGATTGTTGAAGTCAGAGATTGATAATATCCTTCAACGAAGTCAGAGATAATATCACAACTCATATCAACGAAGTCAGAGAGACCATGGCTAAGACTGTTGAACTCAAAATCAATGTTCTGGTAATTTAAATCCTTCAGCGAAATCAGAGATTGGATTAGATCCCATGCTTTTGCCTCAGTCGGGTTTGGAGTTCCATGTTGCCATGTTTAAGCTTGGAGAAATGAGCCATTGTGATTTCTCAAACAAAGACCAATTCCGAAACATAGTTGTTGCTGGAAAAGTGTTGCATCCATGTGGCACTTAATGCGCCCATGGGAAGGCTTTTGTCATGTCGAGTTGTCTTGATTGTGGTAGGAAGAGATAGTGTTGGTTCGGTGAAAGCAAGCTTGTTGCCACTCGGAAAGGTATTAGAAAGCTTGTTGAATTGTGATGTTTGCTCGCTTGTACTGATTGTTCCATATCTTACGGTTTGGCTACTTCCAGATGCTCCAAAGAATGGTGGCGAATTTGATACCAAAATTATCCTCCCTGTGACATTTAAAGCGATTTACCCTTTGGCTCTTGTTTCATCTGATTTGATCAAATTTAAAACCACTGGATAGATTTTCAATTTTACTTTTGTAAGACATATAATAAATATAACAAAAATAATTTAAATTATTATATATTTTATTTATATATCATTATATAACATAATAATATAATCTTTTAAATATATACTATATCAAAAATAAATTTATATAACTTGATAATTATATTTATGTATCTTAATTCAGATAGATAGTAAAAAGTTATCTTTAATTAAATATTTTTTTACAAATAGATATAAATTATATAATAATTTTATAAATATATAAGAATACAAATATAAACATGATTGATAATATCAATTTATATATATATATATATATATATCAATTTATATATATATATGTATATATGTTTGATTTGGATTGATCCAATTTAATAAAAATATTTGATTTTTTAAATTTTTGATTTGTTTGGTTTTTAATTTATTCATTTTTAGTTTTTTGGATTGAATTTTTTAATTCTCATTGAATTGGATTGATTTATGAATACTCATATCTATAATGTCTTTTGTGTAAAGCAAAAATAAAATCAAATGTTAAAAGAATTATTACATAATTTGAGATAGGTCAGATACTAAATATAGATGCGAAAGAAAATTATGTTCGAGATATGTTCAAATACTAACTTCAAACGTTCAAAGGCATCACATATGACTATTGGAAGGAGAAGATGATTGCAGATTTTGAATCCATGCACATTGACATGTGGTATGTGGTGGATAATGGAAATCATATTCTATTTGATGAAGAGCTAAATGAGATCCCTAGAAATCGGTGGACAGAAGAGAAAAAATAAATGTTTCTACTCAACTCAAAAGCTCAAATGCTCTGTTGTGCACTCTACTAGGAGAAGAATATACCAAAGTCCAGAGGTTCAAAAGCGCAATGCAGATGTGAGACACCCCTGTCATAACATATGAATGGTCATCGCAGGTAAAAAGGAACAAGTTAAGTCTCTTCAATGTAAGTCTAAATTGTTTACTATGGAGGAAGGAGAAGACATATAATGTATGTTTAGTCGCTTTCAAACCATACTAAACGACCTAAGGTCTCTAGGTAGAACTTTTGATAATTATAATCATATTGACAAAATCTTGAGAAGTTTGTTTAGAAAATGAAGACTGCAGTCCGCAGGTAACAACTTTAAGAGTCCTAAAGAATCTTGACATCATGTCCCTTGAAGAACTTGTTGGAACTCTTAAGGTTGATGAACAATAATTTTAGAAAAATGAAGGACTTAAGAAAGGGAAGTCTCTAGCTCTTAGCATCCAAAAGACCAAGAAAGAATCATCGTCCAAGGAGTCATCTTCAAAATCAACGTCTAGAGCTCTAAATGTAGAAAATTCCTCTGATGAAGAATATAAGGAGAAGTCTAATGAAGATGATGAGCTTGCTTTCATCTTAAGAAAGATTCGGAAGAACAAAAGTGGATCTAAGTGGAAGAACATCTCCAACAAGGTGTTAGGTCTTGACATTTTGATGTATAACAAAAAACATATAAATTATTGACATTCTAATTAGTTTTGACAAGTGGACAGGATCCTTATGCTAAAGGAATTTATAGCATTCACAATTGTAGAGAGAATGCTTTGCTCTTTAACTAGTGTCCAACATGCAATTTAGTGAGTGTCCACTCTTGTGTAAATTAGTATAAACACATTGTCTTAAGGAAAACTCATGCGTCCTGATGGAGGTCCATTGCAAACTAAAGGTCTAGAAGGAGAGCTTGAAGCACTTCCTTTGGTTAGCTTTAAAGGACCCATGACAAAAGCTAGAACTCATGCCCTTCAAGACCACATCAAAGCTAACTTGTATCTTTTGGACAAGCATGAAGAAGCACACCAACTCAGTACAAACACAAAACAGGGTCTGTCTGTTTTAATCGATTACCATTTATCTGTAATAGATTACACAACATTTTGTAAAATGGAGAAAACTTTGTGTCAATCGATTACATAATGAAATAATCGATTACTTTGTTCATACATCTATTTCTAGAATTGGGAAATTTTCACTGCCATCTCACGCTACTGGCGTGAGATGTGGCGCTAGTAGCGCCAACATGTAAGCAGTCCAACCTATCAGCACCAGCAGCCACGCTATTAGCGCCGACGACACGGGATTTCAAGATTTTAATTGATATTGCACAGAAATAGAAGACAAGAAGGGGTTTTATAACCTAAATATAAATATGGACTTAAGGGACTAGAAGGAGGACTTCCACACTGGAAAAGAACAGAATAATAGCAAAGGAGGCAGCTTTGGGAGTGCTTAAGCTAGGTCAAGAGAATTGATAATTAAGATTGAAGGGGATATCTCTTCTTCTTGTCCTTATTTTTTATTCTTGATCTAGGTATCTCTCATTTATTGAGGTCAGACATGAATATGTCTAGCTAATTCTTACATTTGTAGTGAGGGCCACAACCTAATGTGAATTCTTTTGATATTGGATTGAAGTCTATGATTCTTTTATGCTAAATCATTTTGTTTCACCTTGTGCTGTATGAATTATATATCTTTATTGAAATTGATCACTTTGATAAAGTTCTGAGAATTAGGGTTCACAATAGGAATATTGGGGCTTTGATTTCTGACAATAAGTGGAATAACAATTGATACATTAGCTAGGGATAGGGATGTGTAATTGCAAATGAATTGATGCGTCTCACTTAATGCTTGATCGAAGAGGAATCACTAAGGAATTAGGGTTTTTACTTGGGTTAAAGGGTTAAAGTTACTAAGGAATTAGTCTTTAACTAGTGTTCATGTAAAGAGACATTATCTAAATAATTAGTATAATTGAATGTAGTAATCAATCTAAGTTAAGAAGGTGGGGATCAAAAGGTGAGTGTGCCCTGGCTACAATTCATTCTCATATTTTCCTAAAACCATTACTCTTATTCTTGAATCTTGTCTTTTACTTTTCCTTACTTCAAAATACAATACACACTTTCATCCAACGTTTATTCATCCAATTTAAAGATAATAGTTGCGATAAATTTGGTACCTCAATCCTCGTGGATACGATACTCTAATTATCATTTTATTACTTGGAACAATCGATATACTTGTCAAGATCGCAACAGAAACCACAAGTGATATAAACACTAAAACTAGGTGCAACCACTTGTGCTTGTGTACGTGAGATTTTTTTTAAGCAAAACCAATAGGAAATTAAGTGTAGCCTTATGTGAGTATGTGTATACATTTGTATGCCTTCTTAGAAGTGGTGAATGTTAAGCCATGAATCAAACAAAAAAGAATTCAGCCTCTTAAGCAAGACTTCCACGTGCACCTTGAGCCATAATGAAGGGAATCTTTGCTTTTTGTGTAAATAAGCATGCATTAAGTGCATAGAACTAAAATATCTTCACGACATGATTACTTAGTTACATTGGAACCAATCCAAAGGCTAACTAAGTTACATCCTAACTAATTTCCTTACATCCTAACTAAATCTTTTCCTATAAATATTCCCTTGATTTAAAATTCTGCACAACTATCTCTTTCTCAACCTCACGGCCAATTCCCACCTTTTCTCACTTCACTTTGCTTTCTTCTTATTTCTTTATTAAACTTAAAAACCGTAGCTTTCACCTCCATATCTTTCTCTTCTTTCTTCCAAACCATTAAATACGAGATAAGACTTTCATTCCTTCAAGACCTTGATGTGCAGCCAAGTACTTGGAAGAGTTGGAAGAATTGGAAGCAAACTTGTTTAAAGTAGGTGAAAGTTTAGGTTTATTTATCACTTGATTCTTGAGATTATTTGAATGGTATTTTGGTGTATCTTAGTCTTAAGCTTGATGGCATGTGGAAGTTTAATATCTTGTATTCTTGAAGAACTTTTATACAACTTTGCTTCAAGAAATGAGTGAAAGAGTTCAAGTAACATCAAGGTAGGTGGAAGACTAAGCTTTTGGTGAATATTGGAGTTGAAGCTCTAATGGATGTGAGCTGAATTTTGGTTTGTTTTAAAAATTTTATAGCTCCCTCTGTACTCAACCAAAAAGAGGTGTTTGACCCTCATTATAAAGCTTAAGATGTCCTCTAGGTTGGCCTAAAATATGGGACCAAACTGAGCAGTGAATCGTGCCAAAAATTTATTTAAACCCAAGCTATCCAAAACTGTGCATACTCAAAACAACCATTGTCACCCGTTTTAAAAAATATATTTCTCTCTCATTTATTACTCAAATAAGGTGTATGATATATCGAATTAAAAATCTAGATGTTAACTATAACATATACAAAATTCATCTAAATCTAAATTATGTACTGCTTGCAGTCATGAAAACACTAAGATATGTTAGTGTAGAATTTTGAGCTTGGTGGCAACCTTGGAATGTTGTTATTAAAATGCTATAGCTAGAGTTTTAGAACTCCAATTTAGCACATGTTATAGGAAGAACTGAATCTTATGTGGCGAGAAATCTTGTTGTTATGATATTCTTGAAAAGTGTTTTTGTATGATGATGAAATCTTGTTGTTTTGTGGCATAATTCCATGATATGAGTTATGTAGCTTTGCATGTCTTTGAGCATGTCATTTGCATTAAGAAAGACAAAAAGATAAGACCTGAAGGGTGATACAGTTAAGCTGCGCACGACCCTGATGGTGCCCAAAGGGTGATACGGTTAAGCCGAGCATGACCCTGAGAGAAAGACTAAAGAAAGATAATATTTGAAGGGTGATACAGTTAAGCTGAGCACGACCCTAATAGTACCCAGCGGGTGATACGGTTAAGTCGAGCGCGACCCTGCGGGAAAGACATATTGACCCAACGGTGATACAATTAAGCTGAGCACGACCCTTTGGGACGCCAAAGGGTGATACAATTGAGCTGAGCACGACCCTGTAAGAGAAACCTAAATCTAGTAATGAGCTCATTGTCTAGTTTAGGATATTAAAGAAAAGATTAATAAAGGTAAGTTATGCATTGTCATGATTGAAAATGATGCTTGCATTAATGACGAAAGCGTTTGTGAATAAAATTAAACTACTTCGGGTTATATGTTTATGAAATTAAAATCAACTATGATTTTTCACATGTTTTCTTAATAAACCGAAGTAGCTGGAATGATGACGATGACACTGTTTGATAAGTCATTTTTTACCTACTGGGAATTCTTTGGAATTCTCACTGTTTTAGTATGTTCCCGTGTCATTCCAGATAGGTAAATCAAAAGGAGTAGCTACAAAGTGAGGACAAGTTGGACGATTGCTTTTAATGTTGCGGACTTGTAGTATTTTGTTATATGATTTGTAGTATATGGACATTACTATTGTTGTAGGAAGTATTATTTACAAGTTATTACTAAGTTTGTAAATTATTAAGGAGACCAACGTGTCTCAACAGGCTCTATATAAGCGTAATTTTCATAACACAATTGAATTTCTAATATTGAGATAAGTTTGTCTCAATCGATTTTGGTTCAAAATTTTACGTTAGCAAAGTTAACATCTTCTAATTATGTATTATAACCTAGGCATAATATAGTAATTGGAAGGGTGTTACACACCCTTGTGTTTAGCTTCAAGTTCTTGTTAAATTCTTGTCTTCTTGTTCTTCATTTGTTTTTTATATTTTTCTAATTTTCTAGTCTTGATTCTTGTCAATTTGTGTTAGTAGTTGTTTTTGTGTTGTATAACCACTTGTTTTGATTCTAATCTCATGCCTAAATTGAATTGAGTTGTTAAAAGCAAAATTTTACAATTGTTATACATAGTTTTCGTGATTCATCAAGTTTCTTTAAGAATTCTTGAACTTGTACAAAAGGAAAAACAATTAAGTGTAGCCCAAAAAGTTTGTGAAATTGTGGCTGGAAAAATAATCAAAGTACAGCCCAAAAAAAAATTATTGAATTTGTGGCTGGAAAAACAATCAAAGTGTAGCCAAGAAGTTATTGATTGGTGGCTGGAAAAAGTGAAATAAAAACAGAATTTAGAAGTTAAGCAAAGTTACAAAAGCTACAAGTTCAAATTTCCTTTAAACCACAAAATTAAGTGAACTTGTACGGCATGCAAACTTGGTGAAATTTGGCTTCTAACAATTGAATTTGCTTGGTATATCCTCCTTGTGCTGTTTGGTATAACCAATATATCTTGAGTTGTTTCATTAAATTCCAATTTGAGTTGTGTTTTTCTAAAAGTTTGCTTTTGTTGCTTGTCTGTTAAAATTTCCAAGGTTTTGTCTTAGAGTTTTCTTGTTCTTGGACTCTTGAGTCTAGCCTAGAATTGTTTCCTATTTCACTATAGTAAAGAACCTTGATTGGATTGGGATTTTTTGCTTAAGAACTATAGAGAGGAACAAGAGTGTGAAAAGGCAAGAGAGAACATTAACGAAAGAGCCCAAAAAAAGTGTGCAAACACGAGTGTGAGTGACAAACACTTATAGAAGGGTGAGAATTTCCTTATATACTTGTATTTTTGCTAACCATTTCTTTTGAAGGATGAGCTCAATAGGAGATGAGGCTTTGTCACCTAGGACCTCCAGGGTGATGAAAGCCATTACAAAACAAATGGGAGACTTACAAACCAAAATGGATGCAAGATTTGAGGAGTTACAAAGGGAGACCCAAAGAAGGAGTAATCCCATTGGAAGTGTGGATGGAGAGACTCATGGCAATAGGAGGGTGAGTGAGTATGCATCCTCTCATGGAGGAAATTATGAAGATGAGGGGAATGAGAGGGAGGATTGGAAAGAAAATAATAATAAAAGAGAAAATAATAGGAGACACAATCCTAGTAGGTACAATAGAGATGAGGAAGATTGGAAGGGGAGGAGAGAAGAGAGAGAAGGGAGGAATGGAGGATTGAATGAAGTGAAAATAAAAATTCCAAAATTTCTTGAAAATTATGATCCCAAAGAGTACTTTGAGTGGGAGATGAAAGTAGAACAAATTTTCCTATGCCAACAATTTGATGAAGAAAAAAAAGTGATTCTAGCAACTCTAGAATTTGGTGGCTATGCTTTGGTGTGGTGGAACCAAATTCAAATTGACATAGGGAGATTGAGGAGATAAAGAGTAAATTGTTGGAATGAATTGAAGATGTGCTTGAGAGAAATATTTGTTCCCACTTATTATGCAAGAATAAGTGGACTTCTCTTGGACAAAAACTAGAGCAAGAGTGCAAGAAAATACGTGAAGCAAAACTCTATTAAAATCACTAGACGACTAATAAACAATTTTCATTAGCTTAAGCAAAGTTATTTTGTATCTGTGCTTAACTTTTTATTCACTCATTGAGTGTTAAGAATATTTGTATTCATGCAAACATTTGTTTGTGAAAGCTAGGATTGACTTAATGTTAAACAATACTTAGGTTCTTAGATTTAGGGGGAGTCTAAGAAGGTACCAGAAGTGATATTAAGAATACTTGTAAAGCCAGGAGTGACAGGTTAAAAAACTTGTTTTGTAATCAAGTTTTGATTAGTTGAACCCTTTAATAGTAAGTAAAGGAGAACTAGACGTAGCTCAGGTTGAGTAAACCAGTATAAACCAAGTGTTTCTATTTCTCTCCATAAGTGTTTATTTGAAAAACTGTTTCAAGAACTCTATTTTGTTTGTCACTGAACGACCATATGAATCTTCATTATATATATGCTTTATCCTCAATAGATGACTTGTGTTTAATACATTACTATCTATATTATCTTTTATATCGCAAAAAGTTTATATCTTTGATATACACACTATTCAACCGCCTTTAGTGTGTTTCTTGTTGTTTCAGAAGGTGTTCAAGGAGAAAAAAAGACAAAGATAAAAGCTCCATAATATGCTATGAGTTCAAGAAGCTTGGACATTTCAAATATGAATGTCCAAATTTAGAGAAGTCCAAGTACAATAAGAGGTACTACAAGTCCAAAGAAAAGAAAGATCTCATGAGCACCTAGGAGGACTTGGACAACACCTCGTCTGATGAGGACAAAGAGAAAGCTAACATGTGGAAAGAGTGTTAACAAAAAGATTTGAAACAACTTAATGAACTTTTTTATTATCAAAATGAAGAAAGATATTATCTATGGAGAGAGTGTGCACAAGCACACAAAATTTATATAAGACTACCTATGAACTGTGGAATGGACAAAAACCCAACACATCATACTTCCATCCCTTTAGGTGTCAATGTTTCACTCTTAACATTAAAGATAACTTGGGAAAGTTTGATTCAAAAAGTGATGATGGAACATTTCTTGGATACTCTAAAACATCTAAGGCATACAGAGTTACAACTCTAGAACCTTGGAAGTTGAGGAAGATATTCATGTGAAGTTTAATGACACTGATCCTGATAAAGAATTATAAGAGCTAGATGAGTACTTTGCAGAATTGAGACTGGAAGAAGGCATCAGTTGTTAGGTTTGGACGATCCACTAACCAGTAGACAACCCTACCATACCTTGGATTTTGATATTTGCAAAAGTATATATTGTTAATAAACAAATGAGTTGTTGTTAGGTGCACATGACCAACTTCATAAAAGAGCTTACTCGTTATTATATCAACATCTACAACTCTAGTAAGTCACATTCATACTTAAAGTGGAAAACAATTTTGTTAAGATATGTATCTAACATCCAAAGTGTTGTTAAATCAGTCGTGTCCACTTTTGTGAAAACTAGTGTTTTCACAGAGTTATTCTTAGTTACTTTCACTGGACTTTAAATCACTTATACACTTATTTTATATTCTCATAAGTGACATCCAACAAGGTACTAAAGGACTATGTTAGCCACAAAGGGAAGTGCGCGATCTCGCTTTTCAAATTTTAGTTTTGTCTCTCTTTATTTGAATTGCTAACAGTGAAATTTAAGGAAATGACATAATAAAAGAGAATAAAAGGTATTTTGAGAATATTCCTCAAAGGTCACTTTTGTTGCGAAAAAGGAACACATGTAGTTGCCTGTATCTTTATTCTTATCCTCGTCATTTAGAGAGTGCCATGTGTTTCATCTCCAGCTGTGAGACAATAGTCATATCAAGGCTCAACATTGATCCTGTAGTAGCTCCTTCACTGAAGTCTATAAAAGGTGTATCTTTTTCAGAAACAAGAGTTGAGGAAAAACAATCAAGTGAAAAATGAGCACAAGTTCTCTTAAGCGAAACTCTGCATATTTTAGTGGACAATATACTCAAAACTTAATCATCTTTGTATTGGAGCTTAACTGTTTATTCACTCTTTGAGTGTTGCTCAATCATTGTATTCATTCAAACCTTCGTTTGTGAAAGTTAGGAGTGACTTAGTGTTAAACAATACTTGGGTGGTCTTAGATTCAGGAGGAATCTAAAGGTGTGCCAGGAGTGGCAAAGAGAATACTTGTATAGCCAGGAGTGGTCGAATATAAGACTTGTTTGTAATCAAAGTTTTGATTAGTAGAACCCTTTACAATTGCATAAAGAAGAAATAGGCATAGTTCTGTTTGAGTGAACCAGTATAAACCAAGTGTTTCTACGTGTCGCTTTAATTGTTTTATTGAGTGTTCTTGTAAGCTTATCCTGACATCGTTTTCTCACCAAGTGTTTACCTTAAAAATCTTTGTGAAAATATTGTTTTATTATTATTGGATGACCAAACCTGGTTTTCATCAAACGTATTTTTCTTATCAGTGGAGGACTCCATTGCATCTATCTTTCTAAGTTGGTGATTAAAATCTTTATTTTTGAAAAGTTATTATCTTTGATTAACACACTATTCAACTACCCTTGTAGTGTGATTGTTGATATTTCAGTTGGCATTAGAAATTGGCCTCAGGGTTGAGTATATATATAACAATACTGAGAAAAAGATCCAACAATCAAAGAAAGAAATGAAAGAAGGATACTTTACCAACAAACCGCCTATGTTCAAAGGTGTGAAAATGACTACTGGAAGGAACGAATAACAACTCATTTTGAGTTCATTCTCAATGACCTATGGGACATGGTAGAACAGGGAAATCACATTCCATATCACGACGAGTTAAACGAAATCCTAAGGAGCCAGTGGACGGAGGGGCAAAAACTCACATTTTTGCTCAACTCCAAGGCTTAGAACGTTATGTTATACACCTTATCAAAAGAAGAATACACCAAAGTACATAGCTTCAAGAGTGCCAAGCATATGTGGGACACTCTAGCTATAACTTATGAAGGAACATCACAGGTAAAGAGGAACAAATTAAGTCTCCTAACTCGTAAATATGAACTATTCTCTATGGAAGAAGGTGAAGACATACAAAGTATGTTTTAACGCTTTCAAACCATTCTAAATGAATTAAGATCTCTAGGTTGAACTTATGATAACTATGATCATATTGACAAAATCTTAAGAAGTATGTCTAGAAAATGGAGACCACAGGTAACAACACTAAGGGCTCTAGAGAATCTTGAGTTTATGTCCTTTGAAGAACTAGTTGGTACTCTCAAGGTTCATGAACAAAAACTTCAACATGACGAAGGACTTAAGAAAGAAAAGTCTTTGGCTCTCAACAGTCAAAACATCAAGAAGGCCTCATTGTCCAGAGAGCAAGCGTCCAAAAGCTCGTTTAAATCCCTTAATGCTAAAAATCTTATGATGAAGAATCTAAGAAAAGTCTGCTGAAGATGAACTTTCCTTCATCTTACAGAAGATTCACAAGATGTGGAAAAACAAAGGTGGATCTAGATGGAAGAACTACTTAAAAAGGGTGCTCTAGGAAAAGAAAGATAAAGACAAAAGCTCCATAATATGCTATGAATGCAAGAAACCTTGACATTTCAAATATGAATGCCCAAAACTAGAGAGAAGTCATAGGACAAGAAGAAATACTGCAAGACCAAGGAAAAGAGAGGTCTCATGAGCACTTAGGAAGATCTGGACGACACTGTGTCTGATGAAGATGAAGAAGAAGCCAACCTATGTCTAATGACATGCATAGTCTCTCTGAAGAATCTGAATTAGACCAAGAGGATGAAGTAAATCTTAATGATCCCGAATCTCTTAAAAAATCTTATCATGAACTAGTATCAAACTCTTCCATTCTTTCAAAATCCTACAAAAACTTGTGAAAAGAATTTCTAAAAGTTGTCCAGAGATCATAAGGAACTTGAAAAAACCTTTAAGATAAAGTAGATGTTTCATTGGATAAGTCATCTCAGATATGTTATGATTGTGAAACTTTTAAGGAAAAAGAGTCCAAGCTATGTCAAAGAAAAATATACTCTGTTGGATAACTTTCAGGAGTTGGAAAAAACTGAAAGGTCTACAAAAGGATATGAAGGAACTTAATGAACTTCATGACCATCAAAGTGAAGATAGACATGATCTATGAAAATAATATGCACAAGCACACAAAGATTATGAGGACCTTAAAATAAGTAAACATAATATTTGGGTAAAATGTGAAGAACATAAAAGATCTGTGAAATTCTTAAAAGAAAAACTTTTAAAGAATGAAGAATTTAAGGGTCAACCTTATGATGTTGTAAAAATTCATGAGGAAATTGGAACCTTGGAATCTACATTGGCCAAATTTGTTAGTGGAACATAAAATCTTGACAAACTATTAAGATATAGTAAATGTCCTTTAGACAAATCTGGTAATGAATTTGAATGAAAGATTTATGTTCATGATGAAGCATTGTTTGATGGAGGTCCATCGCAAGCTCAAGGTCAAGACGAAGAACTTGAAGAACTTTCTTTAGTTAGCTTTAGAGAACCTATGACAAGAGTTAGAACTCAAGCTCTTCAAGATCACATTAAAGCTAACTTGTATCTTTTGGACAAGCATGAAGAAGCAAACCAACTTAGTACAAACACAGAACAAGTCTTGTATGTGTTAATCGATTACTAAGAAGTTTTGTATGTGTTAATCGATTACCATTTATCTGTAATTGATTATTAAGCACTTTGTGAAATGGAAAAACTCTGTGTTAATCAATTACATGATGTATTAATTGATTACTTTGTTTATACATCTTTTCTAGAAAACTTAAGAACAAATTAATCGATTACTTAAGAGTAATTAATCGATTACATGGATATCTTAATCGATTACATTCAGTTACATCAGTTTTATTATTTTATATAATCATGACTATATATGGCTGCCCAAAACTGAATGTAGGGACTTTGGACAAATTAATACAAAGTTGAAATTGCTTGTGAGAGTTTCTCTCTTGTTCTTGTGCAAGAATTTCTTGGGTCTTATCAATGGCTTCTCAATGCTATTGTGGTGATTCTTCCTAGACTTGTTGGAGAGCTTCTCCATGGTATCTTCCATCTTCATCCCTTGTCTTCTTCCATCTTCCATTGCTGCACTTTAAAGCTTCCTTCCGGCCTTGGGCTGCACGTGAATTGAGGGAAAGCTTGAATTCTTGAAGGAATCTTGAAGAATGGGTTTCATTTCAAGGTAGATTGGGGAAATCAATGTCTAATGAGTTTAGACATACATCACTATTATTTGTTATTTCTATGGTAAAATTGGACATTTGATGTCGAAGTGCAAGGATCGACCTAGAACAGGTGTGTCTAATGCATTTAAAGCTAACACAAGAATACCCGAAAAGATTTAGGTACCTAAGAAAAGGATAATTCTTGTTGCATATGTCTTTGACAACAGGAAGCAAACACCTATCATGGTACCTGGACAGTGACTGTTCACATCACATGGCAGGAGAAAGGTATATGTTCCACTATTGGAAAGAGGTATGGACTTGTTATAGTGGATGATTACTTTAAATGGACAATGATCATAGTCCTAGCTCACAAGGATGAGTATTTTAGTATATATATATATATTTTAAATTCTATAAAAGAGTTCAAAATGAAAAAGGATTATGCATTACTTTCATTCAGAAGTAATCATGAGAGAGAATTTGAGAATGAAAATTTTCAATTGTTTTGTGAAGAAAATGGAATTCTTCATAATTTTTAAACACCAAGAACACCTCAACATAATGGGGATAGTTGAAAGAAAGAACATATCTCTACAAGAGAAAACTAGAACCATGCTCAATGATAATTTAACCCCTAAGCACTTTTGGGTTGAAGTAATGAATATTGCATGTTACCTTCAAAACATAATCTATATAAGACCTATTCTTAAAAAGACTCCTTATGGTCTGTGAAAGGGACGAAAACCCAAGATATCATACTTCTACCCATTTGGATGTAAATATTTCATTCTTATTACTAAAGGTTACTTGGGAAAGTTTGACTGTGGAACATTTCTTGGATACTTTGAAACATCTAAGGCATTTAGAGTTTACAACTCAAGAACCTTAGCAATTGAGGAAGTTATTCATGTGAAGTTTAAAGAAAATGAGTCTGATAAAAATTTGTCAAAGCCAGATGAGTCTTTTATAGATCTTAGACTGGACGATGGTAGTAAAGAAAAGGTGTCATTTAGTCAAAGTTAAGAAGTTGGAGCATCCACTCAACATCTAGATGATACTCAAGAAGAAGCAACGAAACCCAGTGGACGCATCATAAGAGAAATCATATCCAGCAGATCATATGTATAGAAAAGATCATCACTTAGATCACAAGGGCACACTACATTGATTTCAGAGGTAGAACACTAACATATTGATGATGCAATGCAAGATGGTAACTAGGTAAAAGCTATGTAAGAGGAACCCAATCATATTGATGATGGCATTAAAGAATGATGTCTGGAAGTTAGTAGAATTACCAAAAGGGAATAAGACTGCTAGAGCAAAATGGGTCTTCTGTAACAAATTGGATGATAATGGTAAAGTTGTGGGGAACAAGGTTAGTTGCCAAAGGATACTCACAATAGGAAGGTATAGATTACAAAGAAACCTATACACCTATGACTCATCTAAAGACAATATGAATTTTACTTTCATTTGCGGTTTATAGCAATATGAAATTGTATCAAATGGATGTAAAAAACGCATTCCTAAATGGAATAATCAAAGATGAAGTTTATGTTGAACAACCTCCAGGATTTGAGAGTGACACTCTTCCTCATCATGCTTTTAAACTTAACAAAGCCTTGTATGGACTCAAACAAGCTCCTAGAAGTTGGTATGAAAAACTAAGTTCTTTTCTTCTGAAAAATGGCTTTGAATGAGTAAAAGTGGACACAACACTATTCCTTAAAAATTACGACTCAATTTATATCAGTACAAGTATATGTGGATGACATTATTTTGGTGCTATTAATGAAATGTTGTGTGAGGATTTTTCTAACCTAATGCAAGCAAAATTCGAAATGAGCATGTTGGGAGAGTTGAAATTCTTCCTTGGACTGCAAATAAAGAAAACAAGCAATGGAATCTACAGTCATCAATTCAAGTATGTAAAAAATCTCTTAAAGAAGTTCAACATGAACGATGCAAAAGAAATAAAGACATCTATACATCCAATAACATATCTATGACTAGACAAAGAATCAACAAAGGTGGGCGAGACTCAATATAGAGCAATGATATGATCACTGTTATACCTTATAGCGTCCAAACTCAACATCATGTTCAGTGTTTGCTTATGTGTAAGACTTCAACTAGAACCAAGGGATGTTCATCTAACTGTAGTTAAACGCATTTTTAGATGTCTGATTGGAACTTACAATCTTGGTCTGTGGTTCAAAAGAAGGGAAGATTTCAGGCTCACGAGTTTCTGTGATGCTGAATATGTTGGAGACAAAGTCGAAAGGAAAAGCACAAGTAGAAGCTACCATTTGATTTGTGGAAACTTGGTTACATGGATATGCAAGAAGCAAGGTTCAACTATGTTGTCCACTATCGAAAAAGAATACATGTTAGCTATAAGTTGTTGTGCTTAACTCCTTCAGATACAGAACCAACTATAAGTTGTTGTGCTCAAACCCTTTATAGTTGCTAAAGGAGAACTGGACATAGCTCTATTTAAGTGAACCATTATAAATCAAGTGTTTCTACATCTCTGTCAAGTGGTTTTATTGAGTGTTCTTTTAAGCTTATCTTGAAACAGTTTCACATTGAAGGTTTATCTAAAAAACCTTTGTAAAAGTATTTCTTTATTATTACTAGATGACCAAACTTGGTTTTCATCAAATTTGTTTTTCTTATTAGTGGATGACTCCATTGCATCTATCTTTCTAAGCCATTGCATCTATCTTTCTAAGTTGGTGATAAAAGTATGTATTTGTGAAAAGTTATTATCTTTGATTAACACACTATTCAACTCCCCCTTCTAGTGTGATTGTTGATATTTCATAAGCAACAAAGCATTAGTCAACACCAACACTGAAGTTGCAGCATCCACTCAACATATGGATGATCCTAAAGAACAAGTAAGGGAATCCACTCAACGAAACATCAGAAAGAACCATCCAGTAACTGAAAGCATCCAAACAAGGTCACTTACAACAAGAAGATATAGATTATAAAGAATAATGCTTTTGTGGCTCGTCAATAGTATATATGAAATTTACTTTCATTTACTGCTTATAGTTATACGAAGTTATATCAAATGTATGTAAAAAACGCATTCCTCAATAGACTTATCCAAGAGAAAGTTTATGTTGAACCTCTTGGATTTGAGAGTGACACTCTTCCTCACCATGTTTTCAAACTTAACAAAGCATTGTATGGACTCAAGCAAGCTCCTCGAACTTGGTACGAAACATTGAGTTCTTTCCTTTTGGAAAATGGTTTTGAAAGAGGAAAAATGGACATAACCCTATTTCATAAGAACTAAGACTCATGGTTTATATTAGTACAAGTGTATGTTGATGACATTATACTTGGTGCTACTAAAGAAACATTTTGTGAGGATTTTTCTAAGTTGATGCAGACAAAGTTTGAAATGAGCATGATAAGAGAGTTGATGTTTTCCTTGGACTGCAAATTTACATTCATCAAACCAAGTATGTGAAAGAACTTCTAAAGAAGTTCAACATGGATGATGCAAAAGAGATGAAGACACCTATGCATCCAACCACATACCTTGGACTAGACGAAGAATCTAAAAAGGTGGATGGGACCCAATATAGAGAAATGATTGGATCATTGTTATACCTTTAGCATCCAAACCTGATATAATGTTCAGTGTTTGCTTTTGTGCAAGGTTTCAAAAAGAGCCAAGGGAAGTCCATTTATTTGCTGTTAAACACATTTTTAGATATCTTTTTGGAACATTTAACCTTGGTCTATGCTTTAAGAGAAGGAAAGATTTCGAACTCACAAGGTACTATGTTGTTGACTATGCTGGTGGCAATTTGGTAACTAGGATATGTAAGAAGCAAGGTTCGACTGCATTGTCTACTGCTAAACCATAATACATATTAGTTACAAGTTGTGTTCAACTTCTTTGGATAAAGCACTTGAAGACTACACCATCTATAAAAGTAAAATTCCTGTCTTCTGTGATAATAAAGTTGCTATAGTCTTTCGAAAAACCTAAATTGCATTCGAAGGAAAAAATATATAAATTAAGCATCATTATATAAGAAACCAAGTTTAGAAAAAGATAGTGGATTTATAGTTGATATCCATTGATGCTCAGCTTGCTGACATATTCACAAAATCCCTTGTTGAAGAAATGTTGATACTATTAAGAAGTCAATTTGGAATAAACTTTATAAAAGATTAACTTAATATCTATGTGTCGTCCACTGTCACTTAGAGTCTAAAGGACCTATCATCCAATGACTCTAAGTAGACACACATGCACTATCGTCCAACATATGGATGTGAATATGACATTTGCATTAACTAAGTAAAATGTAACGTTGTAGTGCTTTTTGCTAAGTCACTTCTTGGATGGTGAGCCTAATGATTGTCTTTCAAACAGCTCACACATAACCCTAAACAGAAACCCGTTAAAAAGCATTTTTTCGCTCTCAGAAAACCCTTCACCTTTTAACTTTCTACAACTCGAACCCTAACCGAGAAAACCTCATCCATGTCCTTTAAAAGCACACTTAAAGAAACGAGCATTGTAACATCTCAAATTCTAGACTGAAAATATTGCTTGAAAATGCTTTTATTTAATTTATTTCGAATAATTTTTAACTGCTACTTCAAATTAGTAAAACATCTTCCTATATTTTTTAAACAAACGCGTCAGTCAAAAAACATCTTCCTATTCTTCAAACTGTTGATTCAAGAGGAAGCATGAAAGGATGAACAAGGAATCAAGCTTTGGAGTTTTGTGCTTTCAACATACCTGATAGCAAGTGCCTTTGGAAGCTTGAAGATCAATTGATTCATGTAAAAGGGAAGAAGTGTTATCTAATAATCCAATGTGCATATCATGCATAATCATTCATTTAGGATTGCTAGATTAAGGGCCAATTCAAAAGCATTTAATAAATAAGGCAAATTAAAATCAAGTTTTTGGAAAAATGAAGTTTTCCTGCTTTAATCGATTACAGACATGCTGACATCGATTATTTTGTTCTTCGTGCCATTTGGAAAACAAATCAAGAACAATGTAATCGATTACATATCGAATTAATCGATTACCTAGGCTAAAAATGAAAAATCATATTGTCTGTCTTAATCAATTACAGAAGTTCATAATCGATTACATTAATGCCTATGGCTAACATGATCTGCTGGTTTAATCGATTACATATCGTTTTAATCGATTACTTAGTACATTTGTAAATATTGGTTTGTCTGTCTTAATCGATTACCAAATTTAGTAATCAATTACTCAGTGCATTTAGAAAATCATGAGTGTCTGGTTTAATCAATTACGTGACAGAATAATCGAGTACATTGTTCATAGCTTAAACCCAGAACACAACATAAACACTTTAATCGATTACATTCTTAGATTAATCGATTACATATGCGAAATAATCGATTACAGGAGCGTGTTTAATCGATTATTTTCAGTTAGAAAGCTGTTATAAATAGAACCCATTGCCCTGTGCTTTAAAAGACTGAATAATTTGTATTCTGGGCAATCACAAACATTCATGAGCTTTCTTTAGTGAGTTTTCTGTGCTTAAAAACATCTAGGCTTCACAAAATTTCATATGGGTTGTTGATTTGAAAAGTGAAGCAAAATGAGTTTCAAAGAGTAAGGAGAGGAATGCTTTGATTCTGTCATTCTTTCTTTCAACCTGGTGAATCATACATATGCATCTTGTTCATTGGATTATCAGGTGAATTCATTCCTTATTCTTTGTGATTGTAAATCTTTTTTTTTTTTGTAAAGATTGACTTATTGTAAATGGGTTTCTTGCATGATGATTAGAGATAGTGTTTCTCTAAGGGTTTCTGAGTAGCATTCTCAGTTGGGATTAGTCTCTAAGAATCTAATAGTATTTTAGATTTCTGAACTTTATCTAGGGTTGATAAAGAGAGGCTTGTAATATCTTGTAAGAATATTATTTGCAATAGTGGAACTCCATTCTAGTGTTGAGTGGAAGAACTAGATGTAGCTTCATAGTGTTTGAAGTGAACCAGTATAAAAATTGTGGCTGATCTTTATTCTCATCTCTTCATCTCTTAATTGCTTTGTTTGTGAATCAAATTATTTGCATAGAAAGATTTCAATTGTCTATTGTTTTTCTTGACAGAGGAATTTGATTGAATATAAGATTTTTGGTTTCAAAACAATTTTTAAAGTGATAAAGATCCTGTGGAAACTCTGATTTGAATTTTTTTAAATACCAAGGTTCAACCAATTCACCCCCCCTCTTGGTTGTTTTGAAGTATTTCTATCATTTTCACAAACCTCTCTGGACACTATACCCAAGTGTATCTCTGTCCATCATCCACTTTCTCAAAGTAACCTCACCTTCTCACAAAAAATAGAACCATTGGTTCCTTACTCTCTATCCAATCCAATTGACTATTTCCATTGCATCATGTGCGCATCCTTCGTGCTAGGTGCATCAATGAACCCATACATTCAAACAAACAAGAAAGAGAGACAAGGCTCAAGGCTACATACTACTCTCAGGGAACCAATTGTGGCCCCCTTAAGGGGTAGAACCAGTTGTCACACAAACCAATTGGACAATACAACTATAATTATAGTCATCTAACAAACATAGCAAATAATTTGCTAAGGGTCAACACTCCCAACCCAAACCACATTGCATACAAATAAATTAACAATGTACAAATATGTAGAAGAATATACATTCGCATGCCACAAATATAATTTTACAAAGTTCACACTTTGCTGCTCTTATGATTCACCAATAATAATAATAATAAATTTACATGCATGCATCTCAGTAATTTTATTAGCAGAGAATCATCACAATTCCAGAACATGCATTAGTCATCAGATCTTGCAGTTTTTCTCAACCATAAAATAGTAGTTAAATCAACCGTTGCAAAAAATAAAAAAATAAAAAATGCTAAGGTAACTTATCTATAGGCATGGATTCCAATGTTAGAATGTCCACTGTCTAAAATTACACTACTGCTCAGTTTTATAAAGTTTCACTACTAACTTATTTTCAGTGTTCTAGGTGTTTCAAGAATGGTTTTTTCATGAATCATATATGCTTTCCTACATTTTCACACCTAACAAACTCATTTTTGAGTTCAAAATTTAAGAAAAATATTCCATGCAGCTCCCGCTGCCAGTTTAATTTCGTGACAGATTTTATCTGATAAAATGTCCTAAAACTTGTCTCATTCATAACTTTTGTTGTTCAAGTCCTGGCAAAAAATATGAAATTTTAAACATCAAAACAACAGGCAATGAAGCTTAGCTTCCAAAGACAACAAGGTTAGGGTTCAAGAAGTGGAAAGACTAACCTTACCTTGAATGAAGCTTCCACGAAATGCTCAAAGAACAAGGGCTCAGATTTTGAAGTCTCAAGCAAGCTTCAAGGGATGAAAAACAAATTTTTGGAACCACAAGTAAGAACTTTGCATGAAAATGAAGGAGAAATAAGAAGAAAAGATAGGTTTAGGAGCTTCTTACAAAAGCTTTGAGAGAAGAAGTCTCAAAACACTAAAATGGAGCTTAGAAGAAGAAGAAAATTGTGGCCTCTCCCACCTTGAAGGTCTCGTACAAGAGGAAGAAGATCAAGGTTCCAAGTTTGTGATTTTTGAGAGCAAATAATGGGAAATGATGAGATAAGGCCTAATACTAGTGATAAGATCAATTGACATATATGAATGACCACCCCTTGGATAGTCATGGTTAACAGGCAAAAGGGTGCCTTTTATGGGTATCTTGGCTTTTGAATTTTTAGCCAGAAATGGATAAAGTAAACATAAGCAAAAATGGTAAAAATTGTTTTTGCTAAAACTTAGAAAAATTTGAAACAATTGGAGTTTTTTGGAGATTGAATGTAGTTAGTAATTCAAGATATGACATGTACAGAATGAAACCTTCCTTGTTGGGATCAGCTCCAGCTCGAATTAAACCTTTTAGATGATACATATCCCCATTGAAAGCTACACTATTGACCTTCAAAGCAAGCTCAGCTTCTTGCTTTCCAAGTATGCTGTTATCGCTCTATACAGCCTTGGGATAACTAGCTTGTAAGCCAGGTCGATTTCTTTTAAGGCCATTGGGCTTAAGGCACTGTCGATGAGCAAAGACCAAATTTCTTAAATTTATCTCATTCTAAATATTATTAGACATGCCCAAATCCGTGTAAAGCTTAGAGGCTGTGAAAGAAACAAGTTAGAAAATGACCAAAAATAAATTATTAGACATGCACGAAGTTGGTGGTTACTTTTGAAAACTTCTCCTCTAAATATGAGATCAGCCAAAAACAAATAGTAGCACTTGTCAATAGACTTATGGCTAGTGCTACAAACCATTAATTATGAGGTCCCAATACATATTTGGCTTTAAATAATATAATTAACTTTTTTTACTATTGATACATGAATTCAAGTGTTAATATTAAATTTATTAAAGAAAGTTGTTTGATTAATTGGTTGAGTGAAAACAGAATTTAAAATAAACAGTCAATTAATTTAGAAATTACCAATGGAAGAACAATTGTGGTCAGGCACAATCCCTTCTGATTCCTACCTCCTTCACCTGACTGGTTTACTAATTTAATTTACACAAATGATAAATCTCTCCTAATTTCGTAAATCCTAATTTATTAGCGACTTATCCCTTTAATTCGATCGAGAATCCTAATCCCTTAGTGGTCCTGTCAAACTAAGCATTCAGAGAATATATCATAAGGGTTTCTTGTTATGATTGTTCAGAAAATAAGTGTTTCCTAGATTAGTTAATCCCTAATCCCTTAGTGAATTAACCCTTTAACCTGAATCGAAAACCTAATTCCTTAGTGAAGTCTATCAGTTTAAGCATTTAAAAGACCATATTATAGTTTCTGCAGCCACGCATCCCTATCCCTAGGTGATGAACAACTGTTATTCTAAACAGGTCAGAAATTAGAACCCCAATGTCCCCATTGCGAATCCTAACCCTCAGTACTTACTCAGAGTGATCAATTCTAAATAAGAATAGAAATTAAGAGCAGAGTAGAATAAAACAATCAAAACATTATTATTCAATACCAGTCAAATTACAGAGGAGTTCTTATCAGTTCATGGCCTTCCCACAATACAAGATTTAGCCTGTCATAGGCCTCAAGAACATCAAAGCAGTAGAATAATACATGACTATGCTGAAACCCTAGCCTTGATTCTTGATTTCTAGAGCTTTAGAATGATGATTTGTGGGTTTTTCTGGCTAATCCAATGTATTCAAAAGTATATGGACTCAGTTCAGAGGCCTTGTATTTATAGAATGTTTTAATTAAGGTAACAAAGCCTAAAACAGTGCTCAATCCCGAAACAGATAAATTAAATAAGGAAACAGGATCTTTTACACGCGATCCGCGCGGACTCCCGCGCTAACCGTGCGGTCTGTTCGAAAGCATGACGCTGATGGCGCGGAACTCCATGCTAACCGCGTGGAGTCTTCGAGCTGAATGTCTGATGCTGAGCTTTGTGGCGCTGACCGCATGGTTGTGGCGCGATCCGCGTGGGATGTTCGAGTTCAATGATCTGGCTTCGTGTCTCTGACGTTGATGGCGTAGATCTGGCGCTAGTGGCGCGGTGCTTGCGGCTTGATCACGCTGATAGCGTGAACCCCCACGCTGATCGCGTGGGATCTTCGAAACTGGGATCTTCAATTCTTCACCTAGCGCGATTCGCGCGGCTTCCCCGCGATCCGCGTGGGACCATAACTTGACTTTTCTTCTTTTCTTTGCTGGAACTTCCTCTTTTTAAGCCTGAAATGCTCAAATGTATTGAAATGAGATTTAAAACACAAACATAATAAACTTAACTAATTCTAATCTATTTTCCTAATTATTTAACTAAATTGTAACCTAAAACTATCATAAAACTAAGATGTGTTTGCAACACATCAAACAATTCCCAGATTTGAAAGTTGCTGTCCCCAGCAACAGAAAGAATTCAAGACTAAGCAAGAATCAATAATCAAACACAACCACATTCTACAATCCTAGAATCATCATTGTAACACCCCGTGTGCACCCAGTGTGTTAACATGATTATAATATCATAATAGCATCTAAATAAACTGCGAAAGCATATAAGAATCGTTTTTCTTGATACATTATGTATGGTACAATGACATCAACATGAATAAAACTCAAACATCTCTACATCTAGCCCTTATTGATCCAGATAATCAAAATCAAACCAAACAACCAAATACAGGCAGATATCAGACATATCTATATAGATATGACAGGAGACAGAAACTACCTCAATATGTATGCATCACAGGGAGCCCCAATCTCTCAGCCTCTAGCCAATAAACTCCTAGTGCTCAACTCTGGTGTGACTCTCACCATGGAATCCATCACTACCTTATCAGTTATCCCTGCAACATAAGTCCCACGAGGGGTGAGATAAAAATTTCAGTAAGCCCAGGGTTCTTGGAGGTCTTTCCTCCCCCTGGTTCACTGTCAAATACCTACTATAACAATATGGCTTATCCAAAGCCCTCTTATTTCTCTCGTCCCATCTCACTCATACTGTATGTTATGCACGCCTAACAAGGCCTGTGCACTCATCACCTATGCTGAAAGACCATCTGTCTAGTGAATAGTCTCTCTCAAGCTCCAAGAGCATAATTCTCAGTATCATAATATATTTCTCAGCCCTCTCGGATTTTCCATCTCATATCTATCTTATATATATATATATATATATATATATATATATATATATATACTATCTGTAACACCTCATCACCGCTGAGGTAACACTGATCTTATTGTATTCTAATCAATACCTGAGAAGGATCATCTCATAAAGGCTCTCCACTCACTCAGGATGTCTATCACTATTCCGCCTGAGGATGATCATCCACTGAAGGGCACATTCCCTCAGGACTTCCACTGAGTACCTGAATAGGATCATCCACTGAAGGGCACGTCTATTCAGGACTTTACACTGAGAACTGAATAGGATCATCCACTTAAGGGCACATCTATTCAGGACTCAGGCCCGAGTAGGATCATCTACTGAAAGGCACATCTACTTAAGACTTGCCGCCCAATACCTGAATAGGATCATCTACTTAAAGGCACATCTACTCAGGATTTACATGGACGCCTATGGATTATCCCAAGGGAGATCATCCACCGAGTGGGCACATTCCCAATGGGGTCCATAGTCCACTATTCTCTGGCCAGAGAATGCACACCTAATCTCATAATCAACACAAAGCAGAACAAAGCTCATAATCAACATAAAGCATGACACTCTCACAGTATCAGTCTAACATCAGGACCAGCATGCCATAACGGCATCACCTCAATACACATAACAACACCATCATGGTGTTACACTATCATAATCATCATCATACAACATCAAGGTGCCTGGCATATTATACCGAACTATCATCAATACACCACATAACACTCTCGCAGTGTTAGCCTATCATCAGGCACCGAACACTAACACAGTGTTCATCTCATCACTAAAACATCAGGGTATATCTCTTATACCCAATACAGCTTAATCCTCTATCCTAGTGTTTAACTACACTAGTTGTTATATACATGGCTTATACACCAATCAGACCAAACAATATCATACCTAACACCATCACAGTGCTAGAATCATCATCAACCATCATGTAATGATATAAAAATCAGCAATCCAAATACTAACCTAGTGCTCATATTCACCACAGTACATATAATTCACTAAATAGTGACCCCCAAGCAGGGAAATCACTCCAAAAAACACTGAACTTACCTGGTTAGACCGTGCTTTATCACCAATCCTCCGATGGTTGGTCCACGCTGCTGTCATCTTTATGTCTTGTCCTCTGGTAAAACCATACAGCACAGTCAACATCATAACTCAATTCCAGGTATCTAACAACTGTATTCAAACGTTGAAATGAAAGGAGACATGGTTCCTTTCTATGGCTTCTCAATCATCTAGCTTAGAGTTATCACTTTAATTACTTCATAGGTCACTCACGGATCCTCAGAAGGATCATTCTCAGCCTGACCATGGCCTTAGAGTCTTGGTAAGACTCTGTATCAGTCAATCCAATGTCCATCAATTCACAATCAACAATTATCAATCGTGGCCAAATCCAACATATTAATGCTTATTCACCATTTATGTGGCCTTATGAACAATTCATATAAAAGCACTTGGGTTCATTTCTATCTCAGAACCCCTTATTCACTCACCCTTCTTCATACTCATACCAATCTTAGGTTTAAGCCAACTTCCCCAAAAATCCAGTTTCAATATCTCATATTCCTCAGAACAACCTCCTTATCATACTTTTCTAAAGAACCTAAGCCTAATTCTAGCCCTAACACAAATGGGTTACTATTCATCCCATTACCCAAATCACAAATAAACTAGTGAAAGCTTGAGTTCTTACCTCAGAACTGTCAAGAAAGGCTCAATGACTGCCTCTCCAAGCCTCAGCATTCCATGGGCTGTCTTCTTTCCTCTCTGAACTTAGCTTCCCTCATGGTTTCTTAAAGGATGGGGTTTTCTCTCAAGTCTTGGCTGGAATTAGCTCACTCATGGTTCTAATCATGTTTAGTGGTGTTTAGGAGGTGTTTAGATGAGTTAGGATGAAGTTATGGAGCTTCTCCAGCCCATCAATGGCTGCCTGGGCCAGAGGAAGAAGGAAAACAGTGTTTTCCTCTCCAAAATCGCGAAATCCCTTTATATAGGGTGCCTGCAGAGGTCTGCTGCGATTCCCGCCACCTTTGGCGCTAACCGCGCCACTATGGCGGTGGCTGTGGCGCCATCAGCGCTGCAGGGTAGAAACCTTGGCGCCATCCGCGCCACCCCGGCGCTCTTGGCGCCAAACTCCAGAAGCAATGGCGCCCTCAGCGCCACTGCCGCGCCATCAGCGTCAACTTCCAGGGGGTTGGCGCTACCTGCGCCACGCTCCAGACATGGTTTCTCATTAAGGGCTCTGGCGCTAACCGCGCGGGACCTCGCGCTGGCCGCGCCAGAGATGGGGTATTATAATCATGCTGTATATGATCAAATTCAAGTCAAAGCTATCTATGGTACTTTCAATGTTGTCAATTTATGAGAGCAACTTGAGTATTCCTCACAGAATTGTGTTTAATCCACTCATTCACTCAAGTGTATCAGGCTATGATTACTCTCTTACTCAACAAAGTCACAACACTACCATAAGCTTGAAAATATTCTCAACAGTTGCAAGCACGACTTGATCAAAAGGTCTTCCAGGCTTGTAACGTGGCTGGGCTAAGGGTAGGAAATTATTTGGAAAAGTAGCTTAATGAGAGGCTAGATCCAGTCCCTTAAGTCCAATCCTTGTGGTCTTCCATGCTCTTTGTCATTTTCTTTTCAAAACCTGGTACTTTATTCAAACTATTTATTCTAAGGAAAAAACAGAATAATAACTTTCTTTTTGAATTTCTGGATTTTTTTTATATAAAATAAAGTAAACATAAACAAATTTAAAAATTACTGCAGCTTCTCAAATTCCAGCTGATGGACTTATTGTTTTCCAACTTGGCTTATGCTTGTGTATTCTTGTTCTTCACAACCAATTGGATTCACTTGTATTTCTACATCTCTTGATGGACAACTCCTTGCTTTTCTGCTGTTATGGACTTATATCAAACCTTTCTAGCCTCAGGGAGGTTGGTCAAATGGATATGGCTCTGATTTGGGTAATTTGAAATGAAAGGCTCAGGCTCAAATGAGGTTCAAAATGGAAATAAATTGAAGGTGAGTCAATTTGGCCCTAGTTTTAGAAGAAAAATCTCCCTTAATCATATCAAGTCACACCTGCATCCAGAGAAACAATTCAAGTTCTAGAATACCATGAAAATGGAGTCTCTCAGAAGAAAATTTACCGTTGTTGGCTCAAAAGCTCACGGGTGGTAGAACTCAAGTCAATCTCAGCTGACTTCATTTCAAGCATCATTTCAACTTCAACATGCATTTCACATACCAACAATTAAATTCCATTCATGTATCATGCAGTTCATGCTATGTCTCATTTTATCAAGCTTTCATCAGAGAAATCCATCCATTACTGTGTCCATTACTTTTATTCTGAAAAATCTGATGTGCTGCTTATTTTGAAAAAAATTTGAAAAATTCTGTTAGACGTCATTTGTTCCTTGACTGTGATTTGCGAAATAATGCGTAATGACCATTCCCAGATTTATATGTTGCTGTGCCCAGCAACCACAAATAAGGTCACAATGCTTTTGGACAAATTGGGGCATTATTTAGAAAATCGCATTCAACTCGAAACATTGATCTAGACAATTTTTTTTTATTTGCAAAGTATAAATCAGAAACTGTACCAAATATATAAAAATGTGCAGAATGTATGAAATGCAGAATCCAAACCAAAAATAAAACATAAAAACCAGAACAAAATAAACAGAAAATAAAAGAAGTCCTGATCACTCCTCTCCTTCTCTCCTCTCTACAATGACTGCAACATCTGTGGATGTATGCTCCTGAGTGGATGGCTCGGTAGCTGCTGCATCTGCATCTGAGGGAACAGGAGGGGTCTCTGTGGCTGGAGGTGTGGAATCTGCTGGTATAGGAGGATCTGAAGCTGCAACTGGTGGTGGTGGGCGAATCTGGTACTCTGCTAGAGAAATGCCTAAATGTCTGCATATGGCTCCTAGCATGCTGGTCTGCTGAGCCATCTGGGTCCGGACTAACTCCTGGAAAGCCAAATAGGTGGACGAATCTGTGTAGAGTGGCTCATGTTCAGGAGTAGTAGAAGATGGGGCTGATACTGGTGCTGCATCTGCTGGTATCTCTGCTGGCTGGGGGTCTTCTGGAACTGGTGCGCCTCGGGGACTGCGGGTGGCAAGCTCTTCAAGTCTGAGCTTGGAAGCTCGGAGAACCTGCGCATCAACTGCTGTCGCCATGGCGTCCAAATATGTCTTGTGGACCATAAGAGGTGCGATCGGGACGTCCATGGGCTCGTCATCATCAATGTGCACACCCGCATGTTGGCATAAATGTAGGATAAGGGAGGAGTGTGCCAGCCAGGACTTGCTGCTAGCGTCCTGTATTATATGAAGAATCTTGTTAGAGAGGAGGTTAGAGATAAGGAGGTTACCATCACCTCGAAGGGTATAAATCAGGATGGCCCTCTCGACATTCACATCAGTCATATTAGTAGAAGGTATGACTGTGTGGTTAATGAACTGGTGCCAGAAAGCTGCGTCGCCCACCAAGTCTTGCTTTTGCAGCTTCTCTGGTATATAATCTAGCCCAGATTTGGGCTTCCAAGCTGTATAGAGGCCAGTGATGGCTCTGCGGATGGTGGTGGCGAGCTAGGGAACATCATCCCTGTACATCTTCGTTATGGCATCGGGCTGCATCCTGAGGTACAACTGGATGAAGTCACATTCCTCAAACGGATCATACTGGGTGTCCAATAAACGCTCGATAGCTTTCTCATCAAAAGAAACTTGGACACCTCTCACCCAAGACATCCTGCTCCTAGCGACCGTATTTGGATCAACATTCGCCAAAAACTCCTTCAAGATCATGCTGGAGCTAGGCTTTGGAAAGCTCACTAGGCGTTGCCACTTTCGTATGAGGATGACTGATGAGTCGCTATTTACCTTGATTTTCTCACTTTTTTGTACTCATTTTAATCCCTGATTTGTGTTAAATCGTTTATATTCCGCACTGTTTCTCAGTTAGGATTTAATTGGACCGATAATTCAGATTTTAACTAATTTGGATTTTCTAAGTTTAATTATTCTAATTTTTATTTTAAGGGCAGTTTAATAATTAAATGGGCTTGGAATTAATTCATGGACTTGAAGATTGGAGTGCCATGTCAGCATCATTTTCCACATCAGCATTTTAATTTCGTTTTATTTTATTTTAGTAATTTTTGGGCTAAAATTGTTAGGAAGGCCCATTTTCGTTTTAGGTCAACACTAGTATATTTAGAATACTGTGCCCATGCAGAGAACATACAGAACACTATTCACGCTCAGTTTTTAGGGTTTTAGAGTATTTTTCGTTTTCTTCTGTCTTCTCTGTTTTTAGGGTTTTTTTTCGTTTTCTGCTTGTTACTCTGGTTAGTATTTTCGTTTTCTGTTTGGATTTTCGTTTTGAGAATACAGTTGCGTTTCAATTTCAGTACATATTTCATTTCTGCTTTCAATTTCGTTTTCTGCTTTTAATTTCATTTTCGCTTCTATTTATTTCGTTTTCAGTATTTAGGTTTTCGTTATGTTAAGTTTTGTTTCAATTCGCGTTTCTGTTGTTATTTTCGAATTAATGGAAGGCTAAGTCCTAGGGTTGGATCCTAGGACAGATTGCAGACCTTTAATGGAGGTTCTCTGTTTTTGCAATTCGTTTTCTGCTTGATTCTTCCTTGTTGGGTTTCTGTTCTGTATTTTTTGAATTAGAGTCATGCTTAATGATTCTGATGTTGATTGATTCAGTAATCTCAGGTTGCTTAATCCTGACAGATTATGCCTGACGAGGTTCGCGTTTGCTTAATTCGTGTAATGAAGTTTTAGGTTAATCTTCGCTTAGTAGATTAATCTGGACCAATATGGATTAAGCAGGACAGATTATCTTTCATGAACCAAGGATATTAGAGGCGCAATCTGTTCTAAGGTCTAACTTGTTTTAATCACTGCGTTTAATTGATATTTCTGTTTTATTTTAGATACTCTTGCATTCTGTTAAAATCCCCCCCTTACACGTTTAATCCCTTAACACAGACAAATTGTCCTTGAGAGATGACTTAGGAGTCACTTCCTAGTACTGCATTTAAATTGTAATAATTTGACGGAGTACGACCTCCGATCAAATTTTGGCGCCGTTGTCGGGGATCATCAGTTCTGTTTAAGGGTTCTAGTGTGTGTGCGTGTGTGTGTGTTTGTGTGTTTCTATTTTGTTTGTGTTGTTCTCCTTGGTGTTCTGTTATTATTGTTCATCGTTGCAAATTATAGAGGAAGCAAGGTAGCATTCGAGTGAATTGAAAAAAAAATTACCTTGCTAACCAATGGAACAGTAACTTGAATTGGTAACCTGTTGCCTATATCAGTTTCCTATATCAGTTCCTATTTTAATTGTGGCTTGCTATAATTGTGCTTCAAGCTTTTTGTTTCTTGCATATTTGGTTGTGCTGATCAATTTTGCAGGATCAAGTGGTGTAGTCAGTAAGCAATTCGTGGACCAGAGAACAGCATGCAGCAGGAACAGCAATGAACAGTACCCAGTTTTCTGAATTAATTGTGATTTTTGGTTTTTGTGTGGTAACTTCTTTTAGGTTATATTTGTGTGAAAAAATACCAAAAGCACTGTAATAGCTCGAATTCGTAAGCACATGTTTAAGTTTGGTTAAGCGTGAATCTAAGTCTTTTGGGTTAAGGAATATAACCAAGCTTTAGAATCCTTTGAAAGATGCTTAAAAATGCAAGTTTTAGGGTTTTCTGGCCTACGGCGCGACCCACGTGGAGTACGGCGTGACCCGCGCCATATGTATAAAATTGCCAATGCT